>CACRXP010000057.1:433352-461594 GCA_902702965.1 Spirometra erinaceieuropaei | reverse complement strand
GCGTTTCCTCGAATGCGTTCAGTGAACATGTAGTACCGTTTTAATCACCTACTTTACCTGTAGGTCGTCGTAGTCTATCTCTCACAATTACTGCACGTAAGTTCTCCTACATGAGCGCTGGCACTGCCGTTTCGGCGTGTGTTCCACTGTCAACCCTTTCGCTCCTTCCGGTTTCCGGGTGCAGTTTTGGGCGCCCCATGAGAGAGCGTATGTTTTCACCGCCCGACGATAACCAAGCCGCGCTAGGCGTGCGGACTGGCGGTCACACTGCACAGGGCCCACGATCACCGCGCCAGACGAAATGAGTGTGTGCACCAGCCCGGCCAGTCAATCACGCGCGCAAATCAGCCGGCAGTCACCAGTGGCACACTCATTTACGCACGCGTGGTGTCCTTCCTCTGCCCGCCCTAATCAGCACCTGATCCTTATTGTGGTGGTTCAGGCATAGCCATTACTTGAACCAACATAGCATGGCCCACTCCAACGAAATTGGATCGGCTTCCGCATCAAAACCCTTCAAAAGTTGTCAGTCGACTACAAAACCTTGGTGTTCGGGATCCGTTCATGTCATTCTGCATCTACAATCTTCTAAAGGCAGCTTAAGTAAAAATGGTTGAGCTTCCCGCGTGACTTTTCGTCCAATATTGCAGATCACTCCAGACTGAAGATTTTAGCCTGCCGAGATCAGGTACCCAATTTCATGGTCGATTTTGATAGTCCTTAAGATTATGTTTGACTATTAACAGGGCACGTCAACGACGCTAATGCTGTTATTATCGAAAAGTCGGCATAAGTTCGATACATTCCGTACTTGGGTTAGATCGCAGTTGGTAGCCAGGAATGGGGAGGCGGGTAGCCAGGTCCCTGTCGTACGGGAATGGTGGGAAAGGCGGTTATATGGGTGGGGTAAATGGAAGGGCTGGTAGCGGAATGCTGGAGTTTCTGGGCAAAAGTAAAGTTGCCAGGGAAAGTGCTGGGAAGTTTTAAGTAGGCGGAATAATGACAGAAAGTTAAACCGTACGCTTAACCCTAAAATCTAACCCTGACCGAAACCGTAAAGCCTAACCAAAATCCTAAAACCCAACGATAACCCAAAACCTAGCCATAACCTTAACCTTGACCCTAGCCATAACCCGAAACTTAAGCCTAACCCCAACCTTAATCCTAACCTTAACGGGAACCTAAGACCTAACACTGAAACCTGAACATAAAACGCAAACCCTTATCCTGAAACTTAACCTACGTCTAACCCAAACCCTCACTAAACCCAACAGCCTGAACGAAACGGGCGACCTGCCTAGCTCAGCAAGAGCATACCTACTGATAACAATTTTCCTAGACAAGGTAAGCACACCTGCTGATAACAAGTACGTACGTCGACAGTATCAACGTATAATGTCTGGCTACCAACTGCGATCTTACCCGTACTACTTGAAGCCTGTCGGCTTATGGCTACTGTTTTCATTTTGTTGGTGGTCAGTCCGAAGTTAGTGCTTCTGCGGACAAATTGACCCAGGTACCGCCTCATACCCTCCTCGGTTATGACTTTTTTTATTAGCTTCATGTCAAAACTGCGTTCAAGGGGAGTTTCGCTGCTGTTACACCAACTCAAATCGAGACCACACTGTCTAGCGCCACCGGTTTGTCTGACTGCGCCTAGTCCGCTATGCCCCTAACTATTGTTGCACATGGCGTGACAGATGGAGGCTCGTCCTTCGTCCAACTGCACCATCAGTCATCGCCAGTGGAGACAATAAGACCGATACTGAGATGTCCATTCTCGTGGAAATTCAGCACTTTCCTCACTCTGACGCTTGTGATCATATTTCGACAGGCTAAGTGTGGCCTGAAGGGTGCCAGCTGACAGTATAATTCTGTTAATCTTAGGAACGGGGCGTCAGACTGCAATGGCCTTTTAGTGTGACCTTGTAATGCCTCATGTAGAATCCTTGGTGAATTGAGTCACGCGTATAAGCCAAAACAGATTTCAGTGTATATACGGTACTATTTATAGAATAAGGTAATAATAAAAACGAACGAACCTTAACAATAAATACCCTAGACAAAGAATTCATTTGTTACTGTTGGAGCAAATCGGATTCCCAGCTCAAGGTTAGAATACAAAAACTAGTTAATTAAAGAAACACCGGTCACGCTCGAAGGAGGGTAACAAAAAGGGGGAAGGGGAATGTCAACAGGGGCCAAATGTGGAAGCACTTGCGAGGAGGGCGTGGAAAATTCCAAACGTTGACCAGCTGGATACAATACCTCATATCTGTGAAATTCGAGCTCATGTCTGACACACGTTAGATGGCGACTTCTCGCAACCCCAGCGACCGCGCCCGAATCTCCTTGCCGAGGGACTTGACTCAGACAAGCCATTGACACGTGGGAGAGGGAAGAAGTAAGGTCGACTGGGCACGGAAATAAGCACACCCCTACGGCAGGTGATCTTGCGCTGAATTCCAGGGGGAGGGCGGCTACCGATTCCCGTGTCCCATCTTTAAGCTTAACCATCCTAATCGCAATCCTGACTTCCTGGAATTTACGTCAACGCCACCTGTAATACGGGGTACCTATTCCCTTGCACTACCATAAGGTTGACCCAACTTCGATCCAGTAATTAGTCCCTTCATTATTAACAAACAATAATTCTGGAGGTCGTGGCTATTAAGGTAACCAACTAAAAGTGGTCCCACTAATGTTGAAAGCCATTCAGTGGCTCGTGCGGCAGCCCTTTTGTTACTAATTCCCGTATTCATACAAAACTGCTGTTTTCTTAAAAAGAGCAGGGTTCTTCTTTCCATGCCCCGTCTCATTTACGAGGACTGAAAAATCGATTGACATGCAGACGAATGCAGGTTATGCCAGGTACTCTAGTACGTATAGTTTTGCCCGCTCGCGACTGAACATGCGCGAACTTGCAGTCTTGTCTAGGGCACATATTAGCATGGCGTCTCGCCTAGATGTGCAGATATGTCCATTCGCGCCTGCACCGTCTTGTCCTATGTCGAAACAAAAAGCAGCTCGTAAATGTGCTGTGGGCATGAAAGAGACTTTTCTACCTGCCGTGTTAAACTGGTGAGTAAAATTAGCAGCACGTATGTTTCAACGAAGGTCTGGGTAGATTGATACAACGCTGTCTTTGGTTTATTTTCCCTTCGTTACGTCAATGAGAACCCTGACCACGATGTTAAGGCAGAAGTGCGACAGTTAGACCGTCGCATCCGACGATGTCCACCGTATGCTCCACAGCAGGCTGAGATCAGAGACGGCGACTTGCGCGTTAAACAGTTTATAGTGAGGGCAGACTTGCGCAGCGTCTATTACACCCTCTCTTCCACACTCCCCACCTGAACCCGGTGTCAAGACAGAGTCAAGAAGACCGGAGGCGGGGGAGGGCGCAGATGACTGGCACGGCCGGGCCCACACCTACAGTAGGTGGTCGAACTCATGAAATGTCAACCGAAATTCCGAACTGCGTTTTCGTTTCGAAAAGATTGATTAAGTAGGGTTGTGGAATTAATCATCGTGCAGCATAATTGTATAATAATTCGGCTACCTCATGATGCCGGCTTTCGAACAAACATCTTCCGTCTGCGTTAAAAAAAACTATACTCTGTAGAAAATGACTACTTACGTAGCATGCATTTTTCTCACTGATTTTCTATGCCCCAAAAAATTCAATTATATTTCATAGAAAACATGCATAACAATATTCATTCTTTTGCTCATTCGTTAGAAACATACGTCTTCTTCCAATTTGACACTAGAATTAAGGGTATAATTCGGTTTTCGAAAACTTTTCGGATTCCCGAATGATTTTGAACCCGACCTGTCGTTTCACCTGCATTCAGGGTTTCCAAACTACAGACCGTATATTGTCCATGTTGGGAAAACCATACGTATCTCTACGGTATTAAGAGAAGACTATATGGAGTTGATAAAATTTAGCAGTGGATTTGAGCCATATTGTTAACTTTACAAGCCACATTGACAAATACAGTGATATTACCTTCTATAAACGGTCATTTAACGTATTATAAAATCTCACAATTAGAGAAATTTTACAACCAAATTATATCCTACCTTCGAGTGTAAAATTAGAAGACGGCATAATTTTCTTCCGAATGAACAAAAGAATGAATATTGTTATGCATGTGCTTCATGAAATATGATTAAATTTTTAGGGGCATCAGAAATTAATGAGAAAAATGTATGCTACATAAGTAGTCATTTTTCTCAAAGTATAGTTTCTGCATGCGGCCGAAAAGAAGTTCATTCGAAAGCCGACATCCTGAGGTAACTGAATTATTATAGAATTATGCTGCACGAGGATTAATTTCACCATCCTACTTAATTAATCTCTTCGAAACTAAAATTCATTTCTGAATTCCGGATGAAATTTCATGAGCTAACCCGCCTACTGTAGGTGTGCCACCACACTCCCTGGTCCACAACATACACTTTACCAGGATTTTTCACCAACAATAGCAACACCCCAACGGGGGTCAGAAGACCGAGGATGATGACTGGGTAACCATGCCCACCACCTGTATAACCAGCGCGAGCGCAAGCGCATCTCTCGCCTGGGAACCAGGTGTCAGGGGACTGGTAGCGCATACCAGGCTGCGACAGCCATGGCTTGCTGATACTGGCATAGCACGCGCCTTTAGACCTCTTGACCTGAAGCAGAAATACTAACCTGCGCACTCACACAGTGCAAGTGTTCTAATAGAACTGCCTACCGGAGAAGTCACGAGAACATCTCATTGAACCGAAGTTGGACTAAGAGGTCAATGGTCTCAAGGACAGCGCCACTTTTTACTCATTGAGTGCCCTCTTCAGCCAGTAATACCGCAGACC
The DNA here is from genome assembly GCA_902702965.1 of Spirometra erinaceieuropaei. Classification (NCBI taxonomy): domain Eukaryota; kingdom Metazoa; phylum Platyhelminthes; class Cestoda; order Diphyllobothriidea; family Diphyllobothriidae; genus Spirometra; species Spirometra erinaceieuropaei. Next base: position 456,728 of record CACRXP010000057.1, on the reverse strand, counting down.
AACACCCTTGGCTGGGCAACATGCCTTTGTGCGCAAACAAATACCTACGCAGCGGATGGTTGTAGGCCTCGTACCCCACCACCGGATGGCGGAGCTAGTATGTTTTGCAAGGCCAATCTGATGACCATACGCTCTCCCCAGCCATGTAAATCCCCTTGACAGAGACGGCTTGTTAGGAGGCGCTGTTGAGAACCATGTTTTCTTGCTGCTGCTGCTGCTGACCCACTGGCCTAATTTCACCTATTGATCGTGTACGTGTTTGTTTATGCGCGCAAATGTGGCGACCGGTCGAGCGTGTTAGTCTTTATGTAACTAACCTATTATGGTAAGAAGCAGACCCGAAACAGCACGGTCTTTATCTCTCCGATCTCCGCCTACTTGACCAATTCATTGTTTTATGACTTTGCGTGTGGTGACAGGTCGGCTGCATCTCCTAATGAGGGGAATGGATTGTCCTGTAAACCTTACTGCTGTCACGTATCGTAGAATGCCGGTGATTGCTGGTGTAGCTCTAGTCGTTTGCTCAACCAACCTCCCCGTACGCCGGCAAACGTCATCCGTACTTTCCAACCCCTACTCTTACCGATCTAAACCGTATTTCCAAACTTGCCTATTGCTCTTTCCTGTCGTCGCGTACCTTAGCCTCTAGTGTGAAAATCTCACCTTTCATTTTCATTCCGGCTAACGACAACCTGTTGGTAATGAATTAAAAACTCAGAAATACTGCGTGGGTTCGAATCCCACCGAGGCGCCGAGTTTTTTACATTTGGGTCAATATGAATTATTCAAAATCTGCCAAAACATCTATGGATTACGTGAGCCTAGTAGTCATCTGGTGGATTCTGGGTGAATTACTTAGGAAATCCTGCCTGGCAGTCAACTTACTGTATCGGATTTGGTGGATTGCAGACGTTTCAGTAGGTTGGACAGGTAACGTGACCCAAATGTGATTAAATTCGCGTCGTCCGGCGGGGCCTTATAGCTCAAGTGGTTAGAGCGTTGGTTGTACTAAAGCCTTCCCCTTACTGCGTGGGTTCGAGTCCCACCTAGGCGCCGAGTTTTCACAGTTGGGTCAATATGAATTATTCAAGATCTGCCAAAACGTCTAGACAATTTTCATTCTTGGTAATCCATAAAGTCATTTTCAAGAAAAAGCAGTTAGGTCTGCTCCGTACGAATCTTCTACATCTCCAGGTATCACGCTTACTTTCGAAGCAGGGCTTGATGAACAAGCCCCATTTCTAGATGTTCTTGTACGTCGAAGAGCTGATGGGCCACTTCACACATCAGTTTATAGCAAAGAGACATATGCACAGGTCATCATAAGTCTCGAGAGTAACCATTCCCTCTATCAACAAAGGAGTTCCGTGTACAGCCTGCTGAGTCAAGCCAAAACACACTGTTCTGATTAATAAACTTATCAAACAGCGTTTAAGTACTTCCTCAAATTATTTCCCCATAACGGGTACCTGTGTGACTTCGTGTATCAATGCATGAAGCATCATAAATTCAAACTGGAAAGTATTTCAAACACTAGGACTAACCAGGCATCAAAAACGTACACAAGGCGATCTCCCCCATACGTGGAAAGCGTATATGAGCTCGTCAAAAGACAGCTGAAAATAAACATTAGATACAAGTAGCCCACCAATCCGCAACTACCTTGCGCACACCGCATATAAGCTCTTCGGACAGAGTTGGCTGCCTCGATAGAAAAGGTGTTATCTACAGGATCCCGTGCGTCAGTTGCGATGCCGTGTATTGTGGCCAAACTGGGAAATCTGTCTCAACCCGTGTACGCGAACATCGGTTGGCGGTCAGGAGACGTGACCATCTATTCCAGGCGGCCATGCACTTCACTTGGCACTCAGCACAACTGTGCGTTGGATAACACTCGCATTGTTGGCGCCTCCCAAATGAGAATTCCGGGGATAAATGCCCTCGGATGAGACATGCCTCAATCGGCTTCTCGATTTATATGCCGCGTACAAATTTTTCGGGCGCAAATGGCAGCGAGCGCTGTCAATGCCGGGGGGATGACTAAATACAATCAGGGCGTATTGGCGCGGGCCTTGGCCTACCGTCGAATCGCTTTTTCGACACGTTTAACTAGTAAACTGCCTCTGTACATGAAATTTAACCTGATAACGATCTTGTGAACCAGTCTCGAAGATTTACGCAATAAGGGTTATTTTGTTCATGAAGAATCTTACCTATTTCGAACACATTGCGCTCACCATCTCCCGAAGAAGACGAAGAAGAGTGCAAGTTCATTGGCCGGTTTGCATTCGTGCTGAAATTTCGAAAAGTCAGTCTTTTTCTTGTTGGTTGAGCAGACGGTTTGACCGAATTTTATAGAAGCTGCCCAGTAATTCTGGAGTCTCATATTTGTTGTGATTCGGCTTGTAGATTCTGTCAAAACACGTCTCGATGGAGCCTCGTAGTTCAGGTGGTTAGAGTGTTGCCTGTACTAAAGCCCCCTCCCTTGCTGTCGTGGGTCGAATCCCACCGAGGCGCCGAGTTTTTCACAGTTGGGTCAACATGAATTATTAAAAATCTGCCAAAACATCAATGAAGTCTTTTGTGTTTGCAACCATGCCGCGTGCGAATACGATTTGGTCCATGAACCGCCTTTTCTTCTTCGTCTTCTTCGAGAGATGATGAACTAGATAGGACATTTGGACCTCGGATCGCTACGCATATCGAGATCGACACATACTTATGGCAAAAAGAAATTACTGACGGGGGCAAGAGAGACTGTGATGGCCATTTATGGCTTATTAACGGCCGTAATCCAACCTTACCCAATCCCAGTTTCGAAGAAACCTGGAGCACTAAGCTTCATATCGACTACCTTGATTTCCACTTTATTCTTCTCATGACTCCCGTCCTTTCTCTAATCTCAAAAGTCCTCCCCCTAATAATGGCTGTTTGACACTCATTTTTTCCCTAAAGGAATTTCTCAGCTTTAAATGGAACGGTCGAGAGAAAGCAAAGTACGCCCCCTCAATTTGCGCATCAACTCGATGGTTCAATCGCGTAAGTCACCAGTTTCCTGCCCTTTATTTACTTCATGCATGCAGACCTGCTTTGCATAAACCATTACTGTAGGACCACCGTCAAGAAAGTGGTACGTTTCACGGAGGATGGAGACGGTGTCGTTACTATGGGTTTTTTAGGCGCATAATTTTGTTAGCGCGAACACTGATCACTCTTAGGTCGCAAAGACGTCTACTTGTTGTTTTTGCTCAGCGTCTACCAGAAGGCCGGTTCCATCTATGTTTCCGGACTTTTCACCAGTTTTCACCAAAGTTACTGCTGTGGCTGGATAAATTTCGGAGTGAACATGAGACCTATAGATGCATACTTCTGCGCAGTTCACCCATCTTAAAAAAAAACATTTTGATCTAAACAATGGTATTTGGGCAGAAGTAGCACCAATAGCACCTTTGGAACCGATTGTTCCGATAAGACCTAAAAAGGCATTTGATATGAGGCAGTCGGGTTGAAGACTCAAGTTCTGGCTTACCAAATGGGACCCTATTGCTCCCTCAAGTTCGACCGGACTGGAGGCAACAACCTCTTGAGTAAATTAAACACTGATTCCCCTCTCTACTATTTATCAACAAACGTTATGACCTTCCTTCTACCTATTACCTTTTAAAACGAAGGCAGACTAGGTAGTCATCAGGGGAGCTCGCATATGAACACTACTTCCGGTTGACAGTACCGATGAGCTTTCTTGCCGCATAATGATCACGCAGTCACCAACAATGACGAGCCAGAGTGGAAGGGCTTGTGCGTTGAATCCCCGTGTAATTGGCGGTGAAGCACAAAGCTCAGTCAAGCAGACTGTGAGATCACACTGTGCCGGTTACTGCAACCAAACCCGACCCATGTCATCTACTTACACGCGCTTAAATATTTAGGCGAAATTTCTTTGAACGCTATGAACTTTTTGAGGTTCGAAAACTGCTTGAATTTAATTGGTGCAACTCTGACAGTTCTCGTCTTCGCGCAACTCATTAATTTTAGATGCCTTTTCCCTCCGATATAGTCCTAAGTCAGGTTGTCTAAAAGCTTATTTCCAGTGTACGGCCTGCTCTCACGCTTATATCGGTAGTTCGACCGTCGTTGCCGACGATGTCTACCGTGTGCTCCCCAAGCAAGTGAACCAAGCACGGTGACTTGCGCGTCGTCCAGTTTATAGCGGTAGTAGACTTGCGCTGCGTAAACCGCACTATCTCTTTCCCACTCCCCACCTGCATCCGGTGTCAAGACAGAGTCAAGAATATCGGAGGCGGGGAGGGGGGGCGCAGGTGGATGGCACGGTCGAGCCCGCACTTTGGCGCTCCACTCCACACCCCTTGGTCCACACAGCAAATAACCAGGTTTTTGACCAACAATAACGGAAGTGGGCCTGGCGTGGTCGAGGCCGGACCTAGGCGTGCCGTTACACCTGGCTTGAATTCCACGGAGTTGTAGTGCCATAACGGCCACATTGAGAAGGAGCCATTGCAGCCTGGCTCCCAGTCCACCATTCCGCTACTCCACGCAAACACTCACAAAACTGGACAGACTGCGTGGACTAAGTTGTGGCCTCGGTCAAATCCTTCCAAGCCACGGTGCTTGATCCACTGTGATAGTCTCAGACTCGAATTACATGCGCAGCAGAGGATCCGCATGTAGACGGAGTCGAGGCGCACACTCCCCGTTTACATGAGAGGTGGCAGTTGGATGGTGGATGATGATTTTGCGTGATGTAGGTGGGGAATATGTGATGGTGTTGTCTAGCCGGCGGTTGTCTACCGCAGGTTTTCGTGAATGCGCCTGTGGCTTAATAAGCCCATGCGGTGGGTGAATGTGCTGGGGGCACTGTGGACGGTGGAGGCAAACGCGGCGGGTACAGATTCATGCACCAGGCACTGGTTCGTCAGTCTCTGTATCATGGATTCGCAAGTGACCGGCCAGACCGATGTGTGAGATGAAGGTGCGATCGCAATGACAACAGGTATGGATCGAGTTCATATCGCTGTCGTTGACGGTGGGGAGTGGAGGGGGCTGATGTTTGCTGGTGCGTCAAGATTGTGCACAGTGGTGGTGGGTACATGAGCCCCCACAGCGGACGTTGAGGCCATGAAGGAGGGTGAGGTTGGCGGTTAGGGTTCAGAAGTGTGGTCAGTGTTAGTTGTCGGCGTAGGGGATGAAGTAGAGTTCAACAGGGAGACATCGGGTGCCGTCGTCCGGCTGCTGCAGTTGATACGAAGATGTTCTACAAGGCCGATTGCTCATCGGAACGTCCGCTGGCAACGTGGGCAGGTCGGGAATGGTTGAACGTTGACGTTGCGAGGTTGTCGCATTTGAGATTTACAAGCTTTGCGCTCGGCCTTCGCGGCGATGATGCGGTTGCCTTCGTAGATCGTTGTGCCTGCTTTCACTGGCGTCCTCCAGGTCTGTCAGTCTCGGGCGAGGTCTTCCCAGGTGTCCGGGTTAATCTGCAGACGCTTCAAAGAAGTCTTCAGAGTGTCTTTGTAGCGACGGGCCTGGCCTCCTTATCAGCGCGCACGCGTGGCGACATCCCCGTAGAAGAGTCGTTTGGGTAGCCGCTCGTCGTCCACCCGCACGAGGTGGCCCCTCCGGCGCAGTTGCAGCTGTCTCAGCATGGCATAGATGCTGAGGATTCCCGTCCGCTCCAGTACATCTGCGTCCGGCATCCGATCCTGCCACTTCAGCCACTTCAGTTGAGACGGAGGACGGTTTGGAGATCCGGTGGTCCACTTCATCGTCGATTTTGGTGTTGCGGGAGAGAGTGCTGCCCAGGCAGGTTAAATTGTCCATGACTTGCAGCTGAACGCCGTTCACGTTGGTCTGGGTTGCGACGTAGGCAGCGTCGGGTAGCGGTTGATGCGTGACAACCGTCTTCTCCGTGTTTATGTCAAGGCCGATATTGTCGGAGGCGGCGGTGAAAAGATCCGTGCACCTTTGCATGTCCCCTTCAGAGGTGGCGTTGGGAGCGCAGTCGTCGGCCAAGCTAAGTTCATGGACGATATTTGTAGATACACGTGACTGGAAGGGAATCTGTCGGCGGTTGAGGAGTTGGCCGTCCGTTCTATAGGCGACGGGGATCCCGGAGCGTTCGTCACGATAGGCATCTATTAGCATGGTGGAGAACATGAGACTGAAGAGGATAGGCGTGAGGACGCAATCCTGCCTCACTCCGTCGGTCACTGCGAATGGCTCTCAGTTGACTTCATAGTCCTTAGACAGTTTGATGCTGGTAAAGAAGTTCTTTCATTCGTTGTGTCCGCACGCCCTTGGATCTCCGCGTCGTTGCGAACCGTCTAGGCATCCCGCATCTTCCGCAGCCGCTGTTACAAAAGGCGGTGACTACGGCAGAAGGCTGTTTTGTTGTCGTCGGTGGAGTGGGTGACGTAGGCTTAGTGTACGCGGTTCTTGGCGAGCAGGTTGCTGATGGCGCCGTCGATGTCATCAAGGCAGTACTGATTTTGGCGTCGTGAGTCATTGAGGGCAGCCAGGACGGTTGGCTAGACGGTGTTCCTTAGTTGACACCATCGGTTCACCACGGAGGCCGTTTCGTCAGCGGATATGGCGGCGGCTGCGGCGACGGGGAGGCTGACTAGCCGTTCAGCTAACTCATTGTTGAAATGGAGATGGTGAGCGGGCAAACACAACAAGGCAGTATTCAGCTTACCTGAAGGTCGCTTACCTTGTGGTCTCCTGTGAGGCTCTAGGCGAATACGCATCATCGAGATGATGAGGCGATGGTCGGTCCATCCGTCGGCACCCGGGAACGCCTTTGTCGCCAGCACGTCCCGCTGATCTCGTCTTCGGATGAGGACATAGTCCAGCAGTTGCCAGCATCGCGACCGAGGATGCATCCAGGTGGCGTTTTGTCGCGTCGGAAGGCGGAAGTAGTTGTTGGCTAGGGCGAGTCGGTGTTCTGTGCAGGTCCGTAGGAGGAGCAGGCCATTGTCGTTGGAGCTGTTAAGACCATGGAGACACAGCACTCCTCTCCAGCCTGCATGATCTGTGCCGACGCGGCCGTTGAAGTCACCAATGACAATCCACTTATGCGCCGTCGGCACCGAAGCAGGGAGGGCGTGCAGGTCCTCCTAGAATTTGTTCCTTACATCGTCCGGGCTGGTCATCGGCGGGGCGTAGACGCTGACGATGGTGGCGAATTGGCCTCTCTGGAGAGGCATTTGGCCTTGCTTGGATACGCGAGTCTCGCTGAGTGCAGCGATGTCCATCTGGTAACGCGCCTGTTCCTGAGCCACTTTCGCCGTCCACGGTTCCCACCGGTTTCTCCTAGGATTGCCTAAAAGGGAACGAAAATGCCAGGCTGTCAGAGTGAGCGGACCCACCCTACCAGTCTGGTGAGTGGGGGAAGGGAGGTAGCATTGTTTCTTGCGCGGCTGTTTCGACCGTGTGTTTTACGTCTGCGAGCCACTGTCGGCGCGCAGAGGACGTGATCCCAGCATTTGTTTAGGGATCCTTTTCTAGCCCCATCCCCCCTTGCAGGAGTGGGCAGTGCTATCCCTTAATAGGGCTGCTCAGTTGTCCCAAGCGGCTGCCGAACTCCACAATGGGCCACGGCACTTGTTTAGTGGGAGAACGGCCCGAGTTATCCGAGGCTGCCTACGTGGTCGTTGTCGCTTTCGTCATAGGACTTTTGGAAGGGTTGAAGGAGGGGACGGGGGAAGGGTTGAGAGACGGGAAGTAGGGCTTTCCCGTCCCTCTCTAAGCGAACTCATTTAGCTTACAACAAGGACAAACAGAAGCAGACAAAGGCAAGCAGGCAAGAACAGTAAAAAACAAAGGCTCCAGGGAATTCAACAGAACGACACCTAGCTTCCAACAAGGACAAACACAAACAAGCAGATAAATAGCAATTCAGGAGAGTAATTTTCGCTTACTTGAGGGGTCACCTACCTTATTGCCTCCTACAGTGTTGCAGTCGGAGACGCCGAGGCGGTGATCCATCCGGCCAGCGGAGCCGAGTTACCGTGTGCGGAGATGCACACGTGCTCGCAGGTTGAGGCGGCTACCGGGGTGTTGCCGCTAGGCAGAGCCTAGCTTCGGGGAGCCACATGTAAGAATTGGGTGCCAGCTAATGCGCGCTAGTCGTAGTCCACACCTGCAAGCAAGTCAGCGACCTACAACGACCGTCACGTGGACCCACAACTGGAATCTTCTATACCCCCGCAATTATGTCATTAGCCCGTGCACGATTCATACACGTTTTTCCCACTAATCACGCTGAATGCCAGTAGACCGATGGTTCTGGGCATCTTTTCATTGTAAAATTACCAGGTAAGTTATTACGGCCTTCATAATTTGGTCATCTGGCGTCAATATCCCCTTTGTGGTCGTTCACCGGTCAACATTAAATGCATTCTGGATGTCTAAAACAGTTCTGCACACTGTGTATTCTGAACACAGTGCCGCATGTACCTTGACCCCAACTGGTTTCTTTATTGTTGCGGTTGCTGCCCTAGATTATGCGCAAAACTTGTAACTGGTGTTGCTCATGAGACGCACATAATGCCGTGTTCGCTGGAAGTTTTTGGTGAAGTTGCAACCCAATATGTTCCGCAATGTCACGAAGAAAGCATTTCTTACTGTAGACTATCGTATTGGAGGACACATGTGTCCAAAAAGTGTTTGATGTGGGACGCGACCCAACCAGCGACTCAAAAATTACTCTCCGTTTGCTTTCCTTCGTAGCTCTTGCAAATTATGCGATTTGCCCTTCCTTCTTTTTGTCCGGGTGGTTACGTTCAAATTTCAGAGACTTTCGGTTCCCTACTCTACGGCAGGCATCGGTTGCCTTGGCATTCTAGTAGATAAAAAATCCGGTTTGAGTTTCACAGAGGAAATGTCGACTAATTCACGCCCGATAGTCAAAGCCTTGATTGATAGGTATTTTGGGAGATTCCGAATAATTCATTCTGACCCACCTGTGAAAAACTCGGCGACCTCCGTGGGATTGGAACGCACGTCAGCACCGGAAAGGCTTGAGCACTGCCAACGTTCTAGTCACCTGAGCTACGAAGCCCCACCGGAGCCGTGAGTTTAATCATATTTGAGTCAGTTTACCCGTCCACCCTACTGCTGCGTGTAGAATCCACCAAGACCAATCAGGATGTCTTAAATAATTCATCTCGAATCCACCAGATGACTATTAGACTCACTTAGTCAACAAGTGTTTTAACAGATTTTGAATAATCCATTTTAACCCAGTTGTGAGAAACTAAAGCCGTCCTCTTGCTGTCGTAGATCCGAATCCCATCGAGGTCGCCGAGTTATTCACAGTTAGATAAAAGTGGAACTTTGTTTGCTTCGAGATTGCGAATCGGACGCTAATAAGGAGTGGCATCCTGTAGCAAACATTTTCTGGAGGATTACGTTCCCGGCCTAAAACAAACGAGGGAAAAGTGCTTTTTTCACTGCGGTTTTTATATTTTTTCAAAGAAGGTTTATTATGCAGTTGGAAATACTTTTTGTGCGGACTTAATGGAGCGCTGTTTATGCACAAGAACTGTCGCCGATCCGGCGTACAAGCCTATTTCAGGGCTGTTTCGAGACGATCGTTGGGAATGGAGAAATAGGCTGCGTATGAAAAAACCGGTCACTTATGTTCATTTAGGTTAAAATTTAACTTACTTATATGCCTGTAGTGACATATTTTACTTCATTCTACTATTTGCACAGATTATCTTTTGGATTCACCAGGAAATCCTCTCTCTCATCCCTCTGCCAAAAAGGGTAGAAATGCTAGCCTACTTCATCCGCACGGCCAAGGTAACAGCGCCTAGAATGATTATCCCTCCACCCCTTCAAATAATTAACCTTATTACCCTGGCCGTTTTCTTATCTAACTGTACCTTTGCAGAAATTGGTCGAGCTCAACAACCTTTGCTCAGCCAAGGCCGTTGTCTCTGCCCTGCAAGTGGAGTGTATTCACCGTCTAAAAGAGACATGGGCGGGATTGTCCACTCGTGATCGTAACACCTTTAAGAAGTTGAGCGAAATCTTTCGACCTGACAATAACTTCGAGAATCTCCGCAACATGCACGACAATGCGCACCTCCCCTGTATTCCGTATCTAGGTAAGGACGCTTTTGCTTTTAATCCCATCTATATACGTTCCTGGGTGAATACATACCCGATCTGCAGCGACAGAGAATGGCAGGTGGCGAGGCACTGATGAACTTCGGTTCGATGAAGTGCTTATGACCCATCTGGTAGGCCTCAGTGGTGGACCGACTGCACCAGGTGTGTCTGTGCGCATGTTTGTGATTCCGGTCCCAGCCGGTGGTCTGCGTTATGATTGGCTGAATGAAGGCAAACAAGCCCGCAACGGTGCTGTATCAATCTACCCCCCAGACTCTGTCGTCTCGCCTCTTCTATTATTGCATGACCGACTTCGGCCTGGTAGGTGGTTGCCTGTTCGTGACCCCAATCGCCCATACGGAGCTAGTTTGCTTAGGGAAGCCAATGGATCGGTGTGCGCCCATTCCTGATTGATAAATACCCGATCTGCAGCGACAGAGAATGACAGGTGGCGAGGCACTGATGAACTTCGGTTCGATGAAGTGCTTATGACCCATCTGGTAGGCCTCAGTGGTGGACCGACTGCGCCAGGTGCGTCTTTGCGCATGTTTGTGTTTCTGGTCCCAGCTGCTGGTGGTCAGGGTTATGATTGGCTGAATGAAGGCAGAATAAGCCCGAAACAGTGCTGTATCAATCTACCCGCATTCTCTGTCGTCCCTCCTCGCTGCTATTATGACTTGGCCGACTTCGGCCTGGTAATTGGTTGCCTGTTCGTGACCTTTGCCACACATACGGAGCTTGTTTGCTTTGTGAAGCCAATAGATCGGTGTGCGCCCATTCCTGAGTGAATGTTAGGCGTGAGGGGGACACAAGCCACGCCAGTCCACCAATGGCTAAGATCAGGGAGGCGACAATCAGCCAACGGAAAACAGGCCAGTCAACAAACGTGCGCTGGGCATGGTTATAATACATGTATATATAAAGTCATGTCCCGGAGATTTAACTCCAAGTCCTGCACTGAGTAATTTCTGAAATTATTCACTTGATTGTTCTCTGGAGTTCATATACCAGAAACCGCTAGAGAACGTTGGGGGTCCCACTGAATAGTCGAACCCCTCGCAGTTGTGTCATGCAGTGGCAGAATATCGGCGAAACACGTGTCTGGGCTTTTAGCTAGTACCTATGTAGGGAGTACGGTATAATACCGTTGCCATATGGATTTCATACTACTCGTAGTACTACTTGTTTGTAGAATGGGCCTTACGTGGTTCTTCCACAGTAGTTGATTGTCTTCGACTCAAATGTTCATTGAAATTTCGGTTCTGACCCTAAAAAGTCATATCCCAGAGATTTAACTCCAAGTCCTGCACTGAGCAATTTCTGAAATTGCTCACTTGGTATATATATAGGCAGAATGATATTACCGACAAAGACAAGGGAGACTGGAATGGCCATTTCTGGCTTATTAGCCGTCGTCAGCCAGCCATACCCAAGCCCGAAGTGTGGAACACCCGAGCCTCGAACTCGCGACCTGTTGGTTTAGAAGTCAACGCCTCTACTCACCGGGCCACGAGCCCGTTGCCTTGTCGGTTTTCGATCGGGAATATACAATGTTAGGGGCGCTCACCGATCGTTCATACGGAACTCACTCGTTCCGTTGTGCCTTAAGGGCTCTCTCTCGAGCCCAACCAGCAGCCGCACAGCGGCGCATATATATAGGTAATATCATTCTGCCTATATATCATGCGCCGCTGTGCGGCTGCTGGTGGGTGAAGGAGGAAAGAGTTCGATAGATGCTACGCCTACTCCATGAGGCTTGCGGTGATCGGGCCAGCATGGATTGCGTTTCATCAGCTGACTAGATCAGTTCTGCCCCGACCGCTTTCGCGTGATACGGCACCCTCAATCGCAACGGACGGAGTATGTCTCCATATCTCGGCGGTATAACGCTTACCTCGGAGTCGCATTGCTCCTCACATCTTGTCTGCGGCTGACATTTAACTGTAAACCATGCAACATGTAGCATAAGTTGATCTTTAAGCCTGGAAGTCATTGTCTTTACCTCTTTCGGTCAAGTATTGTTATTGTCTACCTTTTTTCTCACCCGCCTTCTCTTCTACTTTTCAGGCCTGTATTTGAATGATTTGACGTACATTGACGTGGCCTGTCCACACACAGTCTCTCATGGTCAGTCTGTTTTCACCAATCAAGTTCGCGTGGACCGTATCAATAATGTTCTGCGAATCATCGCCGACTTTCAAACTTCTACCTACCGTAAGTTCTATCTCCTGGCATCAGTAGCGAGCAATCATTTTCAAACCCGTCAGGATAGTTCTTGTCTTTGACTGCAATCTGCAAGAATTGCGTGCAGGGTCCCTTTTTGACAAGTTTTTCGCGATAAAAACTTACTTGATATAGTACTATACCCTTACACGTACACGGTTACTTTATGAGAAAAGGAGGTCTTCTGCCCATCTAAATGCAAGGAGGTAAGGTTATAGCCCATCCAACTTAGTGCTATCTTCCCTCGGCCAACTGAGAAGGCGGTAGCCCTAAGTACCCAGTTGCGAGAGATCGGAGGGACTTCTCCCCTTTGATGCCACCTTGTGCAACAGACAAAAGGTGTTTTTTTTTTAACTTTGATTTGCCTCTCAGGGTAGTTTGTTCCAAAGGGGCACCGCTTGAATTTCACTCGAATTACCTACTCAAAAATAGCGAGCCTTGTTGGCATGACGCATCAGGCCCGAAATTGTCCGACTTCTATTGGATCTTAGCTTAGTCACTCTTCACATTAGACCAATCAGTCGGGCCGGTGTACGCCGGTGGTGACCATTCGCCGACCTTTTCGACCTAGGCGTTTACACCGACACTGCAAGACAATTTTAGTTGACCGAATATAACCTCATAACCCATTTCAGTGAGTAAACTGACTGTTAACCTTTTTTTGTTTCCTTAATACATGCCATCCGTTATTGACATTGACCTGTTCCACGAGAGGTCTTTGCATAGCCATTTTGCCTCCACCTCTGCCATTAGTAGGAAGCCTTTCATCTTTTAATGATGTTTAGCGCCTGCTAGAGCTGGCGAAATTTCTTTCGCCTTTTAAACTAAAAGTCGGCCATTAGAGGTGGCATAGGAGACCACTGAATCACTGTGACTCCTCGCTTACTTGTCTGAACTTTCGAACGTGCAAAGGGTTTCTTGTCGCAGGTGACATTATGATTATGCCTGGCCAACGTTCCTGTTACTTATCGTTGGAGGCATAGTTGTTTGTTTAGAGCCCTGGGTGTATGTCGACCGGATCAAGTGCCTAACTGAGCGAGCTGGGGGAAGGGGTAGGCTTTATTATGAAAGTGCCATTCAGAATTTTCAGCAAAAAGGGCCTCCATGCACTGTGGACAGAAGATAAATTGGTATGACTGACCTGTGTGGCCCCCAAACGGGGCATTGTGACAGGAACGCCTCGTACGAGTAATAAAGATGGACCTGCTCATTATACAGGAAAGGGGAAAATATTCCCCTGTCCTAACTCCAACACCAACCCTAATATAAAACTAAACCGTTGACCCAATCTTGACCTTAACCATACCTGATGCCTTAACTCTGCAGTTAACACCGGCTCCTACTTTAATCCTAAACTTGATCCTGACTTGCTTTACCATTAACTGTACATCTAGTCTTGAACCTAGTCCTTAACCTTGCCTTAATCCTAACCCTAGTTTCACTGGAAGTTGGCTCAAAGCCACCCGTAATGCAGGCGGTTCCTATTCTCAGGTCTTGTTTAGGGGACCACATAAGTCAGTCCCACCGACAAATTAACCAAGAGTCAGAAGGCTTACACAAAAAGGAACATCGATTACGGAGCAGCTCAAGTTTCAGTTTCTGTTTTCTACTACACGCAAGATAGCGTGCCAGAAATGGAAATACAGAATGCTGATGTGCCGATAAGAGATACGTCGGAAGCCACGGCACATGGAGCGGGGGGACTTCACAACAATTAGTTCAGAATGAAGTGGATGGACAACGTCATCCAGAATTCCACCAGCAAATTGCTTGACTGTCTTGAAATGTTATATTATAATATCGACTACAAAGACATAAGGGACACCGGCAGAAGAAGAGATGTCGCGGGACAGTATTTAAGGCTGAGGAGGAATCAAGAAAAGCACGGCAACCTTTATCTAGATCTTTTGGAGCGGAGTGGACCACTAGGGGGCCTTATATGCAAATTTTAGAGGGTCGGAAAATTGGAAGACAATGGCTTTATAATATCTAATGCAACTCGTCCAGCAAACCTTAGCGGTGCGGAAGAGCAGGCAACGGGATGAAAAGATTTAAAGTCAAAATTAGTGGATTTTTAGGGATAGGAGCGATTCTAACTGTACACCGGAAGTCAAGAATCGTTGACTCCATGAAGGACATGTTAATAAGGTGTGCCAAAACTGGGGCTATCTGAGAGCAGCAAGATTTAAGGGGAAAAGGTGAGACATCATCTGGCCACACAACAGTTAATCCATGAACCTTTTTGAGGTGTTCCTCCACTGTTCTCACAGGCACAGTATACGTTGACTGGGGCTCATTTCCAGGTTGCCCTTCGTGTCCAAACTTATCCACAGTGTACCCGAACATGTACATAATTCTCACGAGAATGACGAGTGACATCTATGCAACGGCGGTGGTGGAACACGGTATACAAACCGACATATCCAACTCCCATTTGGATCACTAGTATGCTAATATGTCACAGCGTTCTCCAGGCAGTGGAATTTTCTCATATCTTGCTATTTACAGTCTTTCTTTAATGTTATTGGTTGTTTACCTCTTCTGATGTTGGCACTTTTAGCGTTAGTGAACCAATTGTCTCCTGAATCATCTTGCTATGTCTTATTCTCTTGCAGCCTTTGAGAGGAACGAGGTGATTGCAAGCTTTCTCGAGTCCCAGAGCTACTTAGAGGAGTTGCAGCGTTTCATAGAGGACGCCAATTACAAGGCTTCCCTGCGTCTGGAACCGCCGCAGCCACCCTCCACGACGCCTTCGGTCTGCGCCATGGATTCCTCCACACACAGTGTTTCACTGCCGCTCAACGGGACCAGCATGCCACCCTGTATGCCCTCTGGCCTAGGCACTGCGACCTCGGCCACGGCTTCCTCCTCATCCTCCTGTGAACCCTCTGACATGGATGGTCCCTTCCAACCGGGACGTCATAACATCAGTAGTGGCGTTAATTTGGCTTTTGTGGGCGCTGCCGCCCAGAAGCCAACGCGTCCGCGTATAGGAAAGCCCTTCATGAAGTCGCACAAACGTATGAGTAGTTGGACTGGTGAGTCCTGCCTCGTGGCTCATGTACTGTTGCGAAATTGGGGACACCAGTGTTAAACTGACCAGACGGTTCTGACAGTTTTTGGCCGTGCACAACTTGAGTCCATGGAAAATCCTAGTAGTTTGGTCTACCTATCCTGATCTGCTTATCGTTTGTTTTTTTCGTTTTGACTGGCATGCCACCACTCTTTAATATTGGCATTATGGTGCTTTCAGTGTCTGAGAATAAGAACGGAAAAGGCTGAATGTGGGCTCCTTTCTATATAACAGTTTGGACCTCGTTATCTTGCTTTTCGGAGCGCACATACAGTAGGTTAGCTAACTCATGAAATGTCAACCAAAATTCCGAAATGCGTTTCCGTTTTGAGAAGATTAATGAAGTAGAGTTCTAAGAATAATCATCGAGCAGCATAATGATATAATTCGGCTACCTCATGATGCCGGCTTTCGAACGAACCTCTTCCGTCTGCGTTAAAAAAAAACTATGCTCTGTAGAAAATGACTACTTACGTAGGATGCACTTTTTCATTGATTGTCAATGCCCCAAAAAATTCAATTATATTTCATAGAAAACATGCATAACAATATTCATTCTTTTGCTCATTCGTTAGAAACATACGTCTTCTTCCAATTTTATACTCAAGGGAGGGTATAATTGGGTTTTAAAAAGGTTTCTTTGTGTGAGATTTTATAATACCGTGAAGTGACCGTGCATAAAACGTCATGTCTCTGCATTTACCGATGTGGCCTGTAACGTTAACAATGTGGCTCAAGTCCACTGATAAATTTTATTAACGCCGTATGGTTTCCTCCTAATACCGTGGCGAAATGTGTGAATCCATACGCGGAAAATGTACAGCTCGTAGTTTGGAAACCCTGAATGCAAGTGTTCCGGCGGGTCGGGTCCAAACTTATTCGGGAATTGGAAAAGTTTTTTAAAACCGAAATATGCCCTTCCTTTGAGTATAAAATTCGAAGAGGACGTAATTTTCTACAGAATGAACAAAAGAATGACTATCTTTACGCATGTTTTCCATGAAATATAATTGAGTCTATAGGGGCATCGAAAATCAATGAGAACAATGCATGCTACGTAAGTAGTCATTTTTCACAGAGTGTAGATTTAACGCAGACGGGAAGAGCTTCGTTCGAAAGCCGGCATCTTGAGGTAGCTGAAGTATTATACAATTAGGCCGCGCGATGATTAGTTTTATAACTCTATTTAATTGATCTTTTCGAAAAGAAAACGCATTTCGGAATTTCGGTTGACATTTCATGAGTTAGCCCACCTACTCTAAGTGTCAGCTAGGTCTCAAACTACTATATATCCAGTTTTTTTAATTAATCTATTTCACGAGCACTACCTTTGTCTTTACGGTCAGATAAAGCTAGTCGGGAAGTGACCATGGAATATAGAGGAACAAAATCCACGATTGGCCATAACCCGAAGTACACAGTTAACGTATTACATTTCATCAGATTTTTGTGTTTCTCGTCACAAATTGCACATAGCTGCACTTTACGGCCCCCAGACGTGCAAAGTAGATCTCCCTAACGAACATTATGGAGCCCGAATCCGCTTCACCGTTTATTAAACTTTTTTAATTTCATCAGGATTGAATTCGTAGGCTTAACGCCAATTCTCCGGCACAAACCTCAGGTTTGGTCCAAAAGTTGACTTGAATATCTGAACTGCAATTCATCATCCTCAGCAGAATAACCACGTAGTATTCACAGGCGGTCAGTAGTTTGTAAGTTCGGACTTATTTCCCGTCAGTTTGGAGAAGACATTTGCCATGTACCAACCGTTGCTAGCTGACAAATACGGTGTCCTTATATCAAGTGCCAACGGAACTCGCCCCATATTGATAAACAAATTTTGAATGCCCTCTCAAGAAATATCAAGATTGACAATAACATTGCAAGCGCGGTGTCTAAAGCAAGCCAGGCCTTCGGCCGTTCGTAGCACTGTCTGGAATCGCTGCAACATCCTCCTCAACACAAAACCAAAGATGTATTAGGAAGTTTTCCTGACTACTCCCTTTTATTAGAGACAAAAGTGAACACCGGATGGATGTCAGGCAAAAAAACTCAGCCACTTTTAGCTCAGCCGCCTCTGTAGTATACTGACGGTAAAGCCGATGACGTGAGCCACGAACATGAAGATCCTGCAGGTGTTTAACTCCTACGACGATATGCCAACGCATTCGCAACCTCAATGCACTGGTTACTTCTTGACGCTGGCCGGCCAGCGTCTACCAATTCAACCGTTCTACGGCGACCTTGCAGCGCGTGCTCACCGACACGACCAAGATGACCTCGTGTTTGCATCTTGGCTAAGTAGATTTGGTGGTCGGACTTTATCGCGCAGTCACCAGTTTTGTCTTCTTTGGTTGTGATCGCCAATCTGGGCGCCTCCTTTCCCTCCCGCAATCAGCTCACATGTCCGAACGCTACAATCTGTGTTGTAGTACAGGGCGCGTCTCCTAGGCTAGTAACTATCGGGGTGCTAGTTGTTGCGGATACACTTCAGGAATGCAGTTCAGCGTCCATAGTCGAGGTAAGAGGGTTAGCTAGTGGATTGACTCGCATCAGTAAGTTCCACTGAGTCTAGTGAACTCGACGTTTGACTGTTAACGCTATCTTTAATCTCAGGGAACTTCTCGAGCTGGTATGTTCAATGCAGAATACTAACCGCCGGCCTTTACGCGTAACCTGTTTTTACGGACCGCTGATGGCCGTGGCGGGGGGCTGGTTCAAAGTCCAGTTGACATCGAAGTGCAGTGAATGTAATAAAGGAGGTAACAAAAATAGCGTTCAATTATATTCAGATGATAAGACAGTGAATATGTGAGCACGTCGCACTATCCACGCACTAGAGGGTTAGCATAATCTTTCGACGGACCCAGACCGAAGATCCGATACAAATGGGACCTTCAGTCAATGCTACCCCCGTGTGATTTTCGTCAAATGACCCTCATGGCCACACGCCTCCCGATAAAATTAGGGTTGTCTGCCTAATGCCTGAACCACTGTAGAACGCAACCTAAAAAGACGCGCTCCTTTTTGTTCTCTGCCTATGGCCCCTGTGGCAAAATTATGATAAAAGCTTCATAACGGCGAAAAGCTTCGCCTTCAGAACTAGCAAGCTGCTCAACCACTGCCATGGAATGCAACTTCATTTTGATCCTGGACAAAAGCAAGTTTGATTTCGACAAGAGTGAAGGGCTTAGCAAGTCAGCAATTTCGTCGACATTTTAGCAGTGTCATGTCCTGAGTACCAGTATGACTTTTTATGGGTTCTCGTAGTTTCCCAGAATCCTCTCGCATTTCTGGTGTCCAACAAGATCGACTTTTGTTCTATCAGCAAAGTTTACATCTAACTGTCTTCTTGTACACCACTGAAAAAATGGACGTGGGATCTCGCATCTAAGCGGTTAAGTAGTCACGGTAGTTTTCGCATGTAGAATCAATGGGAGGTTGTAAGAACGGACTGGTACTAAAAGCGCGTACTCATCGTCTATAACTTCTGTCCCAGTACTGACGAACTTGAGTTTATGAGTATGCCTTCCCCTTCTCTCACTCTCTCACCCCGCCAGCTGGCATTTGTGATCTCACGAAGGGAAATTCGCCTGCATCTCGAAAAATCTCTTTCGGCACTGCTTTCTCTCGTACGATTCATAATGATCCGAGGCCTGCAATGACTCTTAAGTCTTGGAAGAACTTCGATCTGGATCTCTCCGACTTGCCCCCCATGGCACCTAACAAAACCATAGCCCCTGCACCCTCCAAGCCTGCCGATGCTTTCACTCCATCAACACTCGCTGGACCGAACACCGAGAAGATCCCTGGCCATGCACAACCTATTTCTAGGTAGCAGTTTGTTTTTTTATCCCTAGAGTCTCATTCTTATGGTCTGCGTTCTGCCCAGCCTAACTTTTTGAATTTAGGGATGAAAGGATAACTAATGACGACGCGTCCCGATTACCTGGTATCAATGAGATCTGCAAGTCTAGCACCCCCCTCAAAAAACGAGTTAAATCCTCCGTCGCTTTTGATATTCTCGGAACTGACGAGACTAAAAATGAGCTGGGAGCATTAGCGTCACAGCCCCCGACGACGACGACGACTGCCTCTTCGCACAGGAAGCCATCAAACTCGGACAGCATCACACCCTCACAATTTCCTTCTGATGATACCGACCATCTCCATATCTCCTCTGTGACAGCCGATTTTAAGGAGATGAACGTTCACCCTCCCGATTCCTATTCACAGCTAACAGTGCCTAAATCCTCGAAACTCGGTAGGCACCTCTTCTTTTGTTAGTAACTCAAAAACTTGCTCTTTATTTCGTAGTATGGATTTTGAAGTATGTTAAATATGAAAGCGAAATCTTAGAGCGCGTCCTCCCGGCAATCCATGACGTCTGCTCTAGAATCGTGGTTATGCCTAAATTTTGTGGGATATTCTACTGCATTCGGCTTATTCGCCAGCCCTTGCCAATCACCTGCTCGAATTCACAAAAAAGTGATCGCCGTGGGTAACTTCGCGGCTTTTTGCCTCCACCAAATGTCCACATATAGGACTTTTAAATCCTGGGGCGTTAGCCGATTATTCCCGAATCAGATAGGAGGGCTTTGTTGGAGGATCAAACGCAAGTATTACGCTTATCTCACTTTTTTCCAAAAAACCCTTGCGTCGACCACTGTGGTGTTTGACAAACGTGAACACAACCAGTTCTTATTCGATTTCTGTAGGATACATGGTGGATTGATATATGCTCTTCATATTGACCCAACTGTGAAAAACTCGGCGCCTCGGTGGGATTCGAACCCACGCAGTAAGGGGGAAGGCTTTAGTACAGCCAACGCTCTAACCACCTGAGCTACGAGGCCCCGCCGGACGACGCGAGTTTTATCACACATATATGCTTTTCCTGCAGATTCCGATAAAAGCTAAAAGAAAAGTTCCAGGAAAGAGTGTAAAAAAGGATCTGCGATCGCTTGAGCATAAACTATCTACCTGACATCCCGCATTCTCACTTGAACCCATTACAGCAGACAGTCTTAGATAAGGGTGATAGACACACAAGGAAAGCCGTGTTAAGAGAATGTAGTTGTCATGTCATGACATGCCATAATCAACAGCGTCTGCTTTCACTGCCGGTGGTCGTAATTGCTGCGATAATCGCTTGCTCGAGCACATCCAAGTCGTTACCTGCCGCAATTTTGCCACTGGTGTGGATCATTTACTCCATCCTTAATCGGCAATTTGACCCACTGACAACCGGCATCCCATATCTGCAACCGTCACTGGTGCTGCGTTATTGGGAAGATCCGAATCGTCAGACAAATAAAATTATTGCTTCAACGATTGCATCTTTTCCTTGCAATCTCGGAAATCAAATAGTTTTGGAGTAGGACACGAGAATAGGAACCTTTCGCTGTAGTTTAGGTGGTCCTGCGCCAAATTCCACAAAGACGGTAGTAAAGATTGCGGCTTGGATTGAGCCCAGTGTTACGTCTAGGGTTTTGACATCGGGATATTTACCCGTTGCAAGCCACCTGTATTGCGTGGGGCTCCTTTTCCCGGGTCTTACCTTTTAGGGCTTCTGACCAATTCATCCATATGTGTGCCTTATTAGTCCTACCCCCTCCGCTTTAAGGACTGTGTCCGTCTGCTATGCCATGCTTCGGCAAACCACGGCTCTTGCAGCCTTGTCTGCGCTGGCAGTTCTCTGACACCCGGTTCCCTGCCGGCAGACGCGCTTGCGCTCCCCTTGGACATACAGGCCGCATGCATGGTTGCCCAGTGCCTGACGTCATCCTCCTCTTCCTGACCTATTTTATAGCTGATTAAAATTCTGGTCAAGTGTTGGTTGTGGACCAGGAGGTGTGGTGGTACGCCTAGGTAGGAGTCCGGCTGTGCCAGCCACCTGCGCCCTCTCTCGCATTCGGTCTTCTTGACTATGTCTTGACACTGGTTCCAAATGAAGAATAAGGAGGAGGAGGTGCAGTAGATGCTGTGAAAGCCTATTACCACTATAAGTTAATTCACGCACAAGTCACTGTGCCTGCTCTCACCTTATTGTGACAACGACGGTCGAGCTGTCACTAACCCTTCAGACTTTTCGAGAAATTTATGCCTCCTACTTAACAATCGTTTGTTCGTCTCCACAAAGGTATTAAACACGACCAAATTTCTCCTTTTTAGGCGTTGCTGCTGAAGACATGCCGTCATATAATCGAACTGCGTCAGTACCCAACCAAAAAACTGCCCTCATGAACGCCTCTGCGACCCCCTGGTCGTCATCTTATTCCAGCCCCAACAGCTGTTCCCCATTACAGTTTGCTTTCGGTGACCTTGGCCCTCCTGTTCCGGAGCTAACTGGTGCACAGTCAAGTCCTGACACACTATCCTCCACCATCTGTCACCGTGATTTCCTCTCTCTCTTAGCTCATTCGGCTCTCAAGCTTGTTTCTCAGCATCCATGTCATCAGGGCATGTCTCCCAAAATCGCCGCCGAGGTACGTTAACCAAAACCTGAACTGATGTGTATTTTTATTTAGCCTGTTCCGGTATTACAGCATGTTTTAAAATTTCCCAGGGTCCCGTCCTCTGTATGATCAACAAAGCTGAGATCGATCTTCCGCCGTCCATACACAAACGGCATCAACATCAGCAGGTGGAGCCTTTGACTCCTCGCAGCCGGGCCACATTTGAAATTGCCGATGATGCCTTCTCCTCCCTCTCTTCCTTGCCGCCCTCATCGATTTCCTCCACGCGGTCCAGTTTTTCTTCTGCTACCATTTCTAGCGCTCTTGAAAACTGTCTCATCCCATCGTCGGGAGCAGAGGCGAACGACTTTGGAAGTAGTGGCCCTCTAAACTCTCTTGCTACCGCCCTTCGTCACAAATTATCCTATGTCTCCAATCGAGGACATATCGCTGCCAACCTAGTTATCGGCGCAGTTTCTGCAGTTGCACGAAGGCGCTCCGCAATCCTCAAAAGCAGCACTGTAAACGAGGCAGATGCCCTACCGTCGCCTCTTAAACGCAAGCCCCGGTGGGCAGTCTTGGTGGCCTGGAGCCCATCCGAAACTGAGCATTGTCCATCAGCCCTTTCAGATCGTCTGCACCACGTCCCTCCCCTCTCACTCGTCCTTTTCCGCCCACGACGTTGTCATAGCAAGCATCTTCGTATACTGACCAATCCTAGTCCTCTTCCCACTAGCATGCCATCTGGGACGCAGAGAACGGTTTCCTTCCTTGGTTCACCAAATTCTTCAGTCAGCGGGGATGTTTCCTCGACGTTTTCCAACCCGGAAGACTTCAGGACTGCTGCGACTTTGGTGAGTGCCCGTGCGGTTTACTTTTTCTCCTTCTTTGTCTCTTTCCACTTTATTTTCAAAATCGTCGTAGCGACCTCTGTGCCGACTCTTGTGACAACATTCTTCACCACCTGTTTACCCGGCCCCAGCCTTTTCTAGCAGCCGGCCAGGGCCGGACAGCCGCGCGATACCGAGTCGGTTTGTATGTCAACCATACAAATCGAAGACTGAGTAGCGGGATATGTTCTCAAGGTCAACTTCCAGTGCGCTCAGTCACGTCTTCGGTCAGTTCGGCAGTCCGCTAACGGGCGCCGAAAAGTCCAATCTGTCATGTATTTAAAGTGAATTCGTGGGAAAGCATAGGCCGTGACAGCACTACCTACCATGACGTCCTACCTTACCATAAACGGAAGCGTGTAGATGCACTCCATAACCTAGAACGACGGTGCCTGGCCTTTTGCTGACTTCAGAAAGCCACCATATTAACAAAGTTGGAGGCTCTGAGTTGACCTTCCCTGTGAAAAGAAGCCTCTTAAAATCTCTTGGTTTCACTCTACTTTTCATGGTCAATGAGAAATGACACTCCTAATTAAACCCTTTTATAAACGCAATCGTGCTCATGCTGCATTGACTGCCAGCTGCCGATATT
>CACRXP010000057.1:421722-432064 GCA_902702965.1 Spirometra erinaceieuropaei | reverse complement strand
GTTATTCCTATTAAGGGTTCCCATTGTACCGAGATCGAAGCCGTGACTTGTTGCTTTTAGTTTTGCGGCGATTGTAGTTTTGCGATCTGAATTCTGTACTGTTATTTTTTGTCACTGATGAAAGACTTTGTCAGTAAAGCACTTGGAGTCGTTCGGCAGCGCCTGAAATTGTTTTGTCGTTTGGAAAATTCTAGCTGATGTCACATCAATGACTACCACCGCGTAGTCATTTCCGGTTTTTAACATATGAAACACTACTTGTTGTGTAGTTTATCTTCTGTGCATACCTTATTCAGGAATAGAACGAGCAAAACATTAATAGTTGCAGCCAAATATCAGCATTTATATGAGCTCCCTGCCGTGCATTCACAATCGAAGAACGGAGTCTAAGAGCGAGCAAAAACAGTGGAAATGGCCTCAATGTATAGAGGAAGGCATGTTCTTACATTTACGGTAGAAAAATATTAGTATTGTTTAGGAACGTGAAAGAAACCGTCAAAAGTGTCAAATTTTTACTTGGCCTCGCCTTGCAAAAATGCAAAGTACACAGAGATCCGTCGAAGGAGTGCAGTAATAAAGCACTCCCTAAAGAGGTAACTTATTAAGGAAAGTTTTCTTATTGATCCAAAGAATATTCGTTGGTGACTTTCGTTGTGGACGGCCATTTTTCTCGAAATTAAGTTTGATGTTCTAATGAGTCTTCAAATGTAACCCAAACGACTATCTTCGTGAAAAGGAGCGCCCAAACACTCACTAATTCGGTAAATGCCTTCAAGAATATTCTTATTTTAAAATTATCAACAGATAGGTAATTCAGAATCTGTCTTTATGGACGATCGGGTGAAAATACGGAAAATCACGAAGTATTCAGCAACATTTGGAGGCCAATCTGAAACTCAACGTAATCTGAAACGAACGAAAAGGGTAAATTAATTTAACGGAAGAAAAGTTCTCTCTTTAAACACAAAATGGTACGTTTACGATGACGCCTGTCAGTTCTAGTTAAATTTATTAGGTACCGACTGTCCTCATGGCGTGTCACCTTATGAAAACTTTTGTTCCTATGGCGTCCCCATCGGTGAAATCAAGCAAAATCCAGTTTCTCTTGATGAATCCCATCTCATTTAACTCAATAGAGTCAAGGATAACACGAAACCCTTGAAAACTGTTTTGAAATCTACACCCAGAATGTAGGCAGTCGACAAACCGTCATATATGAAGTCACACTACTTATTAGACGATATTTAAATGTAAACTTCACTAAAACCTTGTTATTAGACGTTATTTTATGTCTAATTTCATATTTATCATGTGTTTGGTATAAGAATGCAGTCTATACATCTACAAATGAACTTTACCTAATTAGAGCCATTTCTGACGTTTTCGGGATATTGTGCATTTCAAAATAAATGGACGTTTCTAAACAACGCAGCACTGCCTATAATATTTCTTTTATGTTTTAATTCTTTTAAACTTGTACTTAATTAACATAGACATTAGACTCATGAAATGGTGCCGGTTTCGGAATGATTGGCAATCATTCGTAAATTTCGACACATTTCATGTGTTACAATAGGTGGGCTAACTCATGAAATGTCAGCCAAAATTCCTAAATGCGTTTTCGTTCCGAAAAGATTAATTAAATAGGGTTGTAAAACTAGTCGGCCTGCAACATAATCCTATAATATTTCAGTTACGTCAGGATGCCGGCTTTCGAATGAACTTCCTTCCGGCTGCATACAAAAACAACACTGTAAAAAATGACTACTTAAGTAGCCTGCTTTTTTCTCATTGATTTTCGATGCCCTAAAAGTGCAATTATATTTCATGGAAAGCGCACAAAAATATTCATTCTTTTGCTCATTCGGTAGTAAATTACGTCTTCTTCCATTTGGATACTAGAGGGAAGGGCATAATTCGGTTTTCGAAACTTTCCCCATTCCCAAATAATTTTGAACTTCATCTGCCTTTACACCTGCATTCAGGGTTTCCAAAATACAAGCCGTCCCAATAGCGGTTGAAACCCGTGTTATGTAGTTGAAATCACTGTGCCCAGTCGCCGATCCCGAAGGACTCCTAGCCCACTTTACATATTAACTAGGCCCATCTTACCACCAATTCGCTCACGCGCTCACAGGCAGTAAGGTATCACTCAACCATTTTACTATTGCGGTGCTGCTGCCGATGCACTTGGGGCTCTGCGATTGGCCGACCATGCTACTTCGCATGTGCACTGTTCACCCGTGGTGGCACTCTGCTGAATCATGTCTTGCGCCACCTGTTTGACACACAGAGACGACTGAGGTGGTTTTTGAAACTTCTACTTACTACGCAAGAGGATTCCAGGGCCACGCCTGTTCATCAATCAACAATTTGACTGTTAACTTAGGTACCCGCTGGCGTGGTTAACCGATTTTATAATGCAAAGGTTGTGACCCGTTGTTCGGTCCTCCATCGTTTTTCACAGAATTTCTGGCATGTGCCCTAATCTTTTTTAAAGTTCAGACTGCAATTTCGTCGAATTTACGTCCGACATTTATCTCACGTCAGGAGCCAACTACCGGGCGAGATGCATTTATGTACCGGGAGCCTTGTCTTCCTTTTTCCGTTTCGTCCATATTTTGCAGTCTACACTGGCCTCTGAATTTGAGCCGTCTTTTTGTGTGCTTTCCATTCACGTGGAGTTTATCCCAATTACTCGTCAGTTAGCCTATTTTACTCACTATATACTGATTTTTATCCACTTTGCTTCTCTGAACTACATACACTTGTAAGGTCATATGTACGCTCCGTTAGTGCCGTTGCGAAATTTTGCATTGAATTCAGCGACGACTTGGCTTCTATGGTAACCATTCCCTTTATGGTCCTGTTTTTATCTATTCACCTGTATTTTGTTTATTTACGTCTCCACCCAGTTTTCGACCTCTCGCTGTCGTCTCTACGCCTCCGTAAGTATCTACCGGCCGCGGAAGTGGGGTTGTCAACTCTCAGCTCCGGCCTCACCTCTCCCCGTATCCTTGGACCCGCCGACATTGCAGCTCCTGGACAACCAGAGTCGGCAAACCGTGCATTTGTCCTACTTCAATCTGCAGGATCAGTTGGCCATTCTGGCCCCTTCGTCTCCCCGACCCTCCTCAGCCGTAGATCGGGGCAGCCCCGGGTTCAGTGCCCCTTTCCTGCCTCTTCTCCGCAGATTCTCCCTTTCCCTGCCTCTTCACCGACCTCGGCGCCAACGGCGTCGGGGCGTCATTCCTCAGCAGCAGTCGCAAGCAGATGTCCCATACCAGCACGAGCAGTTGGAGCAGCAGCAGCGGCAGTTTTTGCCAGGACTGTCTGATTTTCTACTGACCAGTGATTCCCGAGCCCTGTTTGCTACATTTCCCTTTACCTTTCGCAATTGGGCGGACCCGAGTTAGGCGACTGTCGCTGCGCACCCCTCCTTTATCAAAATTCTAGACTATTTAACAATGTTCATGAAATGGATTGCCGGCGGATTGGCTGTGAAGGGGGTGTTTGTTTTTTATCATCTCTCTCTCTCTCTCTCTTCCTGCAGTCTATTTATAATTTACCTCCTGTACACAGCTTTGATTCTCTTATCACCCACAAAACCACTTTGTCTTATTCAGTGTGTTCTGTGATTGTACAGAAAATTCCATGCCGGCCTCATGAATGCCGAGTAAATGATGCGCCTTTCAACTATGAAGCTTGTCAGTTCCCAGGGCCACATCAAGATTGGTAGAGGGTATGAATTAATTTGAACCCCTCAGGCTGCCGCTCAATCGGTAAAAGTTGTAGTTAGGTGAGTGTACATGCTGAGCCCCTGCGCTGTAGCCACATATTCACTCCCTGTGTAGAAGTTATTTTTCGTTTTCAAGTTGTCAGCCGCGCCGTGAACTCCACGCTCGTTTTCATCCTGACCTCGGAGTGGCATTGAAATCCAGCCTTTATCCACATGCGCCTCGGTTCCCTAAGGCATTTCCTCTCTGGAGCTCAAAAATTACTTGTAACAAATGAAAATATAGAGGAGTTCCCATGCGGCCTTGTTGTCGCCGGTCTTCCAAGATATAATTTTCGCGGAAGAGGGGAGGCAAGTGTCGCCATGGACTATAAGCAAACACTGCCGGGAGAGGTCACAAACACTTAGGTATATTAGGGTCGATTGGCGTGGAGGGTGCCCGAATGTGGTTAGTGCAGGAGCTCACTAGACTTTAACTTGAATCTTTAAATAGCCCTTCAATCAGAAAATATTGCTTAGGTGAATGTACAACGACAATTAGCATAAAAGGTAAGGTCATCTAATAAACTTCAGATGCTTGACCTCCGGCCGAACATCTGTCCACGCGTCGCCCTTATTCATGTTCGGCGTAGTTTCCACTCATCTAATGCATAAGTCACTTTTCGATGCGCTTATCGACTCAATCGGATTTCTGTCAGCAGAAGTATTCCCGGTAGGGCTGAGGATGCCTGACCCTCAATTAGCACGTGTTACCAAGTCGCATTAATAGAAGCCTGGGGACACCGCGGGGAAGTTCGGGCACTTGCCTTTCACTGCTGCCGTCTAGTGAGGCGATCCCCTTTTCGCACTGTTCTTTTCTGTTGGCAGCACTTTACGAGCGTGGTGTTAGTAAAAGGCAAGAGTTTGTTTTTGACATTAGGCCGGTTGTGAATTAACCTGGCGTACCACAGTTCGCACTCAACCGCAAAGATTCCGCCTTCCACAAATCGGTTCAAGAGGTGAGAGGGAAGCAGTGCTGTTCTATGATTTCACGCAGCTAACTGTGTCCCCAAACTCTAATTTGCAAGTCCCAATGTGGCTCACTGTATTACTTATCTTGATTGCTCTGCATTTGCCAAAGTCTCGCGGCCGAATTTGTTCTGTTGCGTCTATTATGGTTTATCCCTTCTAAGCTTTAACGACTATGTCCGTCTGTTGTGCCTTGATTCGGCAAACCATGGCCATCGCAACCTTGTCTGCGCTGGCAGTTCTCTGACACCCGGCAGACGCGCTTGCGCTCCCCATGGACATACAGGCCGCATGCATGGTTGCCCAGTGCCTGACGTCATCCTCCTCTTCCTGACCTATTTTATAGCTGGTTAAAATTCTGGTCAAGTGTTGGTTGTGGACCAGGAGGTGTGGTGGTACGCCTTGGTAGGAGTCCGGCTGTGCCAGCCACCTGCGCTCCCTCTCGCTTTTGGTCTTCTTGACTATGTCTTGACACTGGTTCCAAATGAAGAATAAGGAGGAGGAGGTGCAGTAGATGCTGTGAAAGCCTATTACCACTATAAACTAATTCACGCACAAGTCACCATGTCTGCTCTCACACACGGTGGACATCGTTGGCAACGACGGTCGGACTGTCGCATGATCTATAGTCTAACCGTAATGCAGATTAGAAGAAAAAGTTCGTGAGCTGAGATCAGAACCGTCCAGTTCATCGGTTGTTAAGTGTGACAGTTTAATTGCTGGGTCTACCCTAACCATCACTATGATCATAGTCCACTCCTGTTTGGAATCAGAAGGGGAAAGGCCAATGGAAATCGTACATTCTGCATATAAGTTCGGTGGTAGCCGTGGTCGGCCCTGGGTCTACACGCACACCTATCCACTAAGATGACTCGGACGTGAATGACTACACACCGGGCTGGTTTGGTTCGATGATTGCAGAGTTTATATGCCCCTGGTATTGACTTCCAAGAGGCCGTACGAGCTCACGTTCTGGTCGCTCGGGAGCCGTAATCACATGACTCCAAGCACAGTGTATCTGCCAGAGGTTGAGGGTTTATAAGTGTTTTGTGCTCTAAAAACACCCTCATCATGTTCTTTATGGGCGGAGTATCGAGCTGTCGGACAAATGAGTCCCCAAAGATTATTAGTCACCTCTGAACCTCGGGGTAGGTCCGACGGCAGTGACCTGCACGTGAATTTGTTTACAGTTCAGAAACTCGCGTTGCGTTTGTCTCTCTCCCTCTCACGCGCCCACAGTGTTCCGATGGAAAGATGCTCAAGGCGATTGGAGGTAGGCGCGTGCGCACTGAAAAAGCTAGTTCCGAGCGCACATGTACCAGGCCACGCTAAGTGCTGATGTGGAATGTTCACGTTCACGCATGTGACGTTTCACTGGCTACATCGACACTGGAAAATAAAATCGCATGAGTGTTGGAAAACGTCGACGTCATGTGTTACTGGTAGGTGCTGCATATGCGCGTACTGTGGAGGTTTGTGTGCGACCATGGGTGGTTGTGTGTGCGTGTGTGCCCCCCAAACGGGCCACGTGGTAGATGCAATGGACCAGTGTGTGGGCCATGACGGATTCCGGCAGGCATTAACGGAATGCGCACCATAACAAGTGCCCACATTTCGGGGTGCGGAGGCAGACCCGGTTGCGAACAGACGTCCCGCACACTGGGACCCAGGAACTTGGGCATTTGCTGTGTGAACCAGGGGATGTGGATTGGAACGCCAAGGTGTCGACTCGACCATGCCATTCACCTGCGCCCTTCTCTGCTCCCGGTCTTCTTGACACTGTCCTCAATCTCGCAGAAGTAACCGACCTTGCTCCACCTTGCTGTGCAGCGCGCAGTGGACATAGTCGACGAAGACGATCGAACTGCCACGTGACTGCCTGAGCGTGTCGTGCCCTGAGAGGTTGCAAACTGACAGGAGAACTTGGACGAAGCACTCGGACAAGTGTTGTGTGTGCCGCAGTTGTGGAGTGGCCGGCTGGAGGTCTAAGAGTCAGTCTGCAATGGCTCCTTAATGTGGACTTTATGGCACTCCCATTGGGGATCCGAACCGTGCGATTGCGGCACGCCTAGGTGCGGCTTCGGTCGCACCAGCCCCCAGTTTCTATTGTTGCTGGTCAGAACCTGGTTATTTGTTGTGTGGACCAGGTGGTGTGAAGTGGAACGCCAAGGTTCCGGATCGACCGTGCCATTCATCTGCGTACTCCCCTGCCTCCGGTCTTCTTGACTATGTCTTGACACCGGAGCCGGGTTGGGGAGGAGGAGAAAGTGTGATAGGTGCGGCGCAAGTCTACTCTCACTATAAACCACGCGCAAGTCACCGTCCCTGCTCCCACTACCTGCTGTGGGGCATACGGTGGACATCGTCGGATGCGACGGTTGAACTGTCGTTTGTGTGTGAGTGTGTGGGGTGTAGTGGTGTCCAACTGTGGGTGCACGTGATGGTCGTTGTAGCTCACTCCTTTGCTTGCAGATGCAGACTACGCCTAGCGTTCCTTTGCTGGCACCCAAATTTCACCTGCGGCTCCCCGAAGCTGGGCTCTGCCCAGCGGCCGAACCTCGGTAATCTCTTCGACCGGCGGGTTAAACCACGTGAGGGCGGGTAATCCGTGTGCACGCTTTGCCCGTACAAATGGGCGGTTTATCGGATGGAACTACGAATAGGCACCGTCGTGACGAGGTGCCGCCTGGTACACCGCTGGTAAGCCGGAGGGATGCATCCTCGTATCGGCAGCGTCGAGACGAAGCTCCGTCTGGTGCACCGCTGGAGGCCGCGGGCTAACGGCGATGTTGTAAGCTTGTGGCAAATTCGAGTCCTTCTTCCATTACGACAAAAGTCGTGGTCCGTAGTGGAGTTCGGCCGCGCGGTACCGCATGGCAGCCCTATTTAGAGAGGAACTGTCCGCCTTCGGGGAGGGACTAGAAATTGTGCCCTTAAGATTGCCGGGGAGCCACGTCTGAAGGTTGACCGCGGTCGTAAACGCCTAACTTACGGTCGAAACAACCAAAATCGAAACAACAACAGCAACAGTAACAATAATATACTCCCACCTTCTGCCTCTTCTTCTCCCCATTCTTCCTGCTCTCTTTCCTCTTTATCTTCTTCCCTGCTTTTCGCCCCAGAAATTGCCGGACTGGTAGGGTGGGTCCGCTCAATCTGACGGCCTGGAATTTTCGTTCCATTTTTGACAGACCGATGAGAAATCGATCGCAACGGCGGAGAGCGCTAGTGGCTCGAGAACCGCGGCGCTAGAAGGTGGACATCGCCGCACTCAGCGAGACCCGATTTTCCACACAAGGCCAACTGGAGGAGGTGGGGACCGGTCCCAGGACAGAGCAACGAGACGTGGGTGTCGCCTTTGCCATCCGAAACGACATCGTGGGACGACTGCCCTGTTTGCCGCAGGGCATCAACGATCGTCTGATGAGCCTCCGCCTGCCTCTTCACGGAGGCAAATTCTCCACCATTATCAGTGCCGACGCTCAGACGATGACCAGCTCCGACGCCGTAAAAGACAAATTCTACGATGACCTGCAAGCACTCCTAGTGGCCGTGGCGAAGGCGGACAAGTTGATTGTCCTTTGTAACTTCAGCGCCCGCGTCGTCACAAACCACGCTGCCTGGAAAGGAGTGCTTGGTCCCCTTGGTCCCCGCGGCTCCAGCAACAATGGCCTGCTCCTTCTCCGCACATGCGCAGAACACTCACCCATCCTGACCAACACCTTCTTCTGTCTGCCGGAGCGAGAGAATGCCTCCTGGATGCATCCTCGGTCGCGATGCTGGCAACTGCTGAACTATGTCCTCGACCGGAGGCGAGACCAGCGGGACGTGCTAGAGACAAAGGTGATTGCGTGTGCTAATGGGTGGACCGATCATCGCCTCGTCATCTCAAAGATGCGGATTCGCCTACAACATCGCAGGAGACCACAAGGTAAGCGACCCCCAGGTAAGCAGAATTTTGCCTTGTTGTCTTTGCCCGCTCACAATCTCCATTTAAGCAATGAGCAAAGTCAACGGCTAGTCAACATTCCAGTCGCTGCCGCCGCCGTTGCTTCTGACAAGAACACCTTCGTGAAGAGCCGATGCTGTTAATTGCGGGATGCGGTCAAGTTGACGACGCTGGCTGTCCTCGGTCGCGCACGCCGCCAGCACCAGGATTGGATCGACGACAACGACGCAGCCATCAGAGATCTGCTTGCTCAAAACCGCCTACACTAAGCCTACGTTGACAACCCCAATGACGACAAAAAGCTGCTTTCTACCGCAGACGCCGCCACCTTCAGCAACGAATGCGCGAGACGCAGGCGCCTGGACAGCCCGCAAGGCAGATGAGATCCAAGGCTATGTGGACCCCAAGGAGAGGAGGAACATATTCTCCGAGATTAAAGCTGTATACGGTCCGTAGAAGAAGGGCAATGCTCCTTTCCTCAGCGCCGACGACGGTACAATCCTGAATGAGAAGACGCAAATACTAGAGAGATGGGCTACGAAATTCCGAGGCGTACATAAACGCCCTTCAAAAATCTCCGAGGACGCCATTGACAGCATGCAGAAACTGGAGAACAACGTGGAACCTGTCGTCCAGCCATCTCACCAGGAAACAAACAGGCACACGCAGGAGCACACGGAAGCAGGGAAGGCACACGGAAGAGACGCAATAAATGCTCAGGAATATAAGCACGGCGGCCCCAAATGACGCATCGACCGACAGCGCTATTCCCCGAGATATGGCGTCAAGGAGAAGTCCCGAAAGATAACAAAGACAAAAAACCGTGCAAATATGCAAGCAAAAGTGAACCGCCAAGTCTGCGACTATCACCGTAACATCTCCTTGCTGAACATCGCCGGGAAGATCTTCGCTCGCATCCTCCTCAATCGTCTGAGAAACCATCTGGAACAGGGCATTCTACCGGAAAGCAAGTGCGGTTTCCGATGTCATCGCGGGACCACGGATATGATCTTCGCCGCCCGTCAACTTCAGGAGAAGCGTCAGGAGATGCGGACCCACCTGTACTCTACCTTCGTGAACCTGACGAAAGCCTTTGACACGGTGAATCGTGAAGGACTGTGGAAGATCATGCAGAAATTCGGCTGTCCGGAGCGATTCACTCAGATGGTGCGTCAGCTGCACGACGATATGATGGCGCGAGTCACGGACAACTGAGGCATTCGCAGTGACCAACGGAGTGAAGCAGGGATGCGTGCTGGCGCCTACCCTCTTCAGTCTTATGTTCTCCGCCATGCTGATGGATGCCTACCGCGATGAACGCACCGGGATCCGCATCGCCTACAGGACGGACGGTCATCTTCCGAATCAACGGCGGATGCACTTCCAGTCGCGCGTATCCACAACCACCGTTCACGACCTTCTCTTCGCCGACGACTGCGCCCCCAACCCCACCTCGGAAGAGGACATGCAAAGAAGCACGGATCTCTTCTCCACCGCCTGCGAGAACTTTCGGCTCGTCATCAACACACAGAAGACGGTGGTCATGCATCAACCGCCACCCAACACAACCCCTCCCCAGCTCCACAATGCGCTGCAAATTTGCGTGAACGGAACCCAACAGCAAGTTGTGGACAACTTCCCGTATCTGG
>CACRXP010000057.1:408633-419310 GCA_902702965.1 Spirometra erinaceieuropaei | reverse complement strand
CGGCATACACGCCTATCAACACCATCACCACCAACACCACTGCATCCTCTACAGCTGGCACCGACAACGCCGACCTCTCATGCCCACACTGCCCACGCACCTTCATCTCACGCATCGGCCTGGTCGGTCACTTGCGAATCCATCGCACAGAGACTGGCGAGCCAGTGCCTGGAGCACCAGCCTTTACCCACCAAGCTCGGCTCAACTGCCCACACTGTCCTCGCACTTTCAGGCACCGCATGGGCCTACTCGGTCTCATGCGCATCCACGACGACCTGCGGTAGATAACCGCCGGTTACATCACACATCCACACACTCCCTACCTTCCTCTACCATCACCCCACCACACATCAAAACTCACCCATCGCAAGCACCCAAATGTCTCCTACCACGCAAGTGGGAAGTGTGCATCTCGACTCGGTCCCCGTGCGGCTTCTGCTGCACGGGTGACTAGAGTCTGAGACTATCCCGACACGTCAATTGTCGTGGATAGAAATGTTGCTGATTGCCGCCGCCCCTTGGTCTGCGCAGCCCGTCCCATTGTGTGCGTGTTGTGTGGAGTGGTGGGCTGTGCCCTCCAAACGGGCCACGTGTTCGATGCGCTGGACCAACACGGGGGCCACATCGGACTCTGGCAGGCGTTATCTGTGAGCAATAACAAATGCCAACATCTACGGGGTGCGCTGGCGGATCCTGTTGTCGGAATTCGTCGCACAGCCGGGCCACTGCCACCAACCCATTGTTTTGTGGTCAAATCCTGGTCATTTGTCTGTGAACCAGGGGGTGCGGAGTGGAGCGCCAAGGCGAGGATCCGTCCGAGCCATCCACCTGCAGCCTCCCTCGTCTCCGGTCTTCTTGACTCTGTCTTGACACCGGGCCCAGGCGGGGGAGGAGAGAGTGTGGGTAGATGCTACGCAAGTCTGCTGGCACTATAAACCCCTGCGTAAGTCACCGTCCCTGCTCCCAGAATGCAGTCTGTGGGGCACATGGGTGACATCGTCGAAATCGACGGTCGAACTGTCGTCGTCGTCGGTGGGCTGGGAGACGCTCTGAAACAGCACCTTCCGCTGCCCTCTCACACAAATGAGAGATCCGTCGTTCAACCTCCGTTGGGCGAAATCCTGGTGTATGTGCGTCTGGGGGGGGGGAGGGGGAGGGACAGGTCTTGCACGTGGCGCACGCAGACATTGTCACTCGACCATGCCAGCCACCGCGCCCATTCCCCGCTCCAGTCTGTTGACCGGCTCGGACAGTGGCTGGGGTGAGGGAATGGAAAGGACGACTGAGGTCGACGACGCAGCGCATCTTCCTTACTATCAACCATCTGACGTGCTTGAAGCTTTCACGGTGGGCTTAAAGCCGCGGCTTGGAAGGTTGCAAACTGACGAGATATCTTGAACCTCGCAGTCGGCCCAATGCTGTGCGTCTGTGTGGAGTGGTCGGTTGGCGGTCTGACAGTCAGGCAGCAATGGATCCTTCTTAATGTAGCCTTTATGTCACTCTCACCACAAGTGATCCGAGTAGGGTGTGGGTGGCACGCCTAGGCGCGGTTCCAGCCGTGCCAGCCTCCATTCTCTTTGATGTTGGTCATAAACCTGGTTTATTTGTTGTGTGAACCAAGGGTGCGGAGTGGAACTGCAGGGTATGGGCTCGACCGTGACATCCGCCTGCGCCCTTGCCTATCCCTGGTCTTCTTGACTCTGACTTGACCCCGGATCTAGGTGAAGGAGGAGGAGAGAGTGTGGTTGATACAGCGCTAGTCTACTCTCACTATGAACCCCGCGCAAGTCACCGTCCCTACCCCACCCTGCTGTGGAGCGTACGGTGGATATCGTCGGATACGACGGTCGAACTTTCGTGTGCTTTACGGGTCGTTCCTTTCAATCGACGACTGTTTGGTCACTGAGCATTGAAGGGTGACGACCCAGGCATGTGCACGTGGTTCATCTTCAACAACTAATCGAACGACTTTACTACCACGGCATTGTCATAAGTGCTGCTAAATGGGGGTTCGAAATGCCTAGTCTAACATTTTTGGGTCATGTGGTGGGCTATGAACGTCCATTTGTCCCAAAAACTATGTGACAACAAGTCTTCAATGTGTTTGACAGCCTATCCCATCCTGGAGTACCGGCGACAGTGAAACTCATCAGTGACCGATATGTCTGGCCCAACATCCACCGGGATGTACGACGATGACCTGTTCTTGTCTGCCATGTCAACGGGCCAAAATTCACCGACACAATGTTATACCAGTAGGCACCTTCGCCACTCCTGATGAGGGTTTTAGCCACGTCCTCATTGATCTAGTAGGTCCCCTTCCGTCATCTAACGGTTCAACCAATCTCGTGACTTTTATTGACCGTTTTACTTAGTGGCAGGTTGCTGCGCCCATTCCGGATATCAGTGCTGAAACCGTGACCAAACTTTTCTGGCGCATTAAGTGCCCAATTTTAGAGTTCCTGTAACCGTCACCACTGACAGTGGATCTCAATTCGATTCGACTTTGTTTCATAAGCTCGTTTCTGTTCTCTGCACGGAACGAATACGTACGATAGCATACCATCCCCAAACAAATGAGATCGTCGAACGTTTCCATCGACAGCTCAAAACTGCTCTACTGGCCCAGACCGATCATTCTTGATGGTCCGATAATCTTCTTCTGGTGATGTTGTTCCTCCATCTCACTCCCAAGGCCGACAGTGATTGCACTGTGGCTGACCTAGTCTACGAAACTTCCCTACGACTGTCTGGTGAGTTAGTCTCTCCTTCAAATAAACTAATGTCTTTTGAGGTCTCCAGTTATGCGGACCGACTACACGGTTGCATGCGCAATCACCGCGCAACGCCCCCTCGGGATTCACTGGCCGGCTCCTTCATCCCCTACTGACCTGGACACGTGCGACTTCGTCCTGGTCCGGCATGTCGCTGTTTGTCGGCCTCTGCAAACCCCATACGAAGTGCCTTGACTATCTGACGAGAATTTTGGCATCGATCGCAACAGCGAGACTGACAGCGTCAACATTGGTCGTGTCAAACCGGCTTACGTCGAAGACTGCGAACCGATCTCACCCCAACAATTCGCCCAGCCACTGGCAATGACGCCCCCACCACGGACTGGTGACGACCTACCTCCTATTCGCCGCACCAGATTCGCTTGACAGATTCGTGCCTAGCTAGCGCATTGACTCCTACATTTCGTTTTCGATTCAGGGTTTCCTTTTTACGGCGTCTTCTTTGCTGATAGAAGCGAACAGGCGAGTCCCGGGTAGCAGTTCAGAAGAGAGAGTCGTCAACATGTGCGCAGATTCGATTTCTGCACAGGTGTCTCGACAACAATGTGCTGCCGAAGTGCGTTTCATACAAACCTCCGGTCAACACAGAGCTGGCGAGACGCGCAGTACTGCAGCACGGCCGACGAATGATCCGAGTGCTCCTTCAAGACTGTCACTCACGGATTCGCAAATACCGTCAGAGGATTGACCAAGAGAAAGCAAGGTGCTGCGAGTTCATGGGCGAGGACGGCCTAAAACTGCTTCAGCAGAGGCTGGCCGAACGAACCCGCGAACATAAAGCAACGCGAGAAGCAGCCCTAGAGAGCAACTTTCGTAAGCTGCCTGCTCCAATGTCATCCAAGAACGACAAACTGGTGCACAACTTGTCGTCAAAGGAGCTGACGGAGGAACAAATGCAGGTTTTACGGCATGAGGCCTCATTCAACACAGCCCATGCCAAACCTGCCAACATGATCACAGCAGTGGAATCAATCCTCAGCCAGACGGGAGCGACAGACGAAACGAAAAACCTCATTCGACACCAAGTGTCCTTCCTCCTCATGGCTTATAGGCCGCGCGATGTGCTTTCCAAGGTCGAGCGCGATGCACTTAAGGAACTCAGGGCCGACAACGACCTCGTTATCGTGCCTGCGGACAAGGGGCGTTCAACGGTCGTATTGGACAGGACAGACTACAATCAAAAAGCCAAAAGCTTGTTGGAGGATCGTCAGTCCTATGTCCCATGCGAATCCAACCCCATGAAAACGCTGACATGAAAACGAGATTAATGCGACGCTGTTGGCAATGGAGAACTCGGGTGCAATATCGCCAATCGACCGACGCATGGCGAGAGCACAAGAAACGGCCCTAGCCCGATTCTACGGTCTCCCAAAAGTGCACAAAGAGGGCGCTCCTCTCCGGCCTATCGTATCACTAAAGGGCACTCCAAACTACGGACTGGCAAAGTGACTGTTCCAACGTCTCAAGTTTCTGACCTCCGATTCGAACACCACAGTCAGCTCGTCAACGCAATTCTTGGAGAAACTTAAAGGAGTAAGTCTCCTGCCAAGCGATATCATGGTTTCCTTTGATGTCACGTCCCTTTTTACTTCTATCCCGCAGGACCTGGCAGTCGAGACCATCGAACTACTCCTACGAGAGAAGTACGACGAAACGGAGAATCGCCTCGGACACGCCCAAATCATACAGCTCCTGAAGTTCTGTCTCAAGACGTACTTTACATTCGACGGAACAATCTACGAGCAGGTGAAGGGAACGCCAATGAGTTCGCCAATTTCAGGACTCATAGCCGAGGCGGTCCTTCAACGGCTGGAGTCGCTGGTTTTCCGACACCACAGACCGAAATTCTGGGCTCGGTATGTGGATGACACCTTCGTCGTCATCGAACGGGATCAGGTGCTGACTTTCAAAGAACAACTCAACGCCGTCTTCCCGGACATTCAATTTACGATGGAGAAGGAGGAAAACAATCAGCTGGCCTTCCTGGATGTCCTCGTCTGCCGCAAAGATTGTGGTGGCCTAAAAACCAAAGTGTCCAGGAAAGCGACAAATACGACGCAAATACTGAACTTCAATAGCAACCACCCGATCAGTCACAAACGCAGTTGCGTAAGGGCGCTATACCGGCGTGTTGAGACGCACTGCAGTGAAATGGAAGACAAGGTTGCTGAATTACAATATCTTCGACGGGTAATGAGAGCCAATGGCTACCCGCGCAACTTTGTCAACCAATGCATACGAAAAGGACACCAGAGACCAAATCCAACTAGCCCCAAATTTTGGCGGGCTCTTCCGTACGTGAAGAACGTCTCGGAAGCCGTCAGTCGTCTTCTCACTCCACTTGGAGTTGGGGTTGCACACAGACCGGAAGCAACCATTAGGCGCCAAGTAATTAGGCCAAAAGACCCGCTGCCACGGCAGGAAACGTCTGGAGTCGTTTACCGGATCTGGTGTAGTTGCGGACAAAGCAATTATGTCGCGGAAACTGGGAGATTACTCCGTACGCGACTTGCCGAGCACGCAGCAGCAGTGAGGCGGGGAGACGCTAACTCTCAGGTGGCGGCACACTCGACGGGACCCGGCCATATTTTCAAATTTCAAGAGGCCGAAATCCTCGCAAGGGGTGACAACCGCGTGAGCCGCGAGCTGCTCGAGTCATGGTTCTCAGGCCCGCAATCCATCAACAAACACAATGACCCCCCGGTGCCCTATTCCGTACTGCGATTTTCCCTGGGCAGGAGAATCAGTCACGTGGGGAGGGCGCGGATGAGCAATTATCACGGTGACAGTGAGCCAGTTTGCCGAGCAATCGTCACACCAGCATCGAGCACGGATGACGAAATCGCGGCCATTAACAACTCGGACTCGGACCGCCAAGCCACCGCCGCATCATTTACGACCCCAGCGGCGATTGCGAGAACTGTTAATTGCAGTGCGCATGCGGTCCCACGGCAGCCACGTGTTATAAATACT
Organism: Spirometra erinaceieuropaei; assembly: GCA_902702965.1. Lineage (NCBI taxonomy): Eukaryota > Metazoa > Platyhelminthes > Cestoda > Diphyllobothriidea > Diphyllobothriidae > Spirometra > Spirometra erinaceieuropaei. The sequence continues at coordinate 413,542 of CACRXP010000057.1, read as the reverse complement.
GCACCCCTGGTGCCACCTTCACCTCTATCTGCGAATGTCTCTGATGATGGATTCGAGTGAGAATCAAAAACGTCAGGCAAATAAACTTCTTGTCCCAGTGATCGCATCTTCATCTTCTGGCGTCTTCTTTTTTGGTCGACAGCCGCGACAACCGCGCTGGCTTACAGGTCGATAACGCACGCAAGGCCAGCCTCTTAGGCTTTAGATCGGACGCCTTTTGTTCGGCTACAATGCGCCACGGCTAACCATACCATCGTTCGGCGCCTCACGGACGTCGGACCATCTGGCCTGTTGCCTGTGTTATATGTCATCATGTACCCTAGACTCTGCCCTTCCCCCCCCCCAAAAAAAAATCAATACAATGACAATCATTCAGGTGGTCATGCGCTCATGCCGGTGCGGATATGCACTCCCGCGAAAGTAATGCACCGCGACTGGCGCTTTCCGGGAACGAACGCTTTGTTCTGACACAAGCAAACAGCCAGCTCACGGCAATTTGTCCTGTGTACAGATTAAATCTGTTTTCACAGGTACTTGACTTCTGACATTGGACAGAACGAAATTAATGTGTGTGGTTACAGTTGATCTTACATTCTTGGCCTCCACAAGGGTTAGGGTTAGGTTAGTGATTAGGGTTTGTTATAGGTTTAGGGATAGGGGTTATATTTGTGTATAGGGTTAGGACTAGGATTAGGATTAGAGTAAGGATTACGGTTAGGGTTTGTGTTACGTTTAGCTTTCAGGTTAGGAAGAGGATTAGGGGTATGCTTAGGATTTGCGTTTGGATAGGTTTTGTGGTTTGGTTTGGGCTATGGTTTGTGTAAGGGCTAGAGCGAGTATTAGGTTTAGGTTAAGGTGTAGGGATAGGATCTTTGTCAGATTTAGTTTTAAGGTTAGGGAAAGGGTTACGTTTAGGGCAAAGAAACGGGTAAGTTTTAGGCATGGCTTTAGGATTAGTGAAATGTTTAGGTTAGGCTTAGGGCCGCCGTTTGGCCTAGGCTCAGGCTTAGTGTTAGGGTGAGGTTTTGTGTAAGTTTTATCTTAAGGGTTACGGTTAAAATTACCTCAGACTAAGAGATAGTTTACGGGTTAAGTATAGCAATAGGGAAAAGTTAAGGCTTATATTTTGCGTTATTTTTAGTACTCGGTTCAGGGTTAGATTAGGTATTAGGTTTCGGCGTTAATTTACGTTTAAGCTGAGACTTCGGTTAGGGGGTTGGTTATGTGGGATTTTGAGTCAGAGTTGGACTTATGGTTAGGTCTATGGTTGAGGGTTGGGATTATACTGACTGCTTGATCAGGTTGAGTTTTAGCGTCAGAGCTAGTATTAACACGAGGGATAGGTTAAGCGTTCGTGTTAGGATAAGGGTTGTAGTGAGGGCTAGAATTAGGCTTGCATTTAGGATCAGGATTGGGATAAGACGTATTGTTTTAAAGTAAGGGCAAGGTGTAGGTGTATGGCTAGGGTCTGTGCTAGAAGTAGCGTTAGGATTAAGGCTAACTTTATTGTTAGGTTAAGGATAGGGATCAGGGTTAGCATTAGCGTTAGGATTGGGTAAAGTAACAGTTAGGTTAAGGGTTACGGTTTTTATTAGGTTTAGGTCTACGATACAGTTTAGGATGGGGCGAGGGTTACGGTTAGGGTTAGGGTCGAGGTAATGTTTTGGGTTGGGCATGAGGTTGTTGTTGTTGTTAGTTTTAGGTTTAGTTTTTTGGGACAGGCTTCAGCTTAGAGTTAGGTTAAGAATTATGTTTAGGGTTTATGAAGCGTTCAGGGATTGCTTTAGGTTTCTATTTAGGGTTAGGGTTGAGGTCAGGCTTAATGTTAGGGTTAACGTTGCGATAAGGGTAAGCAACAATCGTGCATCTATGCAAGCAAAAAGTGAACCGCCAAGTCTGCGACTATCACCGTAACATCTCCTTGCTGAACATCGTCGGGAAGATCTTCGCTCGCATCCTCCTCAATCGTCTGAGAAACCATCTGGAACAGGGCATTCTACCGGAAAGCAAGTGCGGTTTCCGATGTCATCGCGGGACCACGGATATGATCTTCGCCGCCCGTCAACTTCAGGAGAAGCGTCAGGAGATGCGGACCCACCTGTACTCTACCTTCGTGAACCTGACAAAAGCCTTTGACACGGTGAATCGTGAAGGACTGGGGAAGATCATGCAGAAATTCGGCTGTCCGGAGCGATTCACTCAGATGGTGCGTCAGCTGCACGATGATATGATGGCGCGAGTCACGGACAACTGAGGCATTGGCAGTGACCAACGGAGTGAAGCAGGGATGTGTGCTGGCGCCTACCCTCTTCAGTCTTATGTTCTCTGCCATGCTGATGGACGCCTACCGCGATGAACGCACCGGGATCCGCATCGCCTACAGGACGGACGGTCATCTTCCGAATCAACGGCGGATGCACTTCCAGTCGCGCGTATCCACAACCACCGTTCACGACCTTCTCTTCGCCGACGACTGCGCCCCCAACCCCACCTCGGAAGAGGACATGCAAAGAAGCACGGATCTCTTCTCCACCGCCTGCGAGAACTTTCGGCTCGTCATCAACACACAGAAGACGGTGGTCATGCATCAACCGCCACCCAACACAACCCCTCCCCAGCTCCACAATGCGCTGCAAATTTGCGTGAACGGAACCCAACAGCAAGTTGTGGACAACTTCCCGTATCTGGCCAGTACCCTCTCTCGCAGCACCAAAATCTATTACGGTGTCGCCCGCAGGATTTCCAAAGCCAATCAAGCCTTCGGTCGCCTCCAAAGCACAGTTTGGAATCGTCATGGTCTCCAACTGAGCACGAAACTGAAGATGTACAAGGCCGTCATCCTGCCGACGTTGCTGTAGGGAGCGGAGACTTGGACAGTATACACAAAGCAGGCACGTCGACTGAAGCACTTTCACCTCAGCTCTCTCCGTCGCATCCTGAGGCTGAACTGGCAGGATCGAATCCCCGACACTGATGTGCTGGAACGGACGGGAATCCTCAGCCTCAACACCATGCTGAGACAAATGCAGCTGCGCTGGAGCCGCCGCCTGGTGTGCATGCACGACGAGTGACTACCTAAACGACTCTTCTACGGATACGTCGTCATGGGTTCCCGCCGTCAAGGAGGTCAAATTTGCCGATACAAGGATACTCCGAAGTCCTCCCTGAACCCTCTGCAAATTAACCCGACACACTGGGAAAACCTCGCCCGCGACCGACCGACCGACCTGGAGGAGGAAAGTGAAGACATGCGCTGCGATCTATGGGGCCACCGGAATCCCTCGCCTAATTTAAGCCTGACGCCCGCCAATCACAACTTCGCCCAGTACTCAACGCCGATGCACAACCACTTCCAACGTATCCTCGGTGTCACTGGGCATACCGGGCTCGAATCTGACTTTTTGGACAACTGCGCCTCTCAAGCTGCACTAATAGGCGTCCGTCCGCCCGCCTCCCCTCGTCCTCTCCGCCGCCTATTAACTCTGACAATTCTTCTGAACGCTCACTTCCATCACACTCCTCCTCCTCCTTCCCCCCCCCTCGTTCTTCTTCTTCTACTCCTTCTTCACCCCCTCCACCTCCTCCTCCTCCTCCTTCTCCACCACTGCATAAACGACGGCCGATCCGGAGGCCATCTTGCACATCACCCACTCCCATAAAACAACCGACATCACCCTTGTTTCCAACGATGAGGATGAGGACTACTCCTGCCCTCACAGCGACCGCAAATCCATCTCACACATCGGCCTGGTTGGTCACTTGCGAATCCATCGCACAGAGGCTGGCGAACCAGTGCTTTGAGTACCAGCCTACACCCACCGCCCTAGCCTCCACTGCCCACACTGCTCTCGCACCTTCACGCATCGCCTGGGCATTTTCGGCCGCATGCTCATCCACGAGAGCGTGATTGACTGCAGTACATACTCATGCATAATGCCGAACCCCACGCCCACTTTATCATCCTGCGCCCCCACCGCCCTTCCCGCAACTGACACCGACGCCACAGACTTCACCTGCCCACACTGTCCACGCAAATTCACATCTCGCATCGGCCTGGTCGGTCACTTGCGAATCCACCGCCCAGAGACTGTCGAACCTGTTCATGGAGCAGCAACCTATACCCACCAAGCTGGACCCAACTGCCCACATTATCCTCGGACTTTCAGGCATCGCATGGGCCTATTCGGTCACATGCGCATCCACGAGGACCTGCGGTAAACAACCTCCGGCTACACCACACATACACACATTCGCGACCTTCCTACAGCACCACCACCACCATCACCTCACATCAACACTCACACACCGCAAGCACCCAACTGCCACCTCCCACGCCGATGGGAAGTGTGCATCTCGACTTGGGACCCATGCGGCTTCGGCTGCACAGGTGAGTTGCGTCCGAGACTATCCCGACACGTCAACAGTCGTGGATAGGATGGTTGCTGATTGAGGCCACCAATCGGTCCACTCGGGTGTTGAAATCGTAAGGGAGAGTGAGGTGGACGACTCAGCGAACTTCCTCCTCACTATAATCAGTCTGACGCGCTTGAAGCTATCATGGTGCGCTAAAAGCCGTGGCTTGGAATGTTGCCAACTGACGGGGTACCTTGGACCTCCTCCATTACTGGAGGCGGTCTGAGAGTCAGGCTGCAATGGCTCCTTTTTAATGTGGCCTTCATCGCACTCCCATCACAGTGTGGGATCCGAGCCAGGCGTTGGCGGCACGCCTAGGTGCGCCTGCTTCGGCCATGCCAGCCTCCAAATCTGTCTTGTGTTGGTTGAAATCCTGGTTATTGTTGTGTGGACCAGGGGGTGTGGTGGAACGCCAAGGTGAGGATCCGTCCGAGCCATCCACCTGCGGCCTCCCTCGTCTCCGGTCTTCTTGACTCTGTCTTGACACCGGGTCCAG
>CACRXP010000057.1:388915-399583 GCA_902702965.1 Spirometra erinaceieuropaei | reverse complement strand
AGGTAGATGCTACGCAAGTCTACCGGCACTATAAACCCCTGCGTAAGTCACCGTCCCTGCTCCCACAGTGCAGTCTGTGGGGCACACGGTGGTCATCGTCGAAATCGACGGACGAACTGTCGTGTGTGTGTGTGTGTGTGTGCCCTCTAAACGGGCCACGTGTTAGATGCGCTGGACCAACACGGGGGCCACATCGGACTCTGGCAGGCGTTATCTGTGCGCGATAACAAATGCCAACATTTGCGGGCTGCGCTGGCGGACCCTGTTGTCGGCATTCGTCGTTCTACTGGACCACTGCCGCCACCCCATTGTTTTGTGGTCAGCTCCTGGTCATTTGTGTGTGGACCAGGGGGTGCGGAGTGGAGCGCCAAGGCGAGGATCCGTCCGAGCCATCCACCTGCGGCCTCCCCCGTCTCCGGTCTTCTTGACTTGGTCTTGACACGGGGCTCAGGCGGGGGAGGAGGAGAGAGTGTAGGTAGATGCTACGCAAGTCTACTGGCACTATAAACCCCTGCGTAAGTCACCGTCCCTGCTCCCACCGCTGCTGCAGCTGTGGGGCACACGGTGGACATCGTCGAAATCGACGGTCGAACTGTCGTGTGTATGTGTGGGTAGATTGTTTTGATGGCGTCGGGATTGTTGTACTTTCCTGAAGATTCTTGTTTGTACGGATGTATAGGTTCATGCGAATTTCGAACGTCGAAGGACGGTCTGGGAAAGTGAAAAGTGTGCATGTTATAGCCTCCTGCGCTGCCTCGCCGTACCTCAATCAATTAAAAGGCTTAAAATATGCAACGAATCCACTGGAAACTGTCTTAGGCCTTATATTCTGACTATAGGTTGTCGGCAAACCGCCATACACGACATTGCACTAATTCTTAAAGGATATTTAAATGAAAACTTGACTAAAAGACTATTTTCAAACGTTATTCGGTGTTTTGCATGGACAGGCATTCTCTGCAGTTGGTGGACGATATCGTGAAGTGTTAACCGGGACCTGGAATGGGCAAACACGAGAGATTGTCGGTCGCGTCGGCTGATAGCTAACTTGTGTTCATTAATGCGAGTCGACAACTTGGGACTCGCATTAATGAACACAAGTTAACTATCCGCCGACGCGACCCCTTATCTCTCGTGTTTGCCCACGCTCTTGATTGTGACCACCGTTTCAATTGGGACGGTGCCGAAGTGGTCGCCATGGCTAACACTAAACATGCACGGGAATTCCTCGAAGCTTGGCACTCCGGTACAGATAGCATTAACCGCCATGTTGACCTTGATGTCCACTACGAGGGCCTCCGATCACGGTGGACTGACTGGCGCCCACCTTAAAAACAAAAACAGCTAATGCGTGCCCGGACATGCATGATCTCGCCGACACGCCGTTCCTACCACCCTGCCCTACTCCCCCTCCCTCCCCCAACACGGTGAGCCACATCTTGGACCCACAACACCTATCCTCACCTCCCGCAGCCATCACAACACAATGCACACCTCCCCCTCACAAGGTCGCCTGCTTACCTCTCTGTCTTCTTCCTCAACCAGCAGTGTGACAATGCCACATCTCACTTTTCACTTTGTCTGACGACGGGTTGGTGCAACCAGCTCGAAAATTTACGAGTAAATCTCTATTTCCGACGAACTTCCTTCTTTCATCATATCATCTCGGAATGCATACAACTTCAGTTATTCAGTTGGCATTTGTTATCGCGCACAGATAACGCCTGCCAGAGTCCGATGTGGCCCCCGTGTTGGTCCAGCGCATCTAACACGTGGCACGTTTAGAGGGCACACACACACACACACACACACACACACACACACACACACACACACGACAGTTCGACCGTCGATTTCGACTATGTCCACCGTGTGCCCCACAGCTGCGGCAGCCGTGGGAGCAGGGACGGAGACTTACGCAGGGGTTTATAGTGCGGGTATACTTGCGCTGCATCTACCTACACTCTCTCCTCCTCCCCCGCCTGAGCCCGGTGTCAAGACAGAGTCAAGAAGACCGGAGACGAGGGAGGCCGCAGGTGGATGGTTCGGACGGATCCTCACCTTGGCGTTCCACCACACCCCCTGGTCCACACAACAATAACCAGGATTTCAACCAACACAAGACAGATTTGGAGGCTGGCATGGCCGAAGCAGGCGCACCTAGGCGTGCCGCCAACGCCTGGCTCGGATCCCACACTGTGGTGGCAATGCCATAAAGGCCACATTAAAAAGGAGCCATTGCAGCCTGACTCTCAGACCGCCTCCAGTAATGGAGGAGGTCCAAGGTACCCCGTCAGTTGGCAACCTTCCAAGCCACGGCTTTTAGCGCACCATGATAGCTTCAAGCGCGTCAGACTGATTATAGTGAGGAGGAAGTTTGCTGAGTCGTCGACCTCACTCTCACTTCCCACTCCCTTACCCCAACCGCTGTCCGAGCCGGTCAGCAGACTGGAGTGGGGAGTGGGCGCGGTGGCTGTCATGGTCGACGGACCACCTTTTCTAGGCCCTTTTCCTCGTGGTCGCAGGCAGTGCCGTCCCTGAATCGGGCTGCCCATGTGCCTGGTTGGCGCTACCGAATCCAAATATGGAGCCACGCCTTTTATGTTGGTAGTGGAGAACGACCGCATGTGTCGTGAGTCCGCGGTCTCCGTCGGCGAGAGTGGGCGCGTCTCATCGAAGGCGATTCAAAGACCCATCCCGGCAGCAGTTATCCAACGGCGTACCAGGCAGAGCCTCGTCTCGACGATGCCGGCGCAGTGTTTCATCCGACCATCCATCCAGCGGAGTCCGCGGTACGCTGTGCACTCGGCACAAGTGCAGAGCGCCCTCACCTGGTTTAGCCCGACGGTCGAGACGGTTGCCCGGGGTGTGGCCGCTGAGCAGAGCCCAGCTACGTGGAGCCACAGCACACACACACACACACACACACACACACACACACACACACAGCGCACCATGATAGCTTCAAGCGCGTCAGATTGATTATAGTGAGGACAAAGTTCGCTGAGTCGTCGACCTCACTGTCTCTTCCCACTCCCTTACCCCAACCGCTGTCGGAGCCGGTAAGCAGACTGGAGTGGGGAGTGGGCGCGGTGGTAGGAGGGAGTGAATGTGTGGTGTGACCGGCGGTTGTCTACCGCAGGTCGTCGTGGATGCGCATGTGGCCGAATAGACGCATGCGATGCGTGAACGTGCGAGGGCAGTGTGGGCAGTGGAGGCGAGTGCGGTGGGTGTAGGTTGGTGCTCCAGGCACTGGTTCGCCAGTCTCTGTGCGATGGATTCGCAAGTGACTGACCAGGCCGATGCGTGAGGTGAAGGTGCGCGGACAATATGGGCATGAGAGGTCGGCGGTGTCGGTGTCAGCTGTAGAGGAAGCAGCGGTGTTGGTGGTGGTGGCGGTGCTGGTGATCGGCGCGTGTGACAGTGGAGCGAGGATGGGTCTGGGCGTGGTGGATGTGTTGGATGTCGTGGCTGTATCGGAATTGTGGTCAATGCCGCTCTCGTGGATGCGCATGTGGCCGAATAGACCCATGCCGTGCGTGAAGGTGCGAGGGCAGTGTGGGCAGTGGAGGCGAGTGCGGTGAGTGTAGGTTGGTGCTCCAGGCACTGGTTCGCCAGTCTCTGTGCGATGGATTCGCAAGTGACCGACCAGGCCGATTTGTGAGGTGAAGGTGCGATCGCAGTGAGGGCAGACGTAGTCCTGGCCCTCACGTCTGATGATGGAGGTTGCAGGGGTTGTGCCTGTTGTTGTGTCAGGTTCGGCTGTGGTGAAGTCGTGGGCGACAGCCGCCGAAGCGGCCGTCGTTGTGGCAGGGAAGGAGGAAGAGGAGGAAGAAGGGGAGGAGTGAGGGGTGGTAAGGTCGGTGACGTCGATGTCAGCAGGGGAGTGGTTAGTTGGTGCACAATGTGATGGATTAGGAGTGGGGCTCGGCGGGGTGGGTGTGTCAACGCTGCGGTCAATTCCGCTCTCGTGGATGCGCATGTGGCCGAATAGGCCCATGCGGTGCCGGAAGGTGCGAGGGCATTGTGGGCAGTGGAGGCGAGTGCGGTGGGTGTAGGTTGATGCTCCAGGCACTGGTTCACCAGTCTCTGTGCGATGGATTCGCAAGTGACCGACCAGGCCGATGTGTGAGGTGAAGGTTCGGTCGAAGTGAATGCAGGTGTAGTCCTGATCCTCATCACTGGAATCGGGAGAGGTGGGGGTGGTTGAGGTTGTTGTGTCGTGGTTGGCGATGTATGAGACGGCAGCCTGAACGGCCGCCGCTGGGGCAGTGGAGGAGAAGGAGGAGGATGGAAGTGGTGGTGCAGAAGGAGTGTCAGAGTTAGTTGGCGGCGGAGAGGACGAGGAAGGGTCGGGCGGGGGACGATGGCTGGAGCAGTTTGAGAGGTGCAGTTGGTTCGAAGATGTCCAACAAGTCCGATTTGTGCCCGGAATGTCCGTTGACATCGAGGACACGTAGGGAGCGGTTGTGCGGCGGCGTTGCGTACTGGGCGAGATTGTGATTTGCGGGCTTCGCGATTCATTTTGGCGGCGGCGATGCGGTTGGCTTCGTAGATAGCAGCGCCCGTCTTCACTGTTCTCCTCCATGTCGGACGATCGCGGGCGAGCTCTTCCCAGTTGGTCGGGTTGATGTGCAGGCGCTTCAGGGAGGACTTCAAGGTATCCTTGTAACGGCGAATTTGGCCTCCTTGACGACGAGAACCCGTCGCGACGTCTCCGTAGAAGAGTCGTTTAGGTAGTCGCTCGTCGTCCATGCGCACCAGGTGGCCGCTCCAGCGAAGCTGCATTTGTCTCAACATGGAGTAGATGCCTAGTATTCCCGTCCGTTCCAGCACTTCGGTGTCGGGGATGCGGTCCTGCCAGTTCAGCCTCAGGATGCGGCGGAGACAGCTGAGGTGGAAGTGGTTTAGTCAACGTGCCTGCCTCGTGTACACCGTCCAGGTCTCCGCTCCGTACAGTAGCGCCGGCAGGATGACGGCCTTGTACATCTTCAGTTTCGTGCTCAGTTGGAGACCATGACGATTCCAAACTGTGCTTTGGAGGCGTCCGAAGGCTTGACTGGCTTTCGAGATCCTGTTGGCGACTTCGTCGTCGATCTTGGTGTTGCGGGAGAGCGTGCTGCCCAGGTACGGGAAGTTCTCTACCACTTGCAGTTGAGTCCAATTCACGCTGATTTGCGGCGGCACATTGGATGCTGTGGCTGAGTTGGGCGGAGGTTGCTGCATCACCACCGTCTTCTGCGTGTTAATGACCAGGCCGAAGTTCTCGCAGGCGGCGGAGAATAGGTCCGTGCTCCGTTGCATCTCCTCTTCTGAGGTGGTGTTCAGGGCGCAGTCGTCGGCGAAGAGGAGTTCGTGCACGGTGGTTGTGGATACGCGCGATTGGAAGTTCATGCGCCGGTGATTCAGGAGATGACCGTCCGTTTTATAGGCGATGCGGATTCCAGGGCGTTCGTTGCGGTAGGCGTCCATCAGCATGGCAGAGAATATGAGACTGAAGAGGGTAGGCGCCAGCACGCATCCCTGCTTCACTCCGTTGGTCACTGCGAATGCCTCTGAGACAGCTCCGTTGTCCGTGACTCGCGCCATCATATCGTCGTGCAGCTGACGCACCATCTGAGTGAATCGCTCCGGACAGCCGAATTTCTGCATGATCTTCCACAGTCCTTCACGATTCACCGTGTCGAAGGCTTTCGTCAGGTCCACGAGTGTAGAGTACAGGTGGGTCCGCATCTCCTGGCACTTCTCCTGTAGTTGGCGGGCGGCGAAGATCATATCCGTGGTCCCACGATGACGACGGAAGCCGCATTGGCTTTCCGGCAGAATGCCCTGTTCCAGATGGCTATGGAGGCGGTTGAGAAGGATGCGAGCGAAGATCTTCCCGGCGATGTTCAGCAAGGAGATGCCACGGTGATTGTCACAGACTTGGCGGTTCCCCTTTCGCTCGTAGAGATGCACGATGGTTGCGTCCTTGAAATCTTGCGGGACTTCGCCTTGACGCCACATCTCCTGGAAGATCGCAGTCAGGTGATCCATCAGTTGGGGACCTCCGTGCTTGTAGACCTCAGCAGGGATGGCGTCCGATCCGGGTGCTTTCCCGCTAGAGAGAAGCTGCACGACCCTGATCGTTTCCTGGAGAGATGGCGGGAGGTAGAGGTCCGCGTTGGTCTCCACTTGCGGAAAGCGGGCTATGGCGGCGTCGGAGATGACGGAAGGGCGGTTGAGGACGCCCCGGAAATGCTCGGCCCATCGCTGTAGGATTTGCGTCTTCTCAGTCAGGAGAGTGCTGCCGTTGGCGCTGAGGAGAGGAGCAGTTCCCTTCGTCGGCGGACTGTAGACAGCTTTGATCGCAGAGAAGAAGTTCTTCCATTCGTTGCGGTTCGCGTAGCCTTGGATCTCCTCAGCTTTGCGAGCAGTCCAGGCGTCCTGCATCTCGCGCAGTCGTTGCTGAAGCTGTCGACGACTGTGGTAGAAGGCAGCTTTGTTGTCCTCAGTGGGGTGATCTACGTGGGCTTTGTGTAGGCGGTTCTCCTCTGCAAGCAGATTTCTGATGGCGGCGTCTTTGTCGTCGAACCAGTCCTGGTGTTGGCGGGGAGCGCGACCGAGGACGGCGAGCGCCGTCGACTGAACCGTGTCTCGCAGTTGACAACAGCGGTCCTCCACGGAGGCGTTCTCGACAGGGGCGGCGTCGGCGATGGGGAGGTTGTCTAGCCGTTTAGCTAGCTCACTGCTGAAATGAAGATGGTGAGCGGCAAAGACATCGAGGCAACATTCAGCTTATCTAGGGGTCGCTTACCTTGTGGTCTCCTGCGAGGCTGTGGGCGAATACGCATCTTCGAGATGACGAGGCGATGATCGGTCCACCCGTCAGCACCAGCGATCGCCTTTGTCACCAGCATGTCTCGCTGATCTCGCCTCCGGACGAGGACATAGTCCAGCAGGTGCCACTGATGCGACCGAGGATGCCTTCAGGTGGCCTTCTCTCGCTCCGGCAGACAGAAGAAGGTATTCGTCAGGGTGAGGCGGTGTTCTGCGCAGGTGCGGAGGAGAAGCAGACCATTGTCGTTTGAGCCGCGGAGACCGTGGGGACCCAGCACTCCCCTCCAGGCAGTATGGTCTGTGCCGACGCGGGCGTTGAAGTCACCAAGGACAATCAACTTGTCCGCCTTCGACACAGTCGCCAAGAGGGCGTGCAGGTCCTCGTAGAATTTGTCTCTGACGGCGTCGGGGTTGGTCATCGTCGAAGCGTAGGCGCTGATGATGGTGGCGAATTTGCCTCCCCAGAGAGGCAGGCGGAGGCTCAGCAGGCGATCGTTGATGCCCTGCGGCAAACAGGGCAGTCGTCCCACGATGTCGGTCCGGATGGCGAAGGCGACACCCGCGTCTCGTCGCTCTGCCCTGGGTCGACCAATCCAGAAGAAGGTGTAACCGGCACCCACCTCCTCCAGTTGGCCTTGTTCGGAGAATCGGGTCTCGCTGAGTGCGGCGATGTCCACCTTGTAGCGCGCCGGTTCTCGTGCCACTAGCGCCGTCCTCCGTTCCCGTCGGTTGCTCCTCGGATTGTCTAAAAGGGAACGAACATTCCAGGCTGCCAGAGTGAGCGGGCTCACCCTGCCAGTCTGGTGACAACGAGTGGGGCGACGGGAAGGAGGTGGAGAAGAAGATGACGAAGGAGAAGAATAGGCAGAAGAATAGACGGAGTTAGAGGAAGAAGAGATAGGATGAGGAGAATGAGTATGGTTTTTGTTGTTGTTGTTGTTGTTGTTGTTGTTGTTGTTGTTGTTGTTGTTGTTGTTGTTTCGATTTTGATTGTTTCGACCGTGTTGATGGCATCTGCGGCCTTGGCTGGCCTGCAGACGGCGTGGTGCCCAGCATTTTTTAGACCACCTTTTCTAGGCCCTTTTCCTCGTGGTCGCAGGCAGTGCCGTCCCTGAATCGGGCTGCCCATGTGCCTGGTTGGCGCTACCGAATCCAAATATGGGGCCACGACTTTTATGTTCGTAGTGGAGAACGACCGCATGTGCCGTGAGTCCGCGGTCTCCGTCGGCGAGAGTGGGCGCGTCTCAGCGAAGGCGATGAAGAGACCCGTCCCGGCAGCAGTTATCCAACGGCGTACCAGGCAGAGGGTCGTCTCGACGATGCCGGCGCAGTGTTTCATCCGACCATCCATCCAGCGGAGTCCGCGGTACGCTGTGCACTCGGCACAAGTGCAGAACGCCCTCACCTGGTTTAGCCCGACGGTCGAGACGGTTGCCCGGGGTGTGGCCGCTGAGCAGAGCCCAGCTACGTGGAGCCACAGCTGAGAGTTGGGTGCCAGCACACACACACACACACCACAGTTCGACCGTCGTTTTCGACGATGTCCACCGTGTGTCCCACAGCTGCGGCAGCCGTGGGAGCAGGGACGGTGACTTACGCAGGGGTTTATAGTGCGGGTATACTTGCGCTGCATCTACCTACACTCTCTCCTCCTCCCCCGCCTGAGCCCGGTGTCAAGACAGAGTCAAGAAGACCGGAGACGAGGGAGGCCGCAGGTGGATGGTTCGGACGGATCCTCACCTTGGCGTTCCACCACACCCCCTGGTCCACACAACAATAACCAGGATTTCAACCAACACAAGACAGATTTGGAGGCTGGCATGGCCGAAGCAGGCGCACCTAGGCGTGCCGCCAACGCCTGGCTCGGATCCCACACTGTGGTGGCAATGCCATAAAGGCCACATTAAAAAGGAGCCATTGCAGCCTGACTCTCAGACCGCCTCCAGTAATGGAGGAGGTCCAAGGTACCCCGTCAGTTGGCAACCTTCCAAGCCACGGCTTTTAGCGCACCATGATAGCTTCAAGCGCGTCAGATTGATTATAGTGAGGAGAAAGTTCCCTGAGTCGTCGACCTCACTCTCCCTTCCCATTCCCACACTCCAGCCGCCGTCCGAGCCGGTCGGCAAACTGGAGTGGGGAATGGGCGCGGTGGCTGACACGGTCGACTGACCATGCCTGCGCGCGCCACAGCACGACCTGGCCCCCCATACACACAAACACCAGGATTTCACACAACCGGGGTTGAAAGCCGTCACTCTCATTTGCATGAGAGGGCCGTGGAAGGTGCTGCTTCAGCCCGTCCCCAGCCCACCAGTCCGACATTCCACACAACCCACACACACAACGTGATGAACTGCGTGAGACGAGGGCGGGCTTCGAACATCGACCTTCCTATCCACGACGCTTGACGTGTCGGGATAGTCTCGGACTCAAGTCACCCGTGCAGCCGAAGCCGCATGGGGACCGAGTCGAGAGCACACTTCCCACTTGCGTGGAAGGTGGCAGTTGGTGCATGCGGTGGGTGAGTGTTGATGTGTGTTGTTGATGGTGGAGGAGGGTAGGGAGTGTGTGAATGTGTGGTGAAACCGGCGGTTGTCTACCGCAGTTCGTCGTGGATGCGCATGTGAACGAATAGGCCCATAAGATGCCTGAAAGTGCGAGGGCAGTTTGGGCAGTGGAGGCGAGGGCGATGGGTGTAGGTTGGTGCTCCAGGCACTGGTTTGCCAGTCTCTGTGCGATGGATTCGCAAGTGACCGACTAGGCCGATGCGCGAAGTGAAGGTGCGATCACAGTGAGGGCAGATGTAGTCCTGTCCCTCACGTCTGATGATGGAGGTTGCAGGGGTTGTGCCTGTTATTGTCTCAGGTGCGGCTGTGGTGAATTCGTGGGCAACAGAGGCCGGAGTGGCCGTCGTTATCCCAGTGAAGGAGGAAGAGGAGTATGAAGGGGAGGAGTGAGGGGTATTAAAGTCGGTGGCATCGACGGCGGTTGCGGAGAGTTTGTTGGCTGCACAAGGTTATGAAATGGGAGCGGGGCCTAGCGTTGTGGGTGTGTCAAGGCCGCGGTCAGTGCCGCTCTCATGGATGCGCATGTGCCCGAATAGACCCATGTGATGAGTGAAGGTGCGAGGGCAGTGTGGGCAGTGGAGGCGAGTGCGGTGGGCGTAGGTTGGTGCTCCAGGCACTGGTTCACCGGTCTCTGTGCGATAGATTCGCAAGTGACCGACCAGGCCGATGCGTGAGGTGAAGGCACGGTCGCAGTAAGGGCAGGTGTAGTCCTGATCCTAATCAGAGGTATCGGGAGAGGTTGGAGATGTGGTGTCGGTTGTTGTGTTGAGGTTGGTGATGTGTGAGACGGCAGTCTGAGCGGCCACCGCTACGGCAGTGGGGGAGAAGGAGGAGAAGGAGGAGGGGGAGGAGGAGGAGGAGGAGGAGGAGTAGGAGGAGGAGTATGATGGAAGTGAGGGTTCAGAATAATTGTCAGAGTTACTAGGCATTGGAGAGGACGAGGAAGATTCGGGGGGGAGGACGCCTGTTAGTGCAGCTCGAGATGCGCAGTTGATCCAGAAATGTCCAAAAAGTCCGATTCGAGCCCGGTATGCCCGGTGACACCGAGGATACGTTGGAAGCGGGTGTGCGTCGGCGTTGCGAACTAGGAGAAGACGTGATTGGCGGGCGTCGGGTTAAAATTCGGCGACGCAATTCGGGTGGCCTCATAGATCGCAGCGCCTGTCTTCACTTTCCTCCTCCAGGTCGGTCGGTCGGTCGCGGGCGAGGTTTTCCCAGTGTGTCGGGTTAATTTGCAGAGGGTCTAGGGAGGACTTCGGAGTATCCTTGTATCGGCAAATTT
>CACRXP010000057.1:342463-361743 GCA_902702965.1 Spirometra erinaceieuropaei | reverse complement strand
GGAAGTACATTTTCTGATGTACCATATCGCACGTATTTGAAAGTCCACTTTCTGTAAGATGCCTTTAACGCCTTTCCTTACGGCCATCCGTAACGTGTCAGATTTTTCAGTACCCATAGTGCATCAATTTATAGTTGGTTACCAAGCTTTAAGTATCGCAGCTTTTTGCTTGCCTGTTTCTCGATCAGCCACGTAAACCGTGCCTTATGCGTTCCATTTTAGCCATGCGTACTCTGCTAGAACACCCCCATGCTCTTCTTGTGGTCGACAGTTCGATCATCGATGGTACGGGGCGCTCACCGATCGTTCCGTTGTGCCTTGCGGGCTCTCTCGAGCCCAACCAGCAGCCGCACAGCGGTGCATGATTTATAGGCAGAATGATATTACCGACAAAGGGAGACTGGAATGACCATTTCTGGCTTATTAGCCGTCGTCAGCCAGTCATACCCAACCCCGAAGTGTGGCACACCCGAGGCTCGAACTGGCGACCTGTTTGTTAGAAGTCCACGCCTCTAACCACTGAGCCACGAGCCCGTTGCCCTGTCGGGTTTTTTCGATCGGAAATATGCAATGGTGGGGGGCGCTCACCGATCATTCTTACGGAACTCACTCGTTCCGTTGTGTTCGATCATCGCATGCGACGACGTTCACTATGTGTCCCGCAGCATGGCCAGCGCAGGATGGGAACTGACGCGTGAATTAGCTTATAGTGATAGCAGATTTGAACAGCATAAGCGCATCCTCTCCGTCATCACCCATTTGAGCCTGGTAGCAAGACAGAGTCGGAGGGACTGGAGACGAGCTCAATCACCTTGATGGGCAAAGCCTAACTGCCCGTGTACGCCTGCCACGCACGACCGGGTCCGGTCTATTATACCGATACTTCTCAAATGAAGGGAATGCCTCAGATCCCGTCCAAGTGAGGACGCTATAGAGGCCATGTTGAGTAGCCATTGAACGGGACTCCACATCCTGGGAGAACCCAATTATTCTGTCATTTGGCAGCTTTCCAGGCGCCAAAATGATGCAGAAATGAATTCTGTAGTCACTTTATGCTGGGACTGGGCGGATGGGCTGGCACGCTCTGTAGCTTGCGCCTAGGTGTGCCACCACAACCCTCATGAGTGCCATCTCTTATGGGATGTGCAGACTGCGCAGTCTGATTAACGCGTTCCGTGTCCCAGCCTGGCCTCCGTTTTGGTCCGGCGTCTTCACAGCGCAGCCCGTTTTGTAAGCACCCTTTGGTCAATAGCCAGCGGACGTCGGTCTTTTCATGTTGGAGGTAGTACGTAGGAGTTAACCGAAAGGTTTTTGTGGAGAGGCGTTTCCTTAACACCATCGTAGGCATTTGGAAGTTTTGTCATGGCGAATTACTATGCCGTCCACGACTAACACGGTAGTAGGGAGGACGTTTAAAAGATATTGTATTGCCGTAGAGTAGCTGTTTGGACGGGCGCTCATCATCCTCAGGACGTTGAGACTCCCTTGCAATCGTATCTGCTTTAGCGTGGCGTGGGTACTCAGGATGCTGGTCCTTTCCAGGGTTTCATTGCCGAGCATTCTTTCCTGCCACTTTACCTTCAGCCTTCCTCAAAGGCAGCCTAGGTGAGAATTGTTCAGTGTTCTTGAGTGGCTTTCGTAAAAAGTCCACTTCTCCATCCCGTTCGGGAACGTTTTCAGTTCGCTACACAAACGGGGTCGTGGCCTCTGCTAGATGAAGTGTAAGGTGTCTGTGAACCGGACGCGACACCCGTCCGGCCAATCCTACAGGATTGGATTCTGGGCTGTGCGCGTTAAAGACTGATGACATCTCACCAACATGGCCTGAGTCCTGCCCTGTGAATTAGGTCCACCGACTTCGACCCGAGTCAGGTACTGGACACTCGCTACAGCGTCGCGGGGACACCTTAGATCGTCCGAAGAAGAAGGCTAATTTTGCTTGGGTACGTTATCCGCCGTCTACATTATGAGTCCAGTGTTGCTGCCGTTGATCCATCGCCGCAGATGCAGAACCTAGGTCTACGCAATCAGTCGACTTTTGAACGCCCCTCGACCCCCTCTCCCATACTGACTTTTATTGGCTGTTTACCTTTTGCTGTTATGCCCTCCCTGATGATGAATAATCGAAAGCGTACGTTTGCCGGACTTGACACCTTAGAAGTTTCCGTTTTCTCTGTCGCATGTGACCATGTTTCACAGGTATAGAGGAAGTCTAGTCATGCAAGTTGACCTTTTAAATAAGATATCGCGACGGACCCACACGCTCATTTGAGGGTCGGCAGTGTGTAAGGAATACCAGTTCTACCGACAACGCCTTCCCAACTGACCCATTTGCAAAAACTTACTTCCGCTGCGCATAGCCGCTACTGAAGGGAATATCTATTGTTTTGGTTTGAAATGCAGCCTTAGGACTACTCTGCTCTCTCAGTAAACTCTGGTGACAGTTCTGTAGTTCCTTGCAGCATGACGCTTTCGTAAGCTTACCGGACATGCCGGTGAAAGAAGAGACCTCTGTATAGTTCACTCGAAGATTTAGTCTGATAAACAGATTGCACAATGCCTTTTTTTATCAAAGCTGTGGTAATTATGGGATTTTTTTGTGAAAGGTTTCTTCGGGTAGATAAGCAGGCCTAAGTGAAATGGTCGTAGATTTTAATAATCCCAAGAATCTTGGCAGGTCAGTCACCTAACTGCATTATCTGTCACAGTGACTCGAGATGAACAAAACAAAGCTGCTGCGAAATCTGTAAAGTGTATGGTTGTAGGGTACTGTTGCCCATGGCGGAATTAGTCGGCGTCTCGAAGTAAATATATGTCGACCCGTCCTGAATTTCGCATGTTTAGTCCATGTCCCATTACCGAACACACACTGAGATCGCCCTGTCAATGAAACCTGGGCTAGTTTCATTTATAGGCTCCGACCTTCGTTAAAACTGTCCTAAGAGCAGTTACAGCCGCATATATCCATGAATACTTAATTATTTCATACTGCCAGCCCGCCAGTTCACCGGCTTCAGACGTGGATTGACGTAGGGTCGCCGACTTGTCCTGGTGCCTTGTTGCGTGGTGTCAATGCCTCACTAACGATTTCCGAGATGATTTGCATGCTGCAGTCCACGGGCTGACAAAATGAACCTTTCTTCTGAGAAACGGAGAAGCATGCTATCTGGGTGGTTATAAATATACAGACCCTCGAATGGCTCATGCTACTACCACACCTTTGTTAACGTATTAATAGTAAGACTTATCTCTTTGCAAATTGTCTACTCGAGCAAGGGAGTGGCCGCCCAGAGAAGCACCAACTAGCCCTTATTTAACGCAACAGGCCAAGCTGTGCTCTCTCAGTGTTCCTGTGCATTTTCTGGGCATTTAGGTCATGGAGTATTCCGTTACTACTACCTAATTTTAGGCCAGAGTCCGTTTGCCAGTAGCTAGTCCGTTTTTTGTGATTGTAGTGGGGCGCCTTTCGTTCTTAGTTACTGTCATACTTCATATTTGGTACGCGTTTTTTGGCGGATGCCTTTCGTTCGACAGTCACTTTGTATCTATGCGCTCATATCCCTTGACTCCAACGTAGGCTAAACGATTCTCAGTTTAGTAGTCTTGCGTTTTGCCTCGTGTGTGAGGGGGTGACGCATTTTCGTGTCATCAATTTGATCCCCATTCGTAATGCGCGCACCATGGCTACTGGTAGGCTGGTTGTTATAGGTCTTCAATCAGGTGGTTGACTCCAAGGTCGTCGTTAGCCCCCTAAACATTCAACCAGATTGTGTGAGTTATGGACATCAGGTTCAAAGACCGGATTGAGCCGAAGACTTCAGGACAATGGTTGCTAGCGCAGTTGAACAGATTTGGTGAAGGGACACAGCCCCTCTAGACTCCGGAACTGACATTAAATAGCCCTCCTCCCCACTCACGCCTTAACTCATGCTCGTTTTGTACTAGTAGGTTTTTTTATCAGCAGAAGTGTCCTTCCTGATTTCCATTTCGTTTTTTGAAAGTGCCTTTCAGTTAGCCGTCATGCCTAGGTAGGTTCGAGGCATAAATGCATATTTTTTTGTTGCTCATCTTAACTGCCATCTTCATCCATTCATATCCCACTTGGAGTTGAGTCATTCTGGGTCTAGTGGTTCACGACGTTGACCACTCCGTGTAGTATCGCGAGTCACGAACCCTCAGTAGGCTGTTGCCTGAGAACGATGAAAAGCGTTGGTGATCGACAGTAGACCTAAACGAGCTGCCTAATTTTTTTCCGTGCCTCATAACTGCTTTCTCACCACATGCCAACCGGTGTCCAAGGTCTGCACGTCCACATGAATCATTACTGACTGAGTTTGACGAAGCACATTGCCGCTTCAGGCCGCACTGTTCATTTTTGTTTTCTGACATTCCTTTGCTTCCGTCTTAGTCAGATGTCCTATTCCAGATCTCGATGTCGTCGCTGAATTCAGCTAAGCTACAAAAGTCTTCGCAACTAGATCCATACACAAGAGGCCGTGTCCAACACCTTTTAGCTGTCGAAGCGCTGGCTAAAGGGATAAGTACTTAAGGAAGTGCCAGTGTTCTGGGATGCCTTGAAAACAGCGGCACTTTGCCTGCCCCATGACTTCTCACACCTAACGGTACCCCGTTTAGGTGTTGCCCGAACTAGGGCGAGCCAGATTGACAGCGCCAGCCCAGGTCAGTTTCCCAAACATAGGTAAGTTTCGAAGGGCAATTAAGTGGGGATATGCCACGTTTCTATTGTTAACTATATAAAAGAAATGAGTTGAAGTGAAGGAACTGGCATTTTTCATACGTAGTTAAAGTGAAGCTTTATGACGTTTAGGGCAGCATACCTTACTGCACAGTATTCACTAGCGGTTGACCTGTTTCTGCTCTCGAGGGTTTCGCTGCGCCTTTTCTGGCTAACCCATGATATAAATACTTCCAAAGTTAAATAGACCATGTCTTCAATAGGTTTTTCGGCTGTAGGAAGGAGCGCCGACAAAGACAAGGGAAACTGCGACGGCCACTTCTTCTTCATTGATCGTTGTCAGCCAACAACACCCAAATCCAGGTTTTGGTAACCTGTTACTGCATCCTGCTTCATTACTGGTCGTCATGCGACCGCCTGTAAGGTCCCAAGGCATGACTGAATGAACATTCCTCGTAACCTGATCGCTGAACACCCCACAATAGTCTTCCAGACGGCAGAATTGTCAGTAGGAAGGATGTTTTTATGGGGTTTAAACTGGGTGCTCGTTCGAGTTGTTGGACCGGCCCTATCACATTGCTCCCAAGTCCCAAAAAGAATTGCCAATACGTCTTCGCATGGGGAAGATATAGGCGGGTACTTAGCGTAAAATTGCTGCGCTTTTCTGCGCCTTAGTTTGTTGCTGTGCAGGTAGGGCGAGGGTATTAACCTCAGCAGATTCCACGTAAATGATACGACTGTGCTAGCTATGGATGTGACCATCGCCGTATGAGTGAATTATGTGCCGTCGACGACCACTTATGGGGAAAGTTTTTGGATCATTTTGGTCCTCTATGTTAGACTTTCCAAATATATTATCCACGTTTCCGTTGCATACTGCAAGTGTGCGGCGAGTTAGCATATCCCTTTTGTTAGCGTAAGTGCATTTGCAAAATGTACTCCTCACCCAACCATTCTCAACATTTTTGGCTGAATTTTTTGCGAATGTATTCCAGTTTATTTGCCAGCTTGTTTAATGCAGCCCACCTCATTTTAAATCCCCCTTGCCATCGCTCATAAATAGAATTCACCGTAACCAAGATGTCTTTGTTGGGCAGACAGAATCAATGCCCTTAAAAAGAGAATGTGTCCCTTGTTTCCTCCGCTTATTCTGGTTTATCTACCTTAAATTAAGCGGAATTTAGCGATGTATCTAGGTTCCCATAAGTCAAGGATCGAATTTTTTTCTTAACCTTGCCAATTTCTTTAGTTGAAGTATTTTCGCTTGAAACTTTCGTGTCTGAAGCTCCCATGAATCGAATCCGATCGCGAAACGGTTTGGGGCGGCAGATATATGATCTTTCCGCCCAGTTTTTGTGGTGGAAGTTCTCGAACATCCATAACACAACTTCTTGTGGTGGTCTATGGTACTCTAATAATCCACGCTCACCTAGTGCAACAGTCAGTACCATCGGCCCCACCTCCAGTCATCATAATTGTCAGTGGCTATGATGTTATCTGCGGCTAACATACCGTCTCATATCACTTCATAGGCCCAGATTCCAAGGATGATGATCTCGAATTCGTGGCCGACCTCAATCGTCGAGCTGCTACCTCCACAATCGGTAACGTTCTCCAGCTTCCATCCCTAGTTGACTGTCAGGCGCCCCTCTCCCTCCTTAATGGTACGGCAGCTTGGACCCCGGGGCTGAGGTCAGTCAGGGTGATAAATGGCAGCAGTCCCTGCACCTCTCCCCTACGAGGAGACACCGGCGGTGTTACCGACAAAGTGGAAGAGGTTGACCTCGGCAGGAAGTCAGCACCTGTGAAGGTGGAGTCTCCGACGACGAATACGACAACAACAACTGCAGTAACAATGCCGTCGGCTATTAAACCGGAACCCTGCACCGCACCAACCTCGCGTCTGCGCGTACTACCTATCGCCGCATACCGTCTCCCCACCGCTACTCTGCTTTCAGTCAGTCGAAAGACAACGTCGGCGGCGACGACGACGACGGAGGGGGAAAGGGAGGAGGAGGAGGGGGCAACGTCTGTGGGCAGGCCACGACAGTGGAGTGGTGGCGGCGGGTCACCGTCCTGGCTGCCTAATGTTAACCTCCTCTGCTCGTCCCCAACCGCTACTGTGTCGACGGGTAGTGTCGCGCCGAACCTGAATCAAGGTAGGAAATCTTGAACTTTTCTTCACACTACTTAGTTGACCTAATCAAGGTAAAATCGACAGGACAGGATTCAACCCCGAGCACTATGGTGGGCAACACAGCCCAAGTCTTACACTACGGGACCCGCATAGAATGCAATCTTCTCACCGACGATGAAGCTGCCCATGAGTTTTTAGAGAAGTTATCTCTAGTCGAGGAAGTCCAGACAGCAATACTTGAACATGCTTTCTGAGTGATGCATTGGTGGTCCTTCCAACTGTTTCAGCCACCACCGCTATTGCTACTTCAACTAATACCACATTTAATCGGACATTAATAGTAATATCGGTCGTTCTCTCGCTGCTATATTTTACTAACGTTGATACCTCTGATCACAATTCTTCTAGCGCTAAATTTATTTCTTGCCGGGGTGTGTTGGGTGCCAGCCTTGCAGTTTTGGTGGCCAAACCGAGTTTTTTGCTGCAGCAGGCGGTCATTCCGCTCTTTTCCCATCTGCGATCGGCTCCTATCTGTTGCTTCATAGAGCTGTGCCCAACGCAGCGGCTACATCGAGGTAACTGCTGTGACTGTCGGCCTAGACCACGTGCAGGCGGCTGGGGTGTGTCGCCATCCAGTCAAGTTGTGTGCAGTCTAATTCGGTCAGTAGGGAAGAACCATCCGTACTGCGGCACGCTTAGACGGAGGCACTATGCCGGGTCACTCACTGCCTCCTCCTCATCTTCCCATCGTCAGTCATTTCTACGTGGTCGTTCCATCGAATCGCAATCACATTGAGATGATAGATTGAGGCCAATACTGCGCAATTCGACTTCTATACGTCCTCAGCACCAACCCTACCCCTCCCTCCACACTTCCTGCACAACTCCTGCAGTAACGACTACGATTGGGCACCGAAATATGGACCTCCCGTATTACGGGTAGCCACGCCCTAAATTCCAGAGCGGTTAGTTTTGCAGTTAGCGTTAGGGGGGTCAGGATTGTAGTTGTGGTTAGGGCTAGGGTTAAAGTTAGATTTATGAGAGCTAGTGTTGGGGCAAGGGCTAAAGGGGTTGGAACACAGGAATAGGAACTCCTTGGAGTGTAGGGCAGACTATGTTTAGTACTGGAAAGAGAACCATATTCGCGTATCCGACCCTGGTTACGGACCATTCCGTATGTGGTATGGTGTTCCGCCACTGCCTACTCATGAACTGTAGTGTATTCGACGCCGACAAGATGTCCTTGCAATCCAGTTTTATAACACGGTGGGCGCGGGAGAACGTCAGCATACGGTACTAATTTCACTTCTAAGGACCCAATTCACGTCAATTTAAACGTTACGTCCTGGGGGGAAGCAGGGACCCTCGTCGCCTGTTACGGATGGACCACCATTTAGGGCTGTCCTGCCGGCCCCTCCCCACAGCCGAAAATTCACTCCAGTATTGTATACCGTTTCATCGAAGAATGTACTTCACGGTGGAAAAGTGTATAAACCATTCTGATGAATTCGAAAACTGGCAAACAGGCGTTTCATATAGCGGCTCATGTCTTTACTGAACGCCTGTGGCATATTGCACATAGTAGGCTAGCCGTTTGACGAACATTACTGAGTCCGATTTTCGGCAGATGCTACTCAATTTTACTCCAGGCTGGATGCATTATACAACTAGTGGTGCTTGGCAGTCATACAATTCTGTAGTATTCGAGGAAACGAACAGTTTACAGGTAGAATAACCAATCGGGTTGAGTGCAAACATATCTGAGCTAACTCAAGGGTGAATATTTTAGATTTATGGGCAGAATTTCTCTGTTTATTAACTACTGTCCTTTATATGCGCCTTTGTAGAATTTGTCGGGTACAGCCTGAAGGAGGAGGGCATCGCGACAAAGACTCCGTCGAAGTCTACCAACAGCAGCGTTAATAGTGCTTCCCCTTCTACCAATACAGCCTGGCACCTCATGACGATTTCCAGTCCGCCAGACCATCGCTGTGGGGAAACTGCTACTGTCTCACCGGTGCGAACCTCTGCTGGCCCATCGCCTACTCCTTCTGGAAATGCCTTCTCAGGAGCCGCCTTCTTCCGTCGTAGCTTCGGGTCGGCGGCGGCGGCGGCGGCGTCGTCCGCCATGTCCCAGTCGTCTCTGCCCCAACACCCACACACCGGTGGCACGATCTCACCGCGCTGTGTTGTCTGTCCGCAGCTGGGTTGCGGTAAGGCCTTTCGTGACACCGCAGCCATGCGCAAGCATTTACACACTCACGGCCCTCGCGTGCACATTTGCGGAGAGTGCGGCAAGGCCTTCGTGGAGTCGAGTAAGCTAAAGAGACACCAACTGGTACACACTGGGGAGAAGCCCTTCCAATGCACCTTCGAGGTGAGCGCGCTCGACTCCGCTCATGGACGTCAGTCCTCAGCTTCCTTTCGGTCACATTCCTTCCTCCTTTTCACCAAATATTCCAAACCCGGGGTCTTTGGTTATTGAGCATTATTATTCTATTTCGTGTCTGTGGTTCTAAAAACTTATCGTCCGGACCAGCGATCGCTTCTACTTCTTATCAACTTTTACTCTGTTATTTAGCAAGAAGACTGGCAATGCATGAAATCCGAAATGAAGAACGTGCGATCACCGAAACGACGGGCGCATTAGCTAGAGTTTCCGAGCTCGTACAGAAGCCTATCTCCAGAGGCTAGAAATGAACAATAACATATGAACAGTTTTGTAGTCTGACAACGCGTCGAAAGGGCCACATGTCCTTAGCTGGGACTGGCATACGCTGTGTGCGTGCATATAAGTGAAGTAATATCGAACACGGGAAAGCAAGTTGAGGAAACCTCTTTTTGATTTTCTATGGGCACCCTTTCACCGTGAATGCTCTATTGTTCTAGCTGCGCTTGACAAGACGAAGCACAACCTCCTTCCATTTGCAACCATTGTCTAGAAAGGAGATGGGAAAGGCAAACACAACAGTCCTGCCGATCTGTCAGCAGGAGCGAGATTTTTCGAAATAGCAGTCCTATCTTCGACGACTGAGAGAGCCGGTGGTTTTGCATTCTCGGTCAGCCACCAAAAGGCGCTCTGTATGTTTGGTGGGCGTCGAAACTACCATGTTAGAACACCTTGACGACTTCTGCCAATGTCATGTCCTCAAGCAAAGTTGGCGATTTGAACCCTTTTTCATAACTTACCGAAAAACAAAACGCCATTGTCTTACGCGCGGGTTTCCTTCAGTATAGAATCCACCAGATTACTACCTTGCTGTCGTGGGTTCGAACCCAACCGAGGTCGCCGAGTTTTTCACATTTGGGTCAAGGGAAATATTTGAGTTAGCAGGGATATCGAAAATCAGCGGAACAGTCATACCACTTAAGCCGTCGTTCTTACCGAGCTTCATTTTTTAGGCGAATGAAAAAATCTCATTCAAAAGCCGGCATCTTGGCGTGATTGAAATGTCTTTGAATTAGTCTGC
Source organism: Spirometra erinaceieuropaei (assembly GCA_902702965.1). Classification (NCBI taxonomy): domain Eukaryota; kingdom Metazoa; phylum Platyhelminthes; class Cestoda; order Diphyllobothriidea; family Diphyllobothriidae; genus Spirometra; species Spirometra erinaceieuropaei. The sequence goes on along the minus strand of CACRXP010000057.1, from coordinate 351,440 downwards.
ATGACAAGACTGCAAGCCCACCTAGGTGGCCCTTTCAAATCGAAAACACTTTTCAGAATTCCGGTCAGCATTTCATGGTACAAATCAGATGCTGTCTTCATGTTCAACTGACGATATTTATCTGAAGGCCTATTGCACATAGTTTGAGTTCCGATTCCCTTATATGGGTTTTCTATGCTCCACAGGCTACGCTTCCAAGTACGTCTGTCAACTGGTTTACGATTTTCGCCTTTCTCTCTCCCTCTGCAAGGGCTGTGGCAAGCGATTTTCCCTTGACTTCAACCTCCGAACGCATCTACGCATCCATACTGGCGACCGGCCTTACCCCTGCCCGCAGCCAGGCTGCACCAAGCGTTTCGCCCAGTCCACTAACCTCAAGTCCCATTTGGCCACTCACAGCAAGGTCCGTGCCGGATCTGTCGGCCTCACCACAGGCTCTGCAGCTGTGTCCGCGGCTGGTGGGGGTCCCAGCGTCAGCGGTGGTCGGCGGCATTTGCAACAACAACAACCACACCGAGCCGCCGCCGCCCACCTCAGATCGGCCACCTTTTTCTCAGATAGTGTTGCAACCGCGGCCAGTCTGGTCTCCACGACAGTGGTTTGCAACCTTGCATGCGGCAGTGTTGGTGTTGGCGAACTTGCGGCTGACCACTTGACGGCCAGTTCTCCATCACCGCTATCACCCACTTACAGCTTCTGCATGCCCATTGGCTCGTGAGTGTTTTCACACGCATTTGGTAGTTTCATCTGTCTCCTTTTTTCGAGAGCCATCTTCAAAGGCGACTTCAAATTGCCCTCGTAAATTGAGTTTTTTCGATGGTTGGTCCTTCATAGTGATCATTAGTGACCACCATTGTAGAGCGGCGACTTGTGTGTGACTTTCGCAACATCAAACTCGTCCGTCCCACACCCATCATGATATATTAGAAATTTAAGGTGTAGATGACAGGAGCCGAGTGTAAACGCTGTGATTAAGCAAGTGTTCGCACTTGTCTACGCGAATTACACATGAGTTGGTCTCTTACCTCACAAGTCTCGGTCAACACACATCATTTTGAGTTGCCGTAAAGTTACGTTAAGAAGACACCACCGCAACCCGGCCCATTGTCCCGAAAATCCCTTTTTTTCCGACTAAGTCGGGGACTTTTAAGGCGTCACAGCACCTTAAGGCTGGTCGGATATTAGTAGTCCGCCTAACTGCAAATTTTGCCCCTGCCTCTTATGTAACGCATGCATTTTACGTCCAGACCGAAAAGGCCTGCCCGACGGCTGATCCGGCCGCGACGATATAGCTATCGCAAAGAGTTGCGCCACCTTAGCCCCAGCCCGCAGCTTGCTGTTTGCTGATGGCGTTTCTATTGCAACACTCTTTTTTACTACAATGTCGACATACCCGTTAAACATGAGTTGTTGGTCTTTGGAGACACTCAGGATATTGAGGGTCAGATTGGCGAGTAATTTATTTTCAATAGTACTGCTGGTTGTCATGAGGCTTCATGGGTCGTTGCAGAGAAGAAACAGGTCACGCACTTTAGTGTTCGCAGATTTCCAAACTGCCAGTGAGGAGACTGATGGAACTTTCGTCATGTTCGCACTCCGTTACATCGTTGATGTGGACAAGAAACTGCACTGTCGTGGGCGCCAGGCTCTGCGGGACTCGTTGTTTGAAGACAGCTTTCTGACACCGTTTCCAGCGAATTAACCGAGAGGGGTGAACGATGAGGGGAGAGTCCTGAAGAAGGGGAAAGGGTCGCTGCGCGGGAATTTTGAGAGTTCGTAGGCGGACCTTGGGAATTGAGTCATGAACAGACAATCGATAGGGTTTTGCTGGACACGAGAATAAGAACTCCCTATACTACAAGTGGCCTTGAGCTAGTTCCAGAGATGCCTATTACCCTCTTGGATGTTACCCTAGGCCACCTGCAATACGGAGGGTTCATATTCCCGTGCCTTATCGGAGTTTTAAGTGACAGCCTCCATGTCGATACCTGACAAGGTTTTCCTGCCGCAGTCACGCTGGGTGTCGGAGGGATATAAGACGGAGTCTAGGTAGTTAATCGCCATGAGAGAGAGCACCCATGGAGCGCTTAGTTAACTGTTGGTAGGGAGGGGAAGTTCGAGATGACGATTTGGTTCATTTAGTATCCATTGGTTGACTCTAGGAAACTACGCCGGGCACTCTGAACTCGTAGTTAGCAATCTTGATGCTAACGACTCAGGAGTTCAGCCGTTCCAGGGGTTATCAAAGTAGGGCCTAGCGTTCACTTTAGTAAGGGTTGATCTCCACTAAGTCATCGGTATGAGCGCAGACGATATCGAGTTCCCACAAAACTTGGTCGTTTTTAGAGCGTCTGGATGACTTTCCTTAGACATGCTGGCAAGCTCGAATAATCCCAAGATGGTGGTGAGGGCGTTTTGGAACGCATTACCGAGTTAGATGGGTATCTGCTGGTAAACATGAAGCAGGTCGATCTTCGAGAACACATACCCACAACATACAATGAGGAGGTGAATTCTTCAGCATGAGAGATAAGTATGATCGCTGAGTTCAGCGTCTGGTAGTCGTCACACGGTTGCTCCCGCATCATTGGGCCAAGATATAATGGGCGATGCCCAACGAATTTAATTTCCCTTTTTAGTTTTTCAGGCGTCACAGCGCACACTTAAACTGGCCACATTTGCCTCCGATTTGGCGAGCTGCCACTTATAATACTGACGGTTATTAATTTTCTTTTTGCGATAGCGTTTTTGGGGAACATCAGGCATCCAGCAAACGACCTCTCAGGAGACTCATTTTATCAAAATACACAGAACCCGACCAGAAGCTTAAGTGTTCAGTATCTTGTTCTTTCTTACAGACCCAACGCTTACATGCCACTTTGTAAGCTGTTTAATGACGGGGGAGATGGAGTTGGCGCCTTCTCCGCTCACCGCCGATCTACCACTATCCAGATCTCTGGCGGTGGTACCTTCCTCGGTACCTCTGCTCCTGTACACGATCGTTCCTCCAACCTAGTCACCTCACCACAACAGCACCACAGTAGCACCGGTCAACACCTATACCACCACCACTACCACCATCTGCCGCCCAAACCCAACTCACGTCCTCGCATCCTGCTGGCCAATCGCAGTTCCTGCCAGCCCTCCCGACACCCACCGTCCTACCGCGTGTCTATAAAACTGTCTCAGCAGGAACAGCAGCGACGCCTCTTCCTCAGCGCCGCTGATCTCGTCACCGCCGGCGTTCCCCGGCATCTCTCTTCTGCTACCCCTTCGGCTGTCAGTAATCCGACCGCTGATCTACTGCACTTTCGACTAGACGCCGCGTCAAGAAAATCCGTAACCACCACTAGTTGCTCACTCCTGCAGTCCTCCTCCAAAGAGGCCTCAGTTGATGAGGTAATGCTGCCGCCTCCACGAGACGATCCTCTCCTCTCCTTTTCTATCCTGGCCAACGAGGGCACCATTGTTGAGGAGGTATCGTCCTCCTGTTCTCCATCCGTTGGTCTGCTGCACACAAAGTCTCGCAAACAAAAGCTCAAGGCCTCTTCAACCTCTTGTTCGCCTTCGCCTGACACCGACGATGTGGACAACCTGCTGAGTTGTGGCCAGTTACTGGAGCTAGAGGCGGTGGGGGAGGAGGAGGTTGGGGAAACAACAGCAAGCACGACCGCCGTTGTCGTGGTAGTTGACGAGGCTAATGACCACTTGGGGAAGGATTCGGAGGACGAGTTTCTACAACCAGCGCCTTCTAGAATGATCTCCCGAGGCGTTGGTAGGGGCAGACGTGATTCACAGAGGCGTGAACGTCGTCCGCGTAGGATCCTGGCGAGGGGGACGCCACCGGCGCCTACCCAGCGCTCGATTACTTTGCGGCGCCGGGGTGTTGTTCAGGTTCCCTCTACCGTCTCGCCCTACAACACTCGGTCCTGCTCCTCCGTTTTGAAGTCTCCCCGGTCACGACAATGTCTCCGTTCCAGACGGGTATCGTAGTCACTCCTGCCTGCCCTCACTTTCTGACCAGGACGCATTTGTCAGTTTGTGCAATATGTATACATACCTTACAGTTTAGATTCTTAGGCATTTGCATTTTGACCTAGTACCCGAAACTTTAATACCGCTGCGGCCGCCAAGTCCATCCTGCCTTTTTTGCCTCCCCTTCCGCCCTCATCGCTCTCTGTTGTCTATTCCTCCTTTACTTTTCCTCCCTCCCTGTGGACACGCATTTTTATCCCTTGGCTGCTTTACGGGCACGCTCCCTTGCATAATATAGCCACACCGCACCCATGTATTACTAATCTTGTTTTCTGTCTTGAAAGTGATTTCTAACATACATAAATATCTCTCTATACACAGTTTTCTGCTTTGTCGACTGAGCCTGCTAGCAGTTTGTCTGTCAATCTCGGCTAAAATCAATGCCCGCGGGGGAGGCAGCGTGACATTGCACCTGGATTTAATTTTAGCGAGGTTGACTTGTGCAGAACTGATCTCGTTCTCTTTGCACACGCGTTTTGCTCTGCTGACGGCACAGGATCAAGGCAACTGGAGGCGGGTTTAACTTCGGTGACTCGCAGGGCACGTGCCCTGTCCGCGCATGCCATACGGACTTGGCGCTCAACCCCATGCGAACCAATCGGACCACCCCCGTGAGACTTTGCAGTCTGCTAGTTGGCAGCATCCCCATCCATGACTTCTAAGGCGCCGTCGTGAAACCCCCTAAACGAGTCAGACCTGTTATGGCGAGAAGAGGTTGCTAGGGATCGGCCTCACTCTTCTCTGTATCATTGCGTACACGCGGTAAGACGGAGTCAAGCTGACTCGAGACGGGATCAGGATAAGTGACTGACGTGGCACAACGCACCGTATTGTCCCTCACGTTCATGATTGAAAATCTACCTCAGTCACACGCTGTCCTCTCCACAACGTCCAGCTATGGCATGACCTCGTCTTAGGCATTGACTGGGCGGATTACGTCCTCCTGCGTGAGAATCCAATCAAGGTTCGGTAATTAAGGCCATCGACTGGAATAGTGAGCTCGTCCGCAACATCATGTCCAAACTCCTATATGAGTTAACGCCACCGCCCGGTGGTGGCCAACCAAGGTCGGATGAAATGCACTTTTCCCACTCAGAGACGCTTCCGTTCAATTTCCTAGCAGATCGTCTTGATGTCAATAGTGAATGAGGTCGGCAAATCAGTGGCACTACACTCCATTTATTCAAGCCAGTACCGGTGATAGAAAACCAGGCAATTAGATTTGAGATTAGAGGCGCGGTGGGAGTTTATGGTGACAAGGTGAAACCATTGCAAGTCAGAGAGAACATTTCATCTTGATACTGAGTGCTTTGCAGTAGTGTGTATCAGGTGCCTATTGCAGGCTTTCCCCATCGGCCAACTGGCAGTTACTCCAACAATTGCCCCCACATATGACTTTTCGAAGCTGTGCTGTTTGTTGAGGTCGAATGATCCGTGCGACTAAAAGGGAGCGGGAAATTTGTTTAGACACGCTAACCAACAGCTGACACTCGAACGCCGGCGGAACCAGCAAACGACACTTGCTCTCCGGACTTACGTGCTCCACTTTGAGCTCTTTGTGCAGGAACTCGCACTTCTGATGCGAAAGAGGCAGCTAGGATTTTTGGGGTACGTGCCGACGACAGTCAGGTAGTTATCATTCTGCGCATATTGTTTCAAGGGAAACTGATCTTAACGACATCGCCCTTTACTTAGGCAGACCGGTCACTTCGATTTCCTCTTTTTTCGCCACTCACAGGCAAGTGTTTTTATGGCTTGTTGGAGCGTAGTCCCCTAGGGTTCGTTGGAATGTCAAAGACCAAGTGGGGTGGTATTCGCCGATCTGGCATGGTTTCAAGACTTCCACTTTCGCATCGAGTATCGGATATAAATCGTCAGATACTCTAACACAATAAGGAGTAATCCTTAATCGGTGTTGCTGACTAAGAAAGGAGAGACTAAAATGGTAATTCCTGGTTTTCTTGCAGTTCTCAAACGGTAGGCGCGGAATACCTGATATCTGGGCACCGCTACAGTTTTTCGTGGAGCTTGGCGCTCTAGTTGTTGCGATGCTATCACGATTGGAATTAGAAGAGTTACAATGTTTAATCTATAACGGACTACGGAAACTGAGGAGTCACACAGCCTAACAGACGCGTGCCACAGGTCCGACTACGAGTATCCCAAGTCTGCTCTACCTAGGAAATATATTCCGGTTTGAAACATTGCAGATTTCACCAAGTTCTGACAATAGTGAAAATTATTTTTATTCTATTCATTTACTTTAAGAATCAAAACACTCGTTTGTCGGCGACTACGTCGGAACGGCGCAAGTCTCCCACCATCATACTCTCCCAGTTTTGCTTTATCCCCTGCCCATATTGCCTCGAACTCTTAGCTGTGGCAAGCAAGTCTTCGCTGGGAAAGCAGAGCAAGCACTGCCACGCACCATGCCACCTGAATCTGTGCTCTGTCCCGTCCTTGCACGCCGACTCCTACCGATCGAGCTACGCGCGAAGCCCTCGTTCTCCGTCCTCGCCCTTTTCATCGGCGCATCCGAGTTAACTGGCTGCGGTCCGGGAAAATGAACCGGCGTCAGTTTTCTATTCCGCCGTCAGCGCATACAGCCTGCTAGCTTACTCATCCCCGCGCCAGCAACGCTCGTGACCCTGGCCTAATTGCTTATTGGTTGTCCGTTCACCAATAGGAAGGCCGGCTGGGCTATTATGTCAACCCGTCGTGCCGCTGCTGCTGCTGCTGCTGCTTCGCCCGCACACCGGTACGGACGCGAGCAATCGCCTTTCGCTTCCCGCTGTGACTCGTGCAATTTTTCCCTTTATGCGATATTAGGTAATCCAATATTTGACCAGTTTTGTTTGTCGGCCAGTTAATAAGCAGAATACCAAGTGTTAGGGAAACCGCGGATCACCTACAACCATGAAGAGCACTCTCTCAAAATTACGATTTCGTGCGACATAACACCCGAAGGGGTGGTGGTTTTACTTTCTTAGAAAGATTATGGCGATACAGGTGCGGGGACTGACCAACGATACCGAGCAATGCTGGAGAATTCCGTTTATCCTGTTATTGAGGGCAAGCCAGTGCGACTGCCCTTATGTCCAGAACTGCAGTGCAGCCGTAAAGGCAGATTTTTGGGAATGAAATGTAGGTTTCAACCGGCCTTCATGTTCGCCTGGTCTGACAGTCTCTTATTTTTTGACATTCTGAAGGATGCATTTCAATATGCCCGGGACCATCCAGCGAATGTGCACAATATTCAAGAATGAATCCGGACGACGGAGCCATACCTGCAAGAGCCTTTGCAGAGAATGCCGCAAGAGTGAAGCGAAAAGTTGGGGGTAATTTACATGGCATCGTTCTTTTTTTATAATCAAAAGAATCCCATTTTCTGCGCTCTGTACTGTAACCAGTTTAAATACAAAAACAGTTAATAAGCAGCCAATTTATTCGATTTTTAAGGGATAAAGCAGCTAATTGGCCGTTACGTACTCTACAACCAATAAAACGGAAAGATCTAAGATGGTTTTCTTCACTCCATAAACCTCGGTACTATATGCATGTCACAGATAACCTCAGAGTCACCTAAAGAAGGGGAGGAACAGAAGGAAGTTGGATGATTGAGAAAAGAGAGACAATTGAGCTTTTCTCTTTCCGGCAACAAGTAGCTGACTCGAAGTTCTCACAGTTCTCGCTTGGAAGTGTTGAGGCTCCTCCCAGTAAAGAGTCATATTGAACGACCCTGCGTCGGCAGAGAGTTGGCGAACAAAATGCGGACTTAGGGGCTGCGCTCTTGGGTTTTAAGAAATTATCGCAAATTTCGCTGTCAGACAGTTCACAAATACGCCTTCGAATAAAACAAGTGAAAACCTGCCTGCTACGATTTTTCGAAACGTGCACGCGAAAATGGTTGGGATTCGTTTTGCCAGCGTGACACCTCGTTTGCCTACCCCGCAAAGAAATGTAATTCATAGCTATCCATTTGTTTACTCATATTTTATCAAGACCATAATGGCAGGAAGAGTACTTTCCGTGAAAACGGCAAACGACAGAAGAGCTGGGCCATTTATTTCCCTAAATCAAACAAAGGATTCGAAAAAGTTTTGGAAACGAAGTAACTAGAGGACTTGGTCAGCCCGCCTGGTTGAAAGGCTGGAGCCATTTCCATTCTCTGTGTCCAGAAGGCCTGCGACTTCATTTTTCCTCCTCTTCCTTGAATTCATCTCCGGAATTCCTCAAAGCTTTTAGACTTTTCAGCTCCCGGAGTAATACCTCTCTAAACCGAGGGTGTCTGCCATCAAGTATTTTGTCCGCCCTTAGCTTCAAAATTGCGCGGCTAGCAACAGTCAGGGGGACCGCATTGAGTCTGATGCTGTCCTTAACCTGGGGGAAATGAAGGCATTTAGGACTGCGGCTCAGTGAATGTATGCAGCGATGACACCATGCACAAAATTATTTTTGATTTGGAGCCTTGAATCGAACACACATCAACAAGGCCTTAAAGACCCCGGTAATATTTTTTTGGCCAAGACAACGGTGGTTAGCAGTACCCCGGGGGACAAATGGGCACTTCCCTCCGGCATCGAACCCCCTCTCCCTTTCCACTCTCGTCGTGTCCCATTGGGAAGATTAGGGGACGACAGTTCGACTACCGCGACCGACGATGTCCACCGCGTGCCTGCAGCATGACGGATGCAGAGGCGGTGAATTGCGCGCGAAATTGGTCTGTAGAAATAGTGTACTTTCGCCACATACAGTATGTGACCGATCTCATGAAAAGTTGGCCGAAATTCTGAAATGCGGTTTCGATTAGGAAGGATTACGTAGGTGGGTTCGTGATATTGATTACTGTGCGGCATAATCCTATAGCATTTCGGACTCGCCAGGATGTCGACTTTTAGATGTACACCTTGATTTCCTGCAGAAACCGTATTCGGCAAAAAAT
>CACRXP010000057.1:326995-341042 GCA_902702965.1 Spirometra erinaceieuropaei | reverse complement strand
AATATTTTTTGGCCAAGACAATGGTGATTAGCAGTACCCCGGGGGACAAATGGGCACTTCCCTCCGACATCGAACCCCCTCTCCCTTTCCACTCTCGTGAAAATAAGCTTTCTTTTACTCATTTGGTAGAAAATAACACTGTCTTTGCATTTTATGCACGAAGAATTTGTATATTTAGATTTTAAAAAAGTTTCCTATTCCCGAATATTTTTGAGCCTGATCTGCCATTGCATCAGTGCTCAGCGGTTTCAGTCACCAAGGTGCATGCTTTCCGCGTAAGGAAAATGATATAGTTCTCTATGCCTTTAAGAAGATACCACATATAATTCATAAAATTTCGCAATTGATCCGAACTGTGTTATACATTTCAGGAGGAACGGTGGTTAACGGACATGTCCGGTCCTGCATGCATGGACATTGCATGGCATAAAAAATCTCATAATTAGGAACCTTTTTAAAGTCTAAATATACACTTTCTTCGTGCATAAAATGCAAAGACAGTGTTATTTTCTACCAAATGAGTAAAAGAAGGCTTATTTTCGCGCACGTTTTCTATAAAACATATTTGAATTTATAAGACCATCGAAAATCAATACGGAAAGTGCATGCTACGAAAGTAGTCATTTTTTGCCGAATACGGTTTCTGCAGGAAATCAAAGTGTACATCTAAAAGTCGACATCCTGGCGAGTCCGAAATGCTATAGGATTATGCCGCACAGTAATCAATATCACAAACCCACCTACGTAATCCTTCCTAATCGAAACCGCATTTCAGAATTTCGGCCAACCTTTCATGAGATCGGTCATGTAATGTATGCCGCATTCTCACCTCCCTCGTTCACCAGGCTCCGCTGGAAAGGCAGTGTCAACATGGTCGGAGATGGGCTCGGACGCAGTGGCTGAAAAAGTAAGACCTCTACACGTGCCACTAATGGTCTGGCCTCAGACAGTGTACCGGAACTGCAAGAGTGGGGGGAGGGCGGCTCGGATCCCATCTACTGACAGTGTCACATAAGAGGCCATTGCAGCCTGACTCTCCGTCCTGAGAGAAGGGGCGAATCATTTTGTCAGTTGGCAGCCTTCCAAGCCACGGCTGTGATAGTTTAAGAGTGCGTCAGTGTCGTGGGGTGGAGTCCCCTGAGTAGACCTCACTCTCTCTCACCTCCTCGGGCGCCAGTCTACTGTCTGACCCTGATAACCGTCTAATGCTGAGGGAGGGGGCGCAAGTGGCTGACAGAGCTCAGCAGCCCGCGTAAGCGTGCCACACAAAACTTGGCCCCCTGAACAACAGATCAGGCTTTTGCACAAAGGGGGGGGGGTTGGAGGCACACAGACATGACCCCTTGTAGGGGCAAAGGGAAATGCGATTGGACACAGACGTAAGCGCGCTGGTTTGTCAAGCCTTGGCTCATCCAGCTCAATCGCCTGTCATGACAGGGCCCATCTCTTTCTCGTGATCGAACCAGACTTCCTAGGCAAACGCCCCGCACCAGGAGTGTGCACCGACTGCTCACATTGGGGTTCGCTGCCAATGGGAGCGTTTACAGAGGCGCGACCGCTGAGCTCAGCCCGGGGTCCTGGGTGGGATCAGAAGAGAAGAGTACTATCAAACTGCGCAAAATACGATCCTGTTCCCGGAATTGATCACACTGCGCCCGAAAACTGAAAGCAACGTGTTCGCGTACACACACACACACACATGCGCCGCAATTCAGCGGTGTCCGTATGCTAATCACTTAGGGAGCCAATAACTAGCGCACACCGTGCCGATGAAGGGTCGTGCTTTGTGAGTTTTGTGAATGCGCGGGGTAGTGTGTGAGTTTCAGGAAAGTCGGAAGGTAAGAAACTTCTAGGAATACGATGTGAAGTCTTTTGTTGTTAACCCCGCAATAGAGTGTACACACGGGAAATGTCTGTAAAAGATGTGACTTCTGCACCAAAAGTAATTTGGCTCTTCAAGGAGGATGAGTTCCGCGATGAGTGCTGACTGCTTGCCAACTGCCCTGCTCTGCCTCTTTCCATCACTCTTTTATATTTATTTAAGCTCTCGGACCAGATTAACCCACGAGGTTACACAGTCTCCTATTTGTTTTCGGATTTCCAAAAGGTCGTTAATTGAATCAAGCGTCCGACTGTACACTGGCGACCTCATGGCAGGCAAGCAGTCCATTAGCGATTGGGCCGGTAGTGTTTACGGATGAAACAACTGGTGATACAGATGTACGTGTAGTCTTGTCAAGGCATGCGCCTTTCCTCTCAGACGCATTAGTAGTCTGGCTGCATCCGGGAGTGATTTCGTGACCTTACGCGCATTTGCTCTCCACGAGATTTTACTCCTTTGCAGCATCACCTTTTGGAGAGAAGGGGAAAGGGTGTAGTCATCGGACGAATAGGGTCACGGGTCCACAAGACGTATACTGCTGACACGCAAGACTACCGATTTGCGGCCCGGCCGACGGCTCGTCTTTCGCCCAACAGTTAGACAACCTAGTCAGACGGGACGCGGAAGCATCGCCGTTGCTGGTGAAGTAAAGAATTCCGTATTAGCTTCCCGACCAATCACAATGTGGAAAATGGCCAACGAATTGTCCAATGGATGGAGAGAATGCGAGTGAAAGCAAAGATGCTTAGCTGAGAAGTGTTACTAACAAAGACCGGCGCACTTCTGGCCTACCTGTCGTCATCAGCCCAACCTCGAGTCCCGGCGCACGTAAGATTTTAAATTAAGCCCGTCGAGTATCGGGCAGTATGGGCTTATGCCACATCGGCTGTGGCCGAAAATGTTTGGTCACGTGGGGCGTTAATCTCACATCGAAAATATAACATTAGAGACTGCTCCCTGGAGGTGGGCATTTGCGCCTTCGGCAGGGTTTTAACCGACCTCTTCTTCTTGTCGACTGCTAGACTAGTGAGTAAGCAGGTTGCTAAATGTCGCCAGTAGTTCCGCTGAACCCAAAAGCATGACTCGGATGGGCGTGTCTAACTGGGATTCATCCTAGCTGAACCGATTTCTGCTGCCACGTCGAACTCGCTCTCTATCAAAACGTGGTTCTCTGTATGAGACCGTCTGATGCAGCATAAGCAGGTAAAAAACGCCATTGGGATGGATCAAGATAAGATACCGTTAGTTACAGCACCATTATCGGTTGAAATCTCAGAGGTCTTTTGTATAAATTAGTGGATTAGACTCACACATGTGCGATTTACATAAAGGTGGCCTTGTTTGACCGGATCGTTTGACAGCTCCCGGGAAGCCCTAAAAGACAGAGGACCGTTATGTGGCTTTGCTTAAATAATATTCCAGTAATATAAATGTGTTGTTGTGCTGTTGTAAATGATAAAAGCGAGTCTAGAAACTGTGAAATATAGGGCACACATCTCAAGTTAGGGACTTTCGGAGCTAAAGTTAGTAGGCGTGGCGATGGAATGGACAAAACTTTGGAACCCTCTGTACGAAGTCAACAATCTACCGCTTAGCTACATTTCCGACGCCGACAGAACACCGTTAACTCCAAAAGACGAGTAGGTGAACCTTTACCTACCGGTTCCCATGATTTAGACTGAATATGCTGTCATTGCAGTTTATTATAAGAAAAAGATAAGCATTATACGACAGTGTATCAACAGCACAGTGCTATTGAAGTATCGCATTCTGGAAGATGACTAAAGTTCCTGCAGCTCTGCTGCCGGGGCAAGTGTCCTCGTTTAAGGTTGACAGGAATGAGCCATTAGTCTTGACAGAGGCGAATACGTTCAATGATGACGAAAGATAATTAACAAGGAATTTAGGACAGGCTGTTGGAGAAGTAAACGGTTCCAAAACTGCTCCGACACCGAGGGCTGTTTTTCTTCCACTGTCATTCACTGCTAGCTGAAACCAGAAGAACAATCAAAATGGGTAAGTGTAAAAAGTTACTTGATCTTCCTAGGAGTCCCATGGAGAACAGGGACTTTATCTCCACCTATTTAGAGCGAGCACCTGAGGAAGTCTTAAAAGGGGAACAACACCAAGGATGCCACGGCATTTATTCCAGACGTTGAAGGCCTATTTCTGATTCGGAAGACGGTATGCTCATCCCCAATTCCTTTTTTCTCCAAAACGCACAACGTGTCTATTTTAGATGTCTCTACACTCTGTCCATTCTATTTCAGGTAGTTTTTGTTGCTATGTTATGTAGGTGTCGATTCCTGTCCCCTCATACGGTCGGTCCCGCAGATAAGTCGAGAAAACAGGGCCAAAATGACTTACGGTATGTGGTTAAAGGACTGCACTGAATCCGCGTGAATCACCAAATACTAGCGTTCACTAAACTAACATCCGTCAGACGTAGGCCTTCTTTCCATGTCGGTCACTGCACCTAGTATCATCACCAGTTGGGCAAGAAGAGAACGAAGTCGTTACTGGGCAGTTCATCCCCAGGACAAATCAACGCATTACTCACTAAAATAAATGTGACGTGCATGAACTTATCACGACACCCTAATGGCCCTGACTTGGAAGGCTGCCAGCTGACTGCAGAAGTCGGTCCTTCTCATGACTGAGGTTCGGACTTCAATTGCTCCTTAATGTGGTTGCTATGATACTCATTTATTTATGGTCCGAGAATCCCGCATGAATGAGAAACAGCCTACGTGAGGTTAAAGACAAAATCGTGCCTGGATCGCGTAAGCAGTCCGTTTAGCTGTATTGGCCGCAGTATCTACACCCACCTGCCTTCATCTTGACTTTGTCTCGCTATCGGAAGACGGAAGATAGTGTGCGAAGAGATAGGGACGCAGATGCAGCCCTAGTCTATTTCACTATAAACAAAATCACGCGCAAATGATGGATGCGACCGGCTGTGACAGGTTTCGTCATACGGGGCCGTCGAATTATCAGGTGTGGGCCCCTTCAAAATGAAAGTGTGCCGTGTGCCTCCGAATAGCGGATTTCCTTATCTCTATATTTACCTACAGGTTCTACTTAATGTTTCCAAGTAGTGCATGTTTTGAGCACTTTCTGCATAGGCTACGACAATTATTGGAGCACTTTCTCCAGGAGAGGATGTCTCAGTATTACAAGTTAAAAATACTCTCATTCCATTTCAGCCAGGTGGCTAGTAATCTGAGCAATCAGTGTTGCAATTAGCATCTCTGCTCCTTGTAGCATGTCCATTGGCCACGCGCGTTTGACCTATTCAAAAGCAATCAGGTAAGGCCTTGAGAGATCGGTATAAAAGGCCTTATTGATAGGCAGAAAGGAGGATTGCCCTCAATTCCAGCCAAGGACGTTGTGTATCGATGAGAAACAGGGATTGGTTCAATCGTTGCATGAACCACTCACTTATTCGAGGCAGATGGCTTTGTTGTGTCATTCAGTAAAGCCTTGGAGGTGAGCCCTTGGCAAGGTAGCTGCTGTTTCGGGATGGACGGAAGACACACTGTGGACAGACAGCAGAGAGCAGGTGGTATCTTAGCTAGAGATAACTTCTGACAGTGCGCTCTGCGACAAAGAGTCTCCATATCTGCGGAGACTGTTCGCGACGTTGGTTTAAATGGCTACAAGACACGACAATTCTGATTTAGGCGAAATATGCAACATTTCAATTGTTAAAATTGTCACTGAGGATCTTTTCTAACCACCCACTTCTGAATTTAGGACTTCAGTTCAGTTTGATTTCACCATTTAGTTTATTTATGACGATTAGTAGGCTGAACCAGTAACATGTTATTGGGGGGGGGGGGGGAACATGCGGGTTTTGGCGCTGAAAGGGTCCCAGTAATTTTACTCGAACTTCATTAGCCAGTTGAAGTGAAGAGGAAGATAGAATAGTGGACTGCAACACCCATCAAGTCATAGTACATCCGGTCCGTATCCACCCTCACGGCAACAAAATCAGCGCAAACTATCGCGTAAAATAAGTGCTCTTGACGACCGTATAGTGTGATATGCATCTGAAAAGTTCAGCTCGCGGCTCTGACCGAACCACAGTCGGCATCTCTCATAAACGACGCTTGCACGTATGTTTGTCGCAATATCATGTCGAGGATACTATGACTGATGGGCATTTTGGCGTTTCTCACCCAGCAAAATTCTAATAGCAAGTGCGAAGTAGATCTTGTCCAAAGGGACGCGTTCACCTTCAACCTCTACCAAGAAATGGATTCTTTGGCAAAGGTTTGCTCCTTTTCGCTCCACTGGAGCATGGACATCTGCGCGCCGGCAGAAACGCGAAACAATTGACCATGCAGTCAGCTAGAGCCTTCCTACTGAGGTCTTTCACCTTCTGATCCCTAGCCTCTTTAACGGGCAATTCTATAGAATTTGGTCATTGTCTACAAAAATACATGTTGAGGCCGGATTCACTAACTTATTCTGACACTGAACTTTGAGTAAGTGATAGTTTTGGTCTAGTTAGCCGTTCAGGATGAAGATAAGGCTCAGCATTATCCCACTAGTTCATATATTCCAGAATGTGGTCCGAAACCTTCCGATTGCGCTTGAGTTGAGTTTACCAATGTCACCTGACCTAAAGTCGAAAATATATTCGCTATGAATTCGGGGTTGAGGGGCTCACTGTTAGCCATATGACGAAATGGAAGAAAAAACGCAAAAGCGCTTACAAATGGTCTCCCATGGCAGTCTTCGACAGAGTGTTCAATAAGTGACAATTCAGTCTCTCGGTTACCCCGACTCCATCTGACTTTGTGCAGAGTCAGCCCTGGACGTAGCAAGCATCACAGTCGAGTGAAAGTCTGGATTGTTTTTCCTGTTCCCTCCATATGGGAGGGCGTTATACACTACTGCTTTCTGTTGGACGTCCTCCAGGTACCTGGTGCCCAGGTAGCACCACAGGCAATTTTTTTCGGTGGTTGATCCAAGCCAGTGCAGTTAACAGAATGACTGCCTCGGCCTTCTACGACGACCATGATTGATTGTTATTTTCGTGCGCATATCTTACTGGCTAGGAAAATCACATTTCCTTGCCTTTGTTTCGCTTACGAATGGTACAACGCGCAATCAACTTCGGCTCCCTCCCAATCGAATCTGTTTTCGCATCGATCTATTTTTAGGACTAAGCTGCGTCCTGGTCACCATTCGAAAGGAAGTGTTTGGCAAACTAATAGCCTGGGGTGACGAAGGAGGTTTTATTCTACAACTCACCTCGTCCGCTATTTATTAAATTTGTGGCTATTTGTCTCGTCTTCGGAATCCTCAGTCAAGTATCCACAGTTTTATAGTTCAAAGAATAAGAGCGGCCCATGCAGTCGGCATAACCGCCTCAGCAAACCATTTATAGGTTAAGTTAACCATAGTCAGGACAATACCGAAAGTTAACTGAGAAGAGCTACAAAAAGGCGATGATAAGAGGTAACTTTTGATGACACCTATAAGGGGTCACATGCCGAGTAACACGTGTGGCAATCCGAAAGCCTAGGTTGCGCAAACGGTGATCTGTGTTGCTAAACCACCTTAATACATCCACAGAGGACAAGTGCCAGCACTAATATTCTACTGAATGAATTGTTACGTATGCTTGCCTAGAAAGTTTATGATGGTTGGCTTCCTAATTACTATTATTAGCATGCAAACTAATTTCTTCGAAGCCTCATAAAAACCACCGCACAAAGTCTAGCCTGCTCAGGCCACGTCTCCTGTATGTCTTCACACAACTGCATCCACCGGGTACAGGCTAGCGAAGCTATCAAGGAAAAGAATTCAGACAATACCTTGCGTGATGAGGCTTCGCAGACAGAGGAGCACTGTAACGTATAGTCCTTTATGTAGTTGTCCACATCTTCCATGACTTTGAACACATAGTCCTTAGTGAGAGACTTTGAGTGTCCAAAATTAAAAGATCTTGGACTCTTGTACCCAGGTGTAGATTTCTTGCGGAGCGTCTTTTTCGCTAGATTAGAAGTATCTTTGTTACTCAAGTCGTCCGCACGCACGGTCCACCCGCAATAAGGAGTAAATTGGTTGACCTCCAAGTCACTGGCTACCTGAAAAAATTGGCAACTGGCAAACAAAATGGTCAAGTACCTCAGTAAAAGGACGAAGGAGTTTATGCAGGTCGTCAATTGAAAACTGGCCGACAGAGTTTTCGGCATGAGGCGGTTTTACGAACATCTAGATGCTTTCTTGCCTAAAAAGGGGAGCCAAAACCACGCAATGTTTAGGAAGGTTACTCGAGAGTTTCACAAGAATATAATAGGCAGGAGCATGTAATAAATCAGGGTACGTATTCCAGTTTTGACAAGTAGGTGTAGGAACTTGTTCAAGTCAAATCAGGTACAACATCAGAAGATCCCCTCTTTCGAATGCTGACACGGCGAAGAACATAAAAACAGCCGTGGGAAATTTTAATACCAACAGGCTTTAAAACCTACTCATACATGCGATCGCGGCTAAGCCAAGGAATAGGGATGAAACAAGGTGAAGTTCAGATAAAAAGCCACGGTCTGGCTAGTGGAATGACACAGGGTAGAGCAAGAATAACGGAATGGAAATGAATCGGAATGAATGCACAAAACAAAGTAACTAGTTTGTTTTTGGGGAGATTCTTAATCGGCATTAAATTTCGTGCCAATCGACTGCATAGAGTTTTAAAATTAGGTTCAGACAATTTAGAGGGTGTGAGAACGATGATGCGAAGTAAAATACAAGCAACGCCAACCGGGAATGAGAGTTGGATCATCGGCATATATTTACATTTCATCTTGCGCTCAAGTTTATCCAGATGCCCAAATCAAAAAATCATCATCGAAAACATTTGTATTTTTTTCAGCAGAAGGGGGATTATTCAATGGCATACTGCAGAACAGGAGATGTTTCTAACAGTTTGAATACTCGCGTATACCGCGGCAATACACCTAATCGATGTTTTATTGTCATGACAAGGAAGTGCTTCGGCATTAAAACGGAATGAGGTTGGGCCAAGGCCACACCTAGCCCAACCGTGGCCCAGTGGTAAAATTAGGCCACGTGTTGGCACGGCACTTAGGGTGGGCTGGTGCTAGAACCCATAAGGGAACTCCAGGCATTATTGTATTTTCAAAAGAATTCACTGGTCCGCGTTTAAGGGATAGACTTAAATTTGAATAAATGAAACGACTGTTGACGTATGAAGGTCAACTAGCCCTCAAAAGTTTAATAGGCGCTGAAAATTATGCCATATTCTCATAAAGTTTCCATCGAGAAAGCACAAAATGAGGCTCAAAAAATGGGGCGATTTCATGAAATCATGTAGCGTTGCAACGCTACAATGAAAATATTCCACTCACAATAGTCTTAAAAATTTAAGAACACAATTCCGTTATTGTGTCTTTAGTTTGAAGGGCTTTCGACCTTTTGGTGTATAGCATGAATTGTCGAAATTTGTCGCCTTGTATTCTTTACCTGCATTCGCCCAGTATGTGTGGATACTGCACAAAATGACAAGAAGTGTCCCGTTTGTACTTCAAAGCGCTCTGCTATTACTAATCAATTGCACTAAAACTAAAAGACGAACAAAAGCTCGAACTGAGCCATAGTCCCGCCCACCGTCCTAGTCAGGACATGTACATGCAAGGACGACCTTGCAAGGACGTAAAAAAAGTTGCTAGCTTAAGTCTCGTTTTAAAATGGCAGGTAAACCAAAAATGCTTTGGCAATAGCTACAAATTCAAGGATTTTATATCCTGCTCAAATAGTGAGACAAAATATTTTCTACAGAATGCCATGTTGTAAAATTTCCTCCCTCCATCATTGTTCCATACAGAGCACGGTTGCACCAGTTCTGAGCAAAACCCTTTAAAGGACGCAGCGTTTTCATTAGCTAATCGGCCCGGCGTTAACATTGCATACAATTCGCAAGTGTTGGCAGCAGCTTTGCCTAAGTAAACTTACAGGGACGCACTCAACTTGTGAGTCCCCAGACGGAATTTAAATTGGTGCTGTTTGAAAACATGACCCCATTATATTAAAAGACGTGCTCAAGATGTAATCAGAACCGAAGAGAAACCTTTACTGAAAAAAATTGCCTCAAGTCTGTAGTTGAAATTTACAGAGAGATTCTACTAATCAGAGACTGGTGGGTTTACCGCACAGCAAACGCTATATGGTAGGCAGCCCGAGAATCGAATTACAGCGCATGCTAACACCGTGCGACGTCCTAGCAACCCAGCAGACGACGCAAAGCCTTCTATAACATCCCTGTTATCTCCGGTAGTATTCTTCTGGTTGAAATATTTGGGGTCAGAGAGTCTTTCAGTGTCCGAGTCTTGACAATCCCGTCGGTTGTGGGCCATTATGTGGTTGCCGGCAGCAGACTTGACTTGACTCTTAATATATCCATAATAACTCTCAGCCAGCCAATAATGTTAAAAAAAATTAAGTCAGTAGACTGTGGCGGATAGTTGAAAAACAAGGAAAATTGCGAATGAGTGATACTAAGTAATACAGGTCAGGGTCGATGCGTAGGAAGTTGATGACTGGGCTCTCCTGACCATAGGACGGACACATGGAGGGGCCAGAGCGCTGGTAGACTGAGTTTTGGCCCCGATACTGCCACTAGATCGCAAGCAAATGACAGTGAAATTTATTCGAAGTTTACGCTTGTTTTTCTCAACCATGCCCTTTTTAGTGTACTCGCCTGATTTTGGGTCTTGCCATCATCTCCGGTATCGCCTATGGTTAGATGAATTACGACATCCACGGTTATAGGGGAAACTTGGCAATGAGGAGTTTGGAAAGGGTGTCGGGTTAACAGATTGATAGCTGTCCTTGGTAGGGCCTAATTTTTGTGGGCTGGACTGCAAAGTTGGTCGCTAGGGGTTGGACTGAATTCCGGATTATATGGTTTGAAGGGTTAAAAGGTCGAAGGTAACAAAGAGGCCTCACCAGGTGTGATGAAACTTAGCTGCTGCATCGCATGGTGTCGTTGCGTTGAAATGTCAAACAAAGACACCTACTTGATGAGGTTACCAAAAGCACCGACGGTAATAGTTCAGTTTTCGGCTCGTCATAACGGCTCTAACTGTGCAACGAGATGTGTGAGATGATTATCGAATAACCTGGTGAAGTTTTGTGCAGTAAATCGTGGTCAAAATCGGATATGGGAGAGTAGGGATGAGTCGCATCGCTCAGTAGACGGAAGTCGCGCACTGTGCTTGGGAAATTCGCCTTAAACCTACGATGGAATGGATCGATCTTCAGTGGGCTAAAAGACAGAGTTGTAGGCGAAGGCCCCATTCATGCTCCTGATCCTTCTGGAAGACTACAAGGAGCATGTTCCTGAGTGTAAGGTTGGGTCGTTCGATAAGTTCCTTCCGCGCCGGCGGGTGGAGTGTTTTACGCGTCTTATGCACCCGAAGAAGTTCGCATATTTGCTGGAGTTCCCTCGAACAGAAACTTGGCCCTCAATCGGAATGGAACGCCATGGGTGCGCCCCATTAAAAAACACATTGGCCAATGTCGGCGTTTACGAAAAATTGCAAGAGAACTGCTTCCATCCAATTTGTGAAGATATTGACCATTACTATGATGTATTCCTGACTCCGTACTGAGATTGGCTAACTCATTGTTATATCCAAACCGATGTATCCACCCGGAAAACCGGTGATAATGTGGAGCATGTGTGCCCATGGGGATTTAGCGGGGGAATTTTATCGTTGCACATGTGGGGCACGATAAACGAAAATGGAAGACAACTGTATGGAGGTGAGGCCACCAATTTCTTGTGTATTCGTTTTGTGCTTTCTTAGTGATACCAGATGGTATATAATGGATGTGTTGGTCGATCCGTTAAGCCGAGGGCCTGTCTCACTCTTGTATAGGGATGGGGTATCACACTAGTCTTTACAATTCAGACACTGGCTCCAATATCCACGAGGGACCGCTTTATGCGACCAGCATACTCTATATTTGCTATTAACGAAGGGGATATTGAGGGTACTGTTGGTGTTCTTTAGATTCAGTGCTGTTTTATTCACCTGAATAGACGCACCCGAGGTCAAAGCAATGTCAGAAGACAGTCAGGATAACTCGGTTATTCCTTGTGGTTCTATAGCAATAAACAGTGAGATTAGCGGAGCACAATAGAGTTGATAAGGTGGAGAATAAATTGAAAAGTGGACGTACATTCGAGGTGATAAGACGAGCAGTCAGCGAATGACGCCAAAGTGTGGTGGTCGGTTTATAAGCGAGCGGCAACAAAGAGCAATAGGCAATGGACAGGGAACAATGAACAAGGAATGACAAGGACCGACGAATAGGGATACAAAGACAAAGACAGGGCGGTGTGCGTAAAGTCTGGTTACTAGCAAACGGTTAGTAGCAAAGTAAAGACAAGAATAGAAATTGACATCAGGGATGTCACACTCCCCCGCGGAGTCGCGGTCTCCGAGGGCCTGAAAGCGTCACGGAGTTTTCATTTGATCCACTTCTCCTTCCAGTGGGCAAACTTGACGTATGTCCCTCCGTACATGACCTTTTGCTGTGCGAGCGGTGACTCCACGAATTAAGTTGTCCGATCCTGCGTGTACTTCTTCGATTATTGCCTTAGACCAGACACGTCGGGGTTTGTCTGCCGCCATTAGCAGAACATGTTGACCAATCCTGGGACCCGCTTGCGCAGACTTCCACTTCCGACAAACTGCGAGTGTCGGTAGGTAGGCTCTTAACCATTTCTTCCAATAGGTATCCGCTAGGAGTTGTGCCGGTCGCCATCTGCTATTAAATTGATTCTTCGGATTCGTACTTGATATTGGCTCGGACGAATTACTTCTTAGTATCAGCAACTTACTCGGTGTAAGCACGTACTGATCATCCGGGTCGTCACTCTGTCTTGCTAACGGCCTGTCGTTTAGAATTTGTTCAATTTCAGTTATAACCGTACGTATAACTTCATAAGTGAGGCGTTGTTCTTCTAGCGCCACCGGAGAGTCTGTCACGTGGAAAGTTGTCGAAATCATTATGCTCATTTCTGTGCGGATCAACCTGGCTATCTTAACGGCTACCACAGCTGCCATTAACTCCACGCGTGGTAAGATAGTCGCGCGAATAGGATCGATTCTGACCTTGAAAAATATTAATCGAGAGCGCGTTGTTTCACTTTTGCCTCCGACGACCATGTAGGCGACTGCGCCATAAGCGGTTTCCGAAGCGCCACTAAGGGCATGGAGTTGAAAATCACAGTTTAGTTTCACCTCCTCTGGGGCATTTTTATCGTAGCTTTCTGCACCATCAGTGATGGCTCTACTAAGCGCGAAGGTTGCACCACTTGAAGAGGATGTATCTTCAAACAAATGTTCTGTCATTCGGTATTCTTTCGGTGGTTGCGATAAGTCGCCATTCGTCCACCAGGGAACTCTTAAAACGTCACGGTCTTTCTCAGGCACCCGACCTTGGTGGAAAATCGATTCAATATCAGCCATGATGGCGACTTTCTTCTGTCTGAATCCCAACAGTATCCCGATTAACGAATTGGTCATATCAGGTCAGGAGAGTAGTTGATCGTTTAGGAAGGTTCCGTAGAATTTAGTTGCGCACTCAATGACCACGCGTATCCTATTTGGCTTGGTTGGATGGAAAACGTGATGATGGGGAAGGTACCAAGAATAGGCTGCATCCTTGACCGGAACCTCTTCAGCATATCTAGACTCAATGTAGTCGCTCGTAGTTTTCGTATACATTTTCAACAGGTCTTCTGCATTTACGAGCCGTTTACTGAGCGGTCGGAGGCGCTGTAAAGTGCATAGCGTGTTCTTCGGAGGGATTGATGGGTGAGTTCTCCAAGGTAGGGCTAACATATAATGGCCCTCGTGAAAACAAAGGGTTTGGTAAATAGTCTTCAACGCGATAAGATCATTTACGGACAGATCTTTGTCTTTGGTTGGTCCCTCGTCAATGGAATCTTGTTGATAGATCAGCTCCAGATCCTTCTAAAACTCAACGAAGTTTGAGCAATACACCTGTTTCTTCTCTCTGGGAGTCAGATCTACAGGTCCCATCATTGTCCACCCCAAGGCCGTTCGAATGGCGTATGGTTCGTCTGCTTTGCCCAAGCATTGATCCTGTACCCAGTGT
>CACRXP010000057.1:285131-301435 GCA_902702965.1 Spirometra erinaceieuropaei | reverse complement strand
CCAGTTCTCGTGCCACTAGCGCCGTCCTCCGTTCCGGTCGGTTGCTCCTCGGATTGTCTAAAAGGGAACGAACATTCCAGGCTGCCAGAGTGAGCGGGCTCACCCTGTCAGTCTGGGGAAAACGAGTGGGGCGACGGGAAGGGGGTGGAGAAGGAGATCACGAAGGAGAATAATAGGCAGAAGAATAGACGGAGGTAGAGGTAGAAGAGGTAGGATGAGGAGAAGTAGTATGGTTGTTGTTGTTATTATTGGCAATGTTGTTTTTTCGGTTTTGAGTGTTTCGACCATGTTTAGACGTCTGCGGCCCTGGCTAGCCTGGAGACGGCGTGGTGCCCAACAATGTTTAGGCCACCTATTCTAGGCCCTCCCCCGTAATGGGGACAGGCAGTGCCCCCGAATCTGGCTGCCTGTGTGCCTGTTTGGCGCGACCGAATCCCACTATGGGACCACGACTTTATGTTTGTAGTGGAGAACGACCGCATATGCCGAGGTCTGCGGTCTCCGTCGGCGTAGGTGGGCGCGTCTCAGCGAAGGCGATGCGGGGACATATCCCGGCAGCCCACCCCGGCATCCCATCCCCAGCAGCAGCTGTTGTGTGTAGTGGCGGACTGGTGGGCTGGGGACGGGCTGCAACAGCACCTTCCACGGCACTCTCACGCAAGTGAGAGACACGCCGTCCAACCCCCGGTGTGTGAAATCCTGGTGTTTGTGTGTATGGGGGGCCAGGTCGTGCTGTGGCGCGCGCAGGCATGGTCCCTCGACCATGTCAGCCACCGCGCCCATTCCCCACTCCAGTCTACTGACCGGCTCGGACAGCGGCTGGGGTGTGGGAGTGGAAGGGAGAGTGAGATAGACGACTCAGCGCACTTTCTCCTCACTATAATCAATCTGACGCGCTTGAAGCTATCACGGTGCGCTAAAAGCCGTGGCTTGGAAGGTTGCCAACTGACGGGGTACCTTGGACCTCCTCCTTCACTGTAGGCGGTCTGAGAGTCGGGCTGCAATGGCTCCTTTTTAATGTGGCCTTTATGGCATTCCTACCACAGTGTGGGATCCGAGCCAGGCGTTGGCGGCACGCCCAGGTGCGGCTTCGGTCGCGCCAGCCTCCAAATCTCTGTTGTGTTGGTTGAAATCCTGGTTATTGCTGTGTGGACCAGGGGGTGAGGTGGAACGCCAAGGTGAGGATCCGTCCGAGCAATCCACCTGCGGCCTCCCTCGTCTCCGGTCTTCTTGACTCTGTCTTGACACCGGGCTCAGGCGGGGGAGGAGGAGAGAGTGTATGTAGATGCAGCGCAAGTCTACCGGCACTATAAACCCCTGCGCAAGTCACCGTCCCTGCTCCCAC
Source organism: Spirometra erinaceieuropaei (assembly GCA_902702965.1). Lineage (NCBI taxonomy): Eukaryota > Metazoa > Platyhelminthes > Cestoda > Diphyllobothriidea > Diphyllobothriidae > Spirometra > Spirometra erinaceieuropaei. The sequence continues at coordinate 300,090 of CACRXP010000057.1, read as the reverse complement.
GGCTGCTGCAGCTGTGGGACACACGGTGGACATCGTCGAAATCGACGGTCGAACTGTCGTATGTGGATTGACCGACTGGTGTTCTAGGAGTCAGGCTCCAATTGCTCCTTCTTAATGTGACATTTATGGCACTTCTACTGTGTGAGAGCCTTACCGGGTGTGGCGGTTTTTCTAGGTGCGACTTCGGCGGCACCGGCCTTTTCTGTTTTTGTTGGCTAAAATCCTGGTCATTTGTTGTGTGGACCAGGGGATGTGGAGTGGAGCGTCAAGATGCCGGCTCGACTGTGCCATCCAGCTGCGCCTTCCCTCACCCCCGGTCTTCGTGACTCTGTCCTGACTGCGGTTCCAGGTGCAAGAGGAGAGAATGTGGTAGATCAGCGAAGTCTACGTTCACTTTTAACGAAATCACGTGCAAGTCCCCATGCCTGCTTCATCCTGTCGTGGAGCGGATGCGGCTGTCGTCGGATGCGACGGTCGGACTGTCATATGGCTTTATATGTTCTCTAATGATGTCTTATATAGTCTTACAGGCAACCAATTTGTAGGGCTTTATCGAGAATTGATATCCGCGAATCGGGACTACTTGCTCAAGGGGTGTCCGGAGGACAATTGAAGATCGTCTAAGACGATTACACTCGACCTGATTCGGCGCTGCAGTCTAGCGTAGGCATAAAATACGATTAATTGATGTGCTTGCTTAACTAAAAACTCAAATGAGCAGTTACAGAATAGGAGAAAAAGATGAAAAGTAGTCAGGGAAACTGGGTCTCCATTACAACTCGAGGAGTTTTGTCGTCAACGAAATGCGGTCAAAATGTTCGTCCATCAGGCAAGAAAGGACTATGAATCTGGAAAATTCGTTGGGCCAAACAAAATCCTGAAATTGCATTCCATTATATTAACAGTCTACTGAAAAATGAACCCAGTTGCAGTACATAAATACGACAATTGTGTAGAAGTAGTTAAAAACGACGTAAAAGCCTAACTTTTGGGGCGTTCCTTTGTGTCGGTTTTCACTAGAGGAACGGAGATTCAGAATCCCAAGTTCATCAATGCTGTTGAGGCCGCAGGTCCTGTGCTTGAATCAATACACTACTCGACATCTGTCCTGGGAAGAGAGCTACAGAATCGCATCAAAGCAAAGTCCTCGGGTCCGGACAGTATACCGGCCAAATTCTTGAAAGAATTAGCGAACCAACTTTCCGAACCACTAGCGCACATCTTACACTCGTTATTCGAATAAGGGAGGCTGCCATCTAAATAGAAGACAGCAGATATCTACCTGATGCACAAGAATGGGACTTGAACTAATGTTAATAATTATCGACCCGTCAGCCTCACCTGCATTTGCTGTAAAATAATAGAAAACATATTTAATAAAAGAACAGTGAAGTTCCTGAAGGAAAACCACTCACTCTCAGGGCTCCAGCACGGCTTCAGCCAGAACCACTCATGCCTTTCCAGTTTATTATTCTCGAACGGGCAGTGGACGTGGATGATAGGGTTAATTTCATCTTCACATATTTGAAGAAGACGTTCGAAGGATCCCACAAAAGATTTTCATCAACAAATTGTCTGAAAATGAGATAAGAGGAAAGCTGCCGATATGGATCGCAGATTTTCTTACAGGTAGATGATAAACCGTTTGTGTTGGTGCCCGAAGTCAACTCCTATCGCGTTATCAGTGGTGGTCCGCAGGACTCAGTCTTAGAGCGGTTGCTATTCCTGGTTTACATCAAGGACTGCGTCGACGTGATAGGTCTTTCCAAAGCTGTAAAGTCACCTAAATGCAGACCAACCTCCTTTTTGCTCAGAAACTAATATGTACATAATGACGATTGTGTCACTGGCGGAAGTTTGCGTATGGCTCACATGTACCGACAACTTTAGGTCTCTAGAACTACTGACTCAACAAATGACTCTATTGTTATTTTTTACATGAATTGGGAGCTCAAGGGCGAAAGCTTCATTCCCTTAATAAGCTGGCTTCAACAAACTTAGGTATGTTATTGTTAGCGCTTTCGTTATTTTGTCATCCTTGACATTATGGGAGGAAGACTTTGAGAACCAGTTTAGTGCAGTTCAGTATATTAAAGAGGAATAGGCAAAAAACGTGGAACAGAATATTTTAGTTATGAAATCTCTTAGACGTTGACAGTCACCTTGAAACAGGAAGGAATCTAAAATCAACTTACGGACTTCGGCTGCACGTTGGCTACACATACTTTGCCGGTCTGATTAGTCACTAGTGCTCGGTCTGGGAGTTGCAGCCAAAAAACCTGCTTCCCAAGGTATAATAAAAATATAATACCAAACTGGAAACGGCTCATCCAATTCTCGCGTCGTAAAAAATCATGCTGCTGTCATGTCATGTTAACCAATTCTTGCCTACAACAACCCTATTTGGAATTTGGTAATGTTAGCATCACAAAGATTATGAACGAAATTGAGAAGCACTGAAGGTCGCTCGTGACTTTTCCTACTGTAAATAACTCTTTCCCTAAATTGCACTGTGCATTTGGTTAGTTATACAGAACCCTAGGTGAAACTTACTGCACACGTTTTGGCCATTCACATCAGTGTTTGCCCTGAACTTATAATGTCCTCCGGGATCCTGATAATAAAACTGCGATTGGGACTTTTATTACGAAACTTCTAAAGGAGTTTGTAGAAAATAAGAAAAGCATGGTGCAAGAAATACATAGTTAGACCCAAATAAATGCACGAAAATGGGTATGCAAGTAGGATGCCCTTACGCTCTTTTAATAAGCTAAAACTTCGGCGGAGACGTAAAAAAGTGCTGGAAAATCGTTGCGTTTTCGACTTCGTCTTTACATCACTTGTTTAAAGAATACAAATTGAATTATCATTTCTGTTTGTCGTCATTCAGTGCAGGGTCCTTCCGCTTGCTTTACAATTACTAACTGACTCGATTTTCCGAAGTGACCGACTACTGTGCCGTGGCCCTATATCCTTAAACACACTGAAAATGACACAAACCAGTTGATGTGTACGGTCAGCGAAACAGGTACAGCAGAGTGACAACGATTACGTTCACACAGCAGCGTAGGAGATCGGGGAATGGCGTGTCTGTGCGCAATCGCGAAAGCCAGCGCCTCGTGCAATCAATTTGACAATAATCGAGCGCACATTCATTCGTACCCTTTGTAATGCAAATGCCAGGGGAGCCGAGAACTAATCAAATAGGAGTTTAGATTAAAGGCCTAGACTGCAGTCCAGACTCATATCTCGTTGTTATTAGGCTGGGTCGACTGTCAGAAAACACTAATGCTGCTTGCCACTTAGTTGGTGGCTGCTGTAAAGCAAAAGGTTGATAGCATATTTAGCATTTGCATTTGGATGTCAGGTTTGCTATCGTTTGGGTTTATAAGTAAGCATTGAAGACGTACACAGAAACGGACTATGGGAAACTTAAGAAGTGTACTTCTTATAGGGCTCCTGCTGTCGCGTTTACGCAGACGGTCAAGGTTTCTTCTTATTCGGCTTCTCCACAGTCGCTGCTCGCCGCGCCTTCCCTTACAGACCCATCCTGAACCGTTTGCCATAGCAAGTCCTGCAGGACTTGGCCTAGACTGCATCCATGGAATTTTTCTCAAAAATACACTGCCGTGCAGTCCGAGGGCATCGGACTCTTCAGTTCGCTTCCGAAACAAAGAAACCAAAATGTCTTGCCCAGTCAGATGATTTAATGAAGGCTTGTAAAATCTCTTCCTGATTGTCCTTAGTTATCCATGCAGTCCTAAACGAGCACCGTTCTCTTCCGGCACTCGAAAATACCGTTAGCGTACTGGGCAATCCTGGAATTCTTTGGTTTGATTGTTAAAAAGGATTTCACCATCGGGGGGATTTTCGAAGATAGCTTATTGAATTCCTGTCTACCGTCAGAGATTTAAGAAACCTCATGTTTTCTTTTTGTTGCTAGGGCATATTACACACAGGGCGGAATAATCTGGACCTAATTTCGGTCTGCGTGTTGCACGTGTTGCACGCCGCTTAGTTATTGTAACAAATCTCATCCCCATCCGGTTTAAATCGGGCGCGCCTTAACAGAAGAGATTTGGAAGACTGAGGTCATTCCATTTCTAGTAAAACGCACTTTTGAAATATTCCAACCATCTAGCAGCCGCGGCTGTGCAGATCGCGAACTGTTGGGATAACTTTGTCCTGTTCTGCAGTTAGATTTAGGCCGCAGCGAATCTTAATGTACAGGCGTTTTGGGGAGATTTAAATAATTCATTTAATTCAGTTGTAAAAATCTCGGCCGTCTCAACAGAATTATGATCCATGACAGCAAGGACGAGCTTAGGTACGACGAACGTTTCAACAACCTGACCTGTGAAAGCCCCATCCGCAGCCGGGAGTTTTATCATATTTCGGGTTAAGTTACCCGGCTCCGGCTGAGACCTCATAGCTCAGGTGGTTAGAGCGTTGGCCATACGAATTCCCTGCCCTTGCTGTCGCGGGTCGAAGTTCCATCGAGACCGCCACATTTTCCAAAAGTGGATTAAATGAACTATTCAAGTCTGCCAGATACCGATTTATAAGCGAGTCTGCTAGTCACCTGGTGGATTCTCGATTGATTACCTGCGTAATCCTGACTGAACAGACAGTTTGTTGTATCAGAATTGGCGCGTTCCATGTGTTGCAGTCGTCTGGGCGGTTAACTTGACCCAAATGTGGTTAAAGTCGCGGCACCCAGTGGGGCCTTATATGTCGGGTAGCTAGAGCGTTGACTGTACGCAAACCTTGCCTCTACTGTCGTTGATCCGAATCCAACCGACGCCGCAGAATTTTACATAATGTGGGTCAAATGAGTCCTAGTTTGGTTTTTGGTACTCACTTATCTAAAATCTGGGACATCCTAATTCAATCGTAGTTTGTGTACAGTTGGACGCCAGCACCTGTCTGATGCGTGTAGACTTGGCCTAATCCTTGTCAGCCACCATGCTCACACTTATCTGCGATCGTCCTGGGTCCGCTTGACCTTTGGAACCGGTGGAATGTGCGAAAGCGCCTCTCCCCACTGGTGTTGGTCGTTGTTGTTTGCGATGAGCAAACGTATAAGGAGGATCTGAAGCGTTGCAGAAGCAGCATAGTACGTTACTTTTTAACTAAGTATACCAATGGCCTTTCTTGACTGTCTCGTTTTACGCATGACGTACGACCGCGCACTGCGGTTTGCCCTGTTTAGGTAGGCTGCCTAAACCAATGTAAAAAAGTGGCCAAGCTCCTCGAAGGGTGGAAGATGTGGAACTCGAACGACCGCCAGCGGAACAGGGACAGGGATCATATAATATGTTAAGCTAAAATATAAGTCCGCCGCGCTCCTGACCAATTAAATTTGACTCGTTTTATTCGTCCTTATTTATTCTCCCACTTTTCCCAAATTTTCATAAATGACCTTTTACCGGTATGCCAGTGTATGCGCGGCGCCGAAAACGATCTGCCCTGTCACACTATATCTGAACGGGGCCACATAGGCATACAACACATACCAGATTCGGGCTTTAATTCCACTTCAACTACTGCGCGAAATTTCACCTCAAGTAGTTTGATCCGGACCGGCTGTTGGTGCATTAAGAGAGAGCGAGGATAATGAGGCTAATCCTGTGATAATGTTTCTTATACCGACCTAGCACTCACCTGGCGCGCTTGAGCGTATCATCGCACGCTAAGAATCATGGCTTAGAAGGTTGCCAGCTGACAGGACAACTCGGTCCTTCTTAGGACTGAACGGCAGTCTGCAATGGCTCCATAGCGTGGCCTCTTACATTTTCACCTATGCGAGGCCCAAAACCCATCACTACATACAGCCTGCCACATGTGGAATGAGGACCAAGCCTCTTGTGGCCTGCGCTGGCGGACTGTTTGACTTTGTAAGTCACTGCCTCCAAGTCCTCATTTGCTCGTCTTGACTTTATTTTGACATCGGAAGAGGGTGAGTAGTGGGGGAGAGAGTGCGTCAGATACTACGCAAGTCTATTTCACTATAAGCGGGTTCACGCGCATGTCACCGACACGGAACTCACCTTATAGGATAACTGTAGACATAATCGTTTGCGATGTTCGAACTGTTGTCAGTAGGCCCTCTACACCGAGCGAGTCGGTCTGTGATGTAAGTGACGGCTTAACTGTTGGCCATAAACGCTATGAAAACCTCAACTCTGATTGTTAGCCCATCATTTCGTCGCTCTCCTGTGCAGCGTATTTTTATCAGTCCAGCCCATGCAACATCGTGTAACCCTCCCACTTCTCAGTAAGGTGAAATCAACACAATACGGCAGTTCGACAGCCATTTTTACGATATCTGCCGCGTGCCCAACGCCATGGTGGGAACAAGGGCAGCTACTTGCTCGTTAATTGGTTTATTCTGATAATAGACTTGCACTGCATATACTGCACTGCCCTCCTCCCCCACTTGGATCCAGTGTCAAGCAGGCGTCAAAAAGACCGTAGGTAAGATCGTGTGTTGGGACCTGGCGCAATGTAAACCGGCACGTAGGCGTCCCGTCGCACCCTCTGATCTACGCACAAAGGACCAGGACTTCACACAACAAGGGGCAGTTTGGAGCCCAACTGAGTTGGGATGCGATAACGTCCGCATTAAGAATGAGCCATTCAGCTTAACCCTCCAAGCTATCCCATTAGTTGGCAGCCTTCCAAGCCATGGTTTTTAGCTCACCGTGATATATTCAAGCGTGTCAGAATGTTTATAGTGGGCGATATGTGCTAGGACAGTCAACCGCATTGTCACTTCTCATTCCGTGCAGCGATCGAGCATCCGAGCTGGTCAGCCAGCTGATGACTGGGAGAGCTAAAAACAATCCATCTGCGCGTGGTACACTCAAGAACTGGCCCCACATAACACAGCAGGATTTCACTCAAAGGAGGCAGAGTGCTCGGATCTTTGACGTGCCCGAGTAGTAGGGGTGCAGCATGGAGAAGAAACTAAAGTGCACTATTCACTTGCACAACGGGTGCCGATTCCGTTCTTGTGGTGCATGATGCCAGATAGGTTCGTGTTTGGTGCATGTGGTGAGGGGGTTTGACCGGCAGTGTTTTACCGCAGATTTTTATAGAGACACATGTGACCGAGCACACCTATCCGATAGCGGGATGTGCGAAGGCAGTGTGGACAGTTGAGGCGATGAAGACGGACGTATGTTGGCGCTCCAGGCACTGGTTCACCAGTCAGCGCGCTGGATTCGTAGTTTTCGGGCCAGGCCGATCCGTGAGCTCGCAATGGGGACATGTTTGGAACGAGTCCACATCGCTGGTGGTGGGGGCGATAGTGGTGAGGGCAATGCCTAACGGGGCGTCGGGAGCGTTCTCATCGGTGGCGGGAATGAGAGAGCTGGTAATCGTCGTCGTAGCCGTGGAAATTGTGGCAGGAATGATCAGGGTGGCGGCGATCTAGAGTGGCGGGCGTCAGGAGCGTGAACATCGATAGTGGGACGGTTGTCTTCATGGACGCCATGATGGACTGTGATGGCATCCTGTTTGCCGACGACAAAATTGTGGAAAGTTATTGACAATGCGGCAGACGCAGGCCACCTGTAAGCAAACTTAAACAGCCCCGAAGAGTGGTCGAAGGGCTGGCTTATGTCCTTCACTATAAGCAAGTGCAACTTTTTTCAACTCCGCAGCTTCAGAGCCTCCAGTCCTAGGGCTTACTTTCTACACGGCACACCACTGCAGCAGGTTGACAGTCAGAAGGATTAGGGTGTATGGATTACATCTTCACTCAAATCAACCCTGCATTGCGCGAAGGTGGCTAAATCGGCTATGACTACATTGCAACTCATTAAGCGAGCCTTCATGGGATTTAACCCTAACTGCTTTTCCAAAATATTCGGCACCGACGTGAGCTTTCATCTAGAATATGCCATACAGGCGTGGATACCCTGAACTCCCAAGGACTATACCGTCTTGGAGAAGGTTCAGAGACGAGCGACCAAAATAGCAAACGGCCTGGGAGCACTGCCCCATGAAACCAGACTGTAAACTCTCAACCTGTTTCCCCTTTCGCACAGGCAATTACGTGGGGACCTTATACTAACCTTTCGCATTATTAACGGCCTAGACTGTTGTTTAGATCCCACTGATTATTTCACTCAAGGTAACAGGCCCTCCTGTGTGAATTCCTTTAAGTGTAGACTTGACGCGTATAGAGCTTCCTAATTACCAGCCTCACATCCACTCACATGTTCCGGCACCAACTTCTACGTGTTTATATTACTTGCAATTAGTAAGTAACCGTTAATGACTACTATTTTTCGACTGGCTGTCAGCTGTCCGCGATTATGCACAAAATCTCCTTTTCACCTTCCCACTTATCAATTTTTTTTCTCCGACGACTTGTAACCAATAAGGAGTTCAAAGGCACCCGTCAATATTTCCCTTGATAAATTGATACTGATTCGGCGCTATTAGCCGCCTGGGCGCTTGAAAGAGGAGTCCAGCTGGAATTTTTCGCTCAACACAGTCAGTCAAAACGCGTAAGTGGGTTTTTGAGTCCTGTGCACTCGATCTCAGTTGCTGAGAAAGAGAGAAAGTCGAACTCTCTAGATCTCCTGTTGTAGACCACCACCCTTCGAGGTGCACATCTCACGATATGATGGCGACTAAAGCCCTGTCAAGTACGAGTACTAGGCCTGTAATGACTACAAGGCCTTTCGGATCACCATGTTTTGCTGTGGCTGCAAATTCCAGGCTTACAGTTGTTGTGTTATGTATTGCCCTCTTCCTTCTTTTTGTTGCCTGTTATGTCCAGCTGCCGTGTCTAGTACTAACGGAAGCTTAAAGCACATGTGTTAATCAATAGACAGAAAAATCTGGTCAGTTTTTTCCACTCTTATCGGCAATGTTATTCTGCCTATATTACCCGTCGCTGTGGGAGTATCGGTTTGGCTTGAGAGAGCCCCAGCGCACAACGGAACGAGTGAGTTCCGTAGCACGATCAGTGAACGCCTCCCTACCATTGTATATTCCCGATTGCACTGGACAGGACAGCGAGCCCATGGCTCAATGATTAGGGGCGTTGAACTTCTAACAAACAGGTCGCCCGTTGGAGCCTCGGGTGTGCCACACTTTGGGGTTGGGTATGACTGACTGACGACGGTTAATATGCCGGAAATAGCCCTTCCAGTCTCCCTTGTCTTTGTCGGTAATGTTACTCTACCTATATTATGCGCTGTCGTACAGTTGTCAGTTGTGCTCGAGAGAGAGAGAGAGCCCCAAGGCACAACAGAGCAAGTGAGTTCCGTAACGCGATCGGGGAGTGCCTTCCTACCAGTGATGTTTCTGATTTGTGTTACTATCCTCCAGACTCTTGCGACGCAATTTTAGTTTATTCATGGGAATAGACCCACCCGACGTTGAAGGCTGTCATAAGGAAGTCAGGATAGCTCGGGAATTCTTTATGGTTCGAAAGTAATAAACAGTAAGATCAGCAGGACACGATGTAGCTAACAGGGCGGGATAAAAAACCAAAAGGTGAGCATGTATTCGAGGTGATCATACCTGCAGTCTCGCAAAAGGTATCAACATGTGGTGGTCGATTTCAAAGCGAACGAGAATAAGGAGTAATGAACGAAGAACAAAATGTAATTGAAATCGATGGGTGAGAATGCAGAAATAGTGAAACGTTGTCCGGATACAGTTTTGTCAACTAGGGTGAATACAACATTGACGTGCGAAATGTTACAACCTTGCTGTGTTCGTCTGAATCATGCGTCTTCTGAACTCCTTCCATCCGAGACCTTCATTAATCACATTTATACTTTCATTGCAGAAGGTGTGGCCTTTTCATTGTACTTAAATTGTGCCCCTCTTAAAATTTTTCCATTTTAGGCCTGAGTGAGCATCATGTTAAACCGCAAGGCCAAAACTGACGAAGATCTGCTGCTGTAAGCGTAGCTTCCCCGTTTATGCTGTTGTTTGTTTTTCTTTAGGGACCAAGCCAGGTTCTTATCTCATCCGCAACTGCGGCAAGTTAGCAACATTCGATCGACAGGCATGTCCACGCTCATATTTGATTTGCGTCCACAGGCCGTGCATCTAAGTCAAAAAGCACTCCAATTCAGACCTCTGTCGACCTTAGCCCCGTTGTCATCCCAGATGTGATCGTAAGAGCTGGCCTTTAGCTTGATTTTCTTTCCATATAAGGAGCATGAAGGTTATTCACAACCCTCCGATGATGATTCCATGGGGTTTGTGGGTGAGTCCGGCCTTCCATACGTCCCCCGGCTGGGTGAACACATTTGCGATCCAGCGCTTGTTTCTGCCGCTGCGCGGGTAGATTTGAATGCTCCCCGAAAAAGCCTATTTGCGAAGCAGCTGCTGGCCACAAGGGGCAAAGAGGACAACGAGGAAAAACAGTCGCTGTCTTCGCAAGTCCCTCAGTCGACTGAGAAAGCGAGGAACTTTCACATGAGTAAGTTGGCGCACCTGAGAGATGTTTATAGTACTAAACTGTTCTTTATGTTGGTGAATTTCAGGGGTAGTCTTTTCCCAAGATCCTAAAGTGGACACCAACCATATAAGCCATCTTAAACCTCTTTGGATCTACTGGTTAACACAGAATCATGTTCGCAGTGTTAATGATGCCGACGGCAGTGATGATGAGGGTCATCATCATCATCATCATCATCATCATCATCATCATCATCATCATCATCATCATCATCATCATCATCATCATCATCATCATCATCATCATCATCATCATCATCATCATCATCATCATCATCATCATCATCATCATCATCATCGTCGTCGTCGTCGTCGTCGTTGCCGTCGTCATCATTAGCACCACCACGACCTTCTCTCTTTACTCATTGCCCTATGTCTGCTACCCCCTTTCAGCCGATCCTTCACTTCAGAGGTTAGCGGAAGCCGGGCCACGAACGATATGTGGCACAGGACTGGGTTCCCTTGCGCAGGACGTATTTCGTATCCACGAGACTAACATGGAACTGCTCTCAAGCCTCTCCCCCGAGGAAATTCTGCAGGCACGCGAAGAGATTCTGGCATCCGCAGGTGATTCTGCTCCACTCCTTTCTTGAAGTCGAGAAATGAGGCAGTTTTATCAAGGCCATACCAACTCCTCCTTGTCTGCCTGTTTCTCTGGTTAGAATTGTGCCTTCATTAACAAACTGCCTTAGTAAACGGACCCTCCTATCAACAGCTTCTTTAGAAACTGTTCAGGATGTACGCACTTTCGGGAGAAGTGACAGATTTTCGGCTCCATTGTCTTCGGTAGAAGTCTTCCTGAAATTGGTATCCTCCAGTATATGTGACACAATTCGTGCCAGGTAAAACGGATAAAACCTATTATGTGATATGGGCGACCGAAGCAATCCGATTCTTAGGTTATTTACGCGTGGGGGGGGGGGGTTATTCATGCTAAATGCCGTCCTGCATGAAAGCTGCTTCTGTGTGCCGGTTTTTGCTGGGGTTTACAATTCGCAAAAGTTGGAATCCGACCTACCTACGGACAAAACGCTAGGCGCATTGGTGAGTCTCCAGGACTAGGTGAGGAATGAAAAATGCGTACATGCCCTGTGTTCTAGCCGACATAAAAGGTGCCAGTGCTTCGCAAAATTGACTGCGATTTTAGCTGAAAGTGCACTTCACAGATCACTGAGAACCGGTAGTGTGCGTGACTTCCTCTTTATTAGGAAAACACCTTAAGCCAAGCGGTAAGCATCGTGCGGGTTTAGGCGGCTGCTTAGTGTTCAGCCTAACACAACATTTTCGCAGATATGACTGTGCAGTGGGTTAGATACGGAAGAAAAAAGGCATGTTTCCATTAGACAACTCCTAACCTAGTCTTCCTGTTTTACATATTTTCCATGTATAAATGGCTTTTGAAGCTTTGACATGCCCCAGCGGAAATAGAGCGGGATTTCGGAATGGACGATGACAAAAACGACCGAGGTGGCCGTTTATGGCTTATTGACTCTCGCCAACCAGTTATGCCCAACCCCAGGTCTTGATAACAGGGATTCGAACCCAGACTATGTAGTTATTGAGCGTTAAGTCCAGAATCCTACCAATGTAACACTTCCCCGTTATTCTACTGGTTGCGATCAGTAATATTAACTATTAGGGGGAGGACGTTCTCCGATTAGTTAGTATTCCAAATCGCACGGACTTAAGACTTAATGATAGCGCAATAGCCTTAATGCCCAATGACCAAACAGTCTGTTTCCGAATGCCAGCTTATCCGAACCCGGGGTTATGTATGGCTAACGACAGCTAGTCATAAATGGTCATCCAAGTCTTTGTCCGTACTCTGCCATGATGGCAAATTTCCGGACACCACCACTTTTGCGCCATTTCAGATTGAAACTTGCGGTAAGTTTCGCTGTTGTGGCTGAAGTATAAGATTGGCCAAGCGCCAGAATAATTTGTTTATTGTTCCGATCAAACTTGTACATACACCTGGAACATTGGCCTCCATTTGTGAAAAATGCCATACTTTGTCATTTACGGATCTAGTGCTGATATACTTTCACCCTACTAATACTGGACCCTTTTTGGGGGCTTTTACATTTTAAAATTTGTGCTTTTTCTTTCAGACCCGAAGATTCTATCCTTCTTGATGCGCGACAAGAATGGCAAGTCAATTCTGCTTCTTCCACCCTAACCTTAATTTTTTACAACGCGACACTTCAATTACATTGAGATTCAGAGCACAAACGATTGCTTTCCACTTACTTATTTGGTTCTTTTAGATGAAAGTTTAATTTTTTCTTTCAAATTAGTGGACCCTAGCAAGTTACGACCCGCTGCTAGTTCCAAACCAGTCAAAAAACCCACCGAATCCACGGAGGGGGTCGTTGACTTTGACCTCCCAATCCAGCCTGACCCGTCCATCCCGCATATGAGCGATCTTGAACCGGAAAAACTCGAGTGGATGCGAGATCTCCCACCGATCGCCAAGAAAGGTCCATCTGTTAGTGTAAGTGCAGTCCGCACACGTATTGTTTTTATTGTCTGAGCCTCTGGTTAACCATTCCGTAACAAAAGTACATCTGAGCATGTTTATCGGAATATGTTCCTTTTTCCGTCAGGCCGCACCTGAATCCGCTGAGAGTATCGCAGAGGCACCTCCGTCGCAAGCGCGTTTCGATCTTGCCGGGCGGCTTGTTCCACCTGATGCCGATGTCGATCCCCGATTGGGCTTGCATCATCACGGTGAAGAGCCCGAAGTGAGTAGCCCTTGCTTTTTCCCGCCTTTGTGAGCGGAAGTAGTCTCGTATGTGTTTGTCTTATCAGGCGTTTTCCTGCTGTTAATAAGCAGGCCAGAAAGAACTAGTACACTGTCCCTGCTCTTATCGGCTCAACTAATCAAAAGCTGGTATTTGTTTCTACTAAATGTTTTTACTAACCGGATTTTTTGGAGAGCTCCGCAAATGAGAAACTTCCACCTTAGGGCAACACAAGTAGAAAAAAAAATTGGCAGCCTTTCTATCGTCAGGTGTTTTTCTGAATTATCGTAAGAACTGTAGGATCGTGTAAGAAGTTTGTGTGTGAGCAGACATCACAAAACCTGTGTTACTCCTAATGGGCATTCGCAGTTTAAAACAAGTTCATATTCAGGGTCTGGGATAAAATGTCGCGACAGACATCCTGGCGCGCGTGAAGTACCTGCGGGCAGTGCTGCATGCTAATTAGTATTGGAACCTCAGTTTTTTACCTACAGGCAGTTTATTTATACTGACAACACAGGTACTGGCCAAAAGCCTGGGCACGCATGTTTCGCCGATATCCTGCTGCTGCATGGTACAGCTGCGAGGGGTACGGCTCACCAGTGAATCCCCCAGCGTTCTCAGTGTGTTTTCTGGTAAATACTACACAGCCTCGAAATTTCAGCTTGTTGATCTCCTCAACAATTAATGCGCTAACATGGAGTAAGTCATTTGGAATGAAGATTTATAGACCCCGTCCGAGTGCTGTACTCTGAGTGCCATGCAGCGGCAGAATGCCGGCTAAACACGTGCCTGGGCCTTTAGCTGGTACCTGTGATGTCAGCATGAAGAAGCATACAATGGCAGAATATTTGGACTTTTAGTTAGTACCTGTGCTGCCAGTAGGGGTAAACTATGCAATATGAGCATTGGGACCGCATATTCTAGAATTGCAGTTAGTTCCACGTGGGTTGAGTCACTTAGTAAGTATTTTTAAACAAACGTTTCGTTGTCTGTTTGACCTAACTTTACGTTAATCTCTTAAGATCTTTATTCGGACGGAGCTTTTTTAGGGGGTACCGAAAATGTGAACAGAAGAAAATGCCAGTAGGAAAATTAAGTAGCCTTTGTAAAGGAGAGATAGTGCTCCCATGGTGCTTCCTTAAACTGTCGTTTTTAAGTGCGACAAAAAGTTGTAGTCTGTAGCAAAGTATGTGGCAAATGATGATGGCAGCTTGACCTTCGCGAGCGATGACGTCCATTGTGTGCCCACGAAACAGACACAGCACCGCTGTATTGCGTTCGGATCAGTTTAGGATGAGGCACACTTGCACATCATCAACCGCGCCCCACTTCTCTCATCTACCACCGTCGAATGGGAAGGCACCGTCAACGACAGAGTGGGCACAGTAAGTGACTTGCGAAGCACGTACCTCACTCGCTCATACCTTACATACCAGTCTCCGATGGCCAACCAGTGTCAGGACGACCGAAGATGGGCTCGGGCGCAGTGGCTGACAGGGCTATGCAGTCCGTCTACGCCTGCCACAAAGGACCTGCCCCCTTAACAGGAGCGGCTTGGATCTCCGATAGTTCAACCGTTGTTGTCGACGATGTCCACCATGTGCTCCACAGCAAGAGGAAGTAGGCACGGTGACTTGCGCGTGATTTAGTTTATAATGAGTGTAGGCTTTCTCAGCATCTACTGCACCCCTCCCCTTCCTCCTCCTCCTCCTCCTCCT
>CACRXP010000057.1:262311-285059 GCA_902702965.1 Spirometra erinaceieuropaei | reverse complement strand
CATAGTTAAGAAGACCGGAGGAGGAGGAGGGCGCAGCTGGATGGCACGGTCGAGCCCGCACCTTGGCGCCTCACTCCGCATCCCCTGGTCCACACAGCAGATGACCGGGATCTTAACCAGCAACAGCAGAAGGGGCTGGCGCGGCGGAAGTCGCACCTAGGCGTGCCTTCACAACTGGCTCAGATCCCACGGAGTGGGAGTGCCATAAAAGCTACATTAAGAAGGAGCCATTGCAACCCGATTCTTAGACCACCAGTCAGCCGCTCCATACAAACACATAGCACTGGGCCGACTGTGAGGTCCAACTTAGCCCTCCTGTTGAGGACCTTCCAAGCCACGACTCTTGGTGCGTCATAAGGAGTCCGCTGATTTATGTGTCGAGTAGCACATTTTTATCGTGCTGTCCGTACGCCTAACATGCAGTTTACTCTTCTAGAATTATTTCTTGTAAACGTTTCGGATCCGCTACTGCCGTGTCTAATCATTGTAGCGACTGTTACTTGATAATTTCTTCTATTAAAGCGTGCTGGCTACACCATTGGCGAGATTTTCCACCTCGCGTCGTCTGCGCTGCCGACGCAACGCCGCATCGCTCTGAGTTGTCTTGCAAGCAGTCTTGCAGCTTCAAGAAGGGCTCACCACTGTGGTTATCTCCTGCCTCGAGAGACGCCCACTCTGATTAGTCGCCTTTTGGCGCCTACAGAGGACGGTGGGAAGGGCGGCGTCTGCTTCCTTCTGCGCTGGTCACTGGATCAGGCGGTAAGTGAGTTGGCGAGGGCCAGTGCACCATCCGGTTCAGCTGCAGGCGTCTCGCTCTCACTCGTCACAGAATGTCTTCGCGGTCTCGCAAATCTTCTCTCAGATGACCTTGGAGAGGTAATCCTAGGACTTTTCTTCCGCACTTCTCGACTGCCATGGCTAGTTAAGTGACTTTTTTTTTACCTACGCTGACTGCTTTACTGAATGGTCGCTGGTCACCTTCCGAAAGTTCATAGTGACTGTTCACAAGCCCATTTGTACTAGCCACCAAGTCTGTTTGTCTGACCTTGTATTACCCGTACTCGAGCAATATGCTTCAGGAATGTACTGCTAATAAAATCTGCTAGGGCTGTAATGCCCGTTTTTGAATTTCTTGCCGTCGCCAGCCAGCCGTACTTAAACTTCAACGGGGAGATCTGTCATCTGAAGCGGGGTGCAGTTGGTCTTTGGGCCTATCACTGTCAACTGACATCTTTGATACGGCTGGCTGGCGAGAGTAACAAGGTCAAAAAATAACCGTTCTAGTCTACTCCATTTTTACGGCGCTAATCTATGATTATTGGTTACCCTTCGTTATGCCGAAAACCTGCATTTCGGAAGAGCCCTTTTAACGTCGTTCTTGCTTAACTGTTTTATCTTTTAAGCAAGGTTTATGTCCCTGAGTCCAGACAAAATAATTATACACGAAATCAAATAATAGACCAGTGGCTCTCTGGTGGAGCTCAATGGCCGAAGGATCCGGGTTCGAACCCCAGATCATTCAGACCTTTGGTTGGGTGGGACTGACTGATGACGACTGGCCAGTCAGAAGTATTCGGAATACCAGTTAGCGAGCGTACTCTAAGTCATAAATAGTTTCCCCTGTCTTTGTCCTTTCCCACACTCTGCATATTCTGCCCTTACTAGGCTGGTTATCAGGAAGTACTAGAACTACCATAAAACCCGCGCAATCTAAAAGGTTCTGTCGAAGAAGTTACCCTGGAAACTAATCTACAACTCGTATTTCCCTCCCTCCTCCGGTTATAATTGGGCAGTCAGTCTTTCAGTGGAGAATTTCCTCCTCGAGCTTGCCTGAAAAACTCCTCCACACCACTTCTACTCCTTAACTTGTGTGCTCTAAGTGAGATATTGAGGAGAGGCCGTCCGTTTCCCTTTCAGCTCATGTTGGACGAGTGCTTCGAATGGCCTCTCGAGCGCATTTGCTCCGGTCCCACTTCCGGCGTCCGTCCATCACCCAACCTCTGCCCCAGTGCCTACCGGTCGCCAAAATCTGGTCATGTAGTCTACAGGGCCTTCGCGGCCACGCACAGTCTGCCTGGGGAGGATGAAAACAGGAGTGACCACGCTGCTGTCATGCAGGAAGATCCTGTCTTGTGCCTGTTTGAGAAGACCAAGCTGGCGCATCGAATTGCCTGGCTGCTGGCTCCCGGACCTGGTCGAGTCCAGGCCCACTTATCTGCGGACGCTGCGGGCTGTTGGCTGCCTAGCGTCCTCCTTCGTGGCGTCCGCCATTCGTGTGCTCTGGCCTTGCAGGTTGTCCGCAGTAATCTTGCATCATAGCTATCTTATGGTGTCACATTTTATAAGTGGGCTTCGGACGGATCTCTGTAACACTGCGGACCATCTTCTTGCAGATCTTCAACACACCCAAATTGGTGGAAACGCTTTTCGTTAATTTCCTCCCAACCCAATGGCCTCAATCACTCACCTCAGACGGCGCCAGACACATCGAATCCCCACCCGTCCGTCTTGAAGTTGGCCATGGCGTGCCGCTGCCGGCCATGTTGAAGGTTATGCGAGTGTTAGCTGAGCGTAGCCCCAGTATTCGACAGGCTCTGGCAAGTATTTCCTCTTTCAAGTTAATATCCTACTCTGCCACTTACGAAGATCTCGATTTCAAGCCCGTCACCGGTCACGAACCTAATACCAGACGACTTTTTCCTTAGTTAGTTTTTATCCATTTGAATTAGATGCACCCCGCAATGCCTTTTATCTAAAATGACATCTTTGCCCGATGACATAACCTCAAAGAAGTCATCGTAAAAAGCATATGCTAAATGAGCGTGGCAGTGAATTTCATTAACCAGTAGGACAGCCCTTCCAGTACTTTTTGTTCCTTTTTTACAATATATTCCGAAATATGTCAGTCCGATTTTCTCAGTTGGTGTCTTGGTAATCTGACTGCCATCAGTTTACCCCCTCGTTCCGGCTTATCTAGCACACATTGCGCTCTCCGTTGCTCCACACCACAATCGCTTTCAGAGCCGTTTGAAAAATCTGCGCTGACTTTTTTGTGTGTGCAGTTTTTCGCGCGTAACATTTGCGAACTCATAAATCGATTATCCTAGGCACTTTTCTGACTCTCCATCAGCACTTCCGGGGATGGTTATGCTTTTTTGAGACCAGTAACTGGTGTTGTGATGTAAGCATCCGGATGCAATGCCTTGTTCTAAGTGTATGGCCGTCTTCTGCCCGTGTGTTTCGACCTTCCCTACCGAATGTTCTTTTTGAGTTCTGATCAACTGCACTGCTGTCTTCTGACTGCAACAACACTAGAAACGTAATCAAACCTACTGCTTATCCTCCCTCTAGGTCAGCAAATTCGCCCTAGTGGATCGGTGCATTGCCTACTTACTCCCACCTAACTCTGCCGCTACGAGCGATCCTTCCCAGATCTGTGTAAAATCACTGGTGGACCACTTGCCGGTCTACATGCCGCTAGATCTACGAATAATGCTCCAGCTGGAGTCACTTCGTTGTCTCACTGTATGCCTATGGAGCCCTGACCCACCCTCGAAAGGCCTTGAGGCCCTTAAGTAGGTTCTTTGCTCCGACGCCTCCGGAAAGTTCCATGTCATAGCACGTGTATGAACTGCAGACAAACCAATCCACTTCTGTCTGTCTGTTTTAGGTCAAGATTGGATGACGTTTTTGTTATGGCGGAAATGGTGAAGTCTGCCCACACAAACGTCCCTTTTCTGGAGTCACAAGCACCCTTCTGCCATCTGGTTATCTCTCTTTGGACAGGCTGGATTGCATTTCTCTCTCGCCTTCTTCCTCTTCTGTCAAGGCACGTGTTGATAATATGTACCTGACCTGACATGGAAAGAACCATTCGTCAGAACTGAGGAGTCTGGGTATTCTCAGTGATTTCGAGTCTCCGATTGTAGCCTGGTACATGTGGTGGGAACCAGGCCGTGCGCCACTGTTAGGCTTTGATGAACTTGAGACGACGGCTTGTAGGAAGGCAACGAACACCACAACACTTCTTAGTTTTCACAGCAACCATCCGGTGGCTCACAAATGAAGCTGTCTGAGAATACTGTTCAAACGGATCCAAACTCATTGCAGCAAACCGGAGGAAATAGCACGTGAGGCCCGTTATATCCGCGACCAGTTTGTACAAAATGGCTATCCGAAGGCATTAGTAAGTCGCTGCCTACGTGATCGCCCCCAGAGGACCCAAGCATCAACAACACCGAGGATATGACATTCTCTGCCATACATCAAGGGCGTTTCAGAAGCAACCGAGCACATTGCGGGGGAGCTAGGTGTTGGAATTGCACACCGCCCCAAAGCCACCATGCGCGGTAGGGCCATGAAAATTAAAGACCGGTTAAAGCCTGAAGAGCAGTTTGGAGTAGTGTATCCCATCCTGTGTCAAAACTGTCCAGGCCAGACTGCACGCCTACTCGGATCGCGCATACACGAACATAAGCTGGCTGTGTGACTAGGCGACGCATTATCACTAGTGGCCGCCCACATCTACGAAATGGGTCACGAGTTCGCAGCCACCAAAATAGTCGCCCACGCCGGCAAAAGACAGGCCGAGAATCGGTTGAAGCCTGGGCCTCGGATGAGAGCTCACTCAATCGATCTGGCGCCGGCGTACGGAGCCCTGCGCGGCCACCTACAGTCTTGCGTCGTCGGTCGATGATTGGCTTATCCACCCTGTAACTGTCGCTTGTTCTGTTGTTGCTGCTATCTTTGACGACGGACTCCTGCACGAGTTGGAAACCTCAGAACAATAAACAGAATGTCCCGGTGCTCGACCATCACTTTCACTTTCCTCATCCATTTATTACCTGCATGACGGATCCATGGCGTACTTTTGACATGACTCGTCAGACTCCTGTGAAATGCTCCTATCGATCGTGCGCAGGAAGTCCGATATGGTAACCACATTCCTCCTCCAACACACGAGTTTTCTTCAGTCGATTCGGTCAAAGCGTCGGCGTTTCTACGCGCATTTGACTCAGTAAACCATCGAATATGACGAAGATGAAGCAGTTGCAGCCTGCCATTAATAATTGCTTATCGGGACAACGAAGATTGGTCCATTTATCTCCCGACCGACTTTTCACACATTTTTAGTTATCAACATTACCCACATTACACCATACTTGTAATAACAACGACCTGTGACCCAGACGCTCTTCTTGCGTCTCACTTTGAAAGAAACTCACAGGAAAGTAGGAACGGACTTGGCCATGAGACAATGCATGTGACAATCCCTTGCGATGTCAAATTACATGAGCTGGCTAACCAAGATTCACCTTGCCATCATGTTTGGAGGACAATCACCAGGTCGTATTTAATGTGGCCTACACATTCCGCATCCTGGTTAACAGTGCGTCGTTCATGTGTGTGGTGCTCTCTGGGTGAATGGGAAGAGTAATTCGGTAAACTTAATCAAAACCGTAAATGGCGAATACTTATGCAACATCCTGGAATTTGCATTTGTTACCGTGGACGGATGAGATGAGATACTGACTCATATCGCAGGTTGAAATTCAGTCGAAAATATGTGAGATTATATGGATCGAAAAGTGAAAAAGTGGACAACTTACGTGACATCCAAGACCGAATGAACGCATCGATCGCGGCCCGGAACACCACCCCCAGCAACGAGATTTTGAGTGTGACGCGTCAAGTTGAGCAGACGTTACGTAACGAAAGCCGGGTTCTTTTCTTGCTGAATCCTCTGGTCTCTAATTTGTTAGAGCTTCATCCTCTAGGTAAAGTCTTACGATTTTTGTTTGATTTTCCTGGCTTTTAAGTCAGGTAGGGGTTCCCATAACACTGTGCAAGTAGAGAAAATGCAGAACTCTGAGGTTGCCCGCCATGTTCCTAAATGCTTTTTTTTTAGAAAAATGCACCGAAAGTTTCTTTTCATCAATTGCATTTTTTTCCTGCTACTTTTTGCCTATATAGTTTGAAGTTCCTCAGGGGTTCTCACTCTTGTACTATTAGCTGGTGTTCCGTCGCCCATAAGCTGATCCCCAAACTTCCCGCCGAGCGGGAGTTTTTAAAATACGGTTGGCGTGGGAATCTTAACCTATCATTTTCAAAGTACTTAAGAAACCAAGCTTTGTTTGACGATGTTCCTACCTACTTTACTAATATTTTGACATCTTTTCAGGTTTAGGTTGAATCAGTACGTGGAGAAGGTATTTGATTTCGCTCTTGGTGTCTTGGCACTCGCTCGACCTCTGTTTACATCTGAAACTGTTTCAAATCCACAAGTGAGCGCTTTCAATTCCTTATTCTCTTTGGTTAAAGTTAATATTTTTATGGAAGTAAACACTCACTAAGTCTCAACAAAATATTGGCCGCAGCAGCCAGACGCCTGGATGTTCGATGTGCGAATCGTCCACGTTTAGGATGCCGCAAGAACTGTTTTTCCTGATAGCCGGTGTCAGAATGACTCAACTTCGAGGGCCTTCCGATCTCGCGCTCTGTATATTTGAATAGGGTTCCAGTTTTTCAACCGAAGCTAAGAAACCTTTGATAGTTTTCGTGTTTCATGCTTACTACCCACATGTCGGCGTGAATTCGTTGGCTTGAGGGTGGCAAACCACACAATTCGGCAGTGCGTTACTCGGCCATTCTTATAAAATCCCTAGCCCTAAGTGGTTTCTCGGATTTCTACTGCTGCTGCGGCACGCGTCATTTCAGAAGTTCCCGGAGTTTGTGCCTAGCATATGGTCTCTACTTAAATCCCCCCACAAGGTGAAGAATGGCCATGTCGATTGCAGTCAGGGGGGAGTACTGACAGAGACAAGGGAGACTGTGATGGCCATTTTTGCCCTATTAGCTGTCATCAGTCAGTCATATCCGACCTCCCAGTTTGCTGGACTTGGCCTCGAACCCGGATTCTTTTGTAGTTGAGCGCTTATAAGTCCAACTCTATATCACCGAGCCACGGGCCCGTTGTCTTGCCGGTTGTGATCGGGCATATTTTTGGTAGTGCGTCCGTCGATCAGGTAACGGGACATGCCCTTCCCGTTTCGCATTGGGCGTCAATCGAAAACTTTTGCAGGCAGTCGTACAGCGATTAGTAATCATACAGAAACCAGTACCGCCAGAGAAAAGGAATACTGGGGTGACTATTTCTGACCCGTTAGCCGTCCTCAGCCAGCCATGCCCAATCCCGATTACTTAACCTATTACAGTTAGTTGAAATACATATTTAATAGTAGTAGTTACGATGGAGAATCGGACAGGGAACCTTTGAAGATCTTGCGCCTGAGCCTAACGACCATCGCAGACTCGGTGTTATTATGACCTTTTATCAATTCCCAAACTTTTTAAGTGGGGGTTCTTCGGGTTTTTTGTCCTCCCTAGTCTTTTTGCAGAAACAGTTACTTCTGAAATTGGGCATCGAGAATCTACGACAGAGGATTTACGAAATCTGACTACCGAGTGATTGTGTCCTTGTAGTTTGCGATAATTAAGATCTTTAGTAAAAGCAACGACCATATACCAAAGTCATAAAGCAAGCGCATAAAATGGAGACGAAACAAGTAGCGAGGTAAAAACAGTCCGGATGACTGTTAGGATGAGAAGCTGGACCTCAGCTCATGCGTTTCAGATCGTGGACACACAGATTTCTCCGGAGGATGTGTAGTGGGAAGCCATCATGACTGGTCTGGCGTCATTGTTCAAGACCTCGCTGTCTCAAGGTCATTCACCCCTTGCAGCGAGCCGTCCCAGACGAGCTGACCTGAAGTCACACGACCAACAGCTCGGGCATACCTGCGTCCGCGCAGTCGCAGCTGCCCATGCGGCCACTTGAACACGCCACTCCCTGCAACCAGCAAAACAAGCCACTGGCATTCCACCCCTCGGCAAATGCAACACTCACGCTGCCTGGCCACCACTTGAGCTTGGCTCACGAGCCTACAAAAGCCTGACTGGACGCAGTCAACACCAGCCCTGGCTTCGCCAGTGGCCACTGTCGCCTGAGAGGACAACTGGGGGTTCTGTGCACAATAAACCCCTCATTCTGGTGCTTTCCGCCTCTCTCCCTTGCAACACTGGGGTTCGACCAGGTGGTTGTAGCTCACAGACTGCACACACGTACACCGCAGAAGCGCAACAAATGTGTCAAGAATTGCGCCATCTTGTAGTGTTTAGATCCAAATTAAGGTGATCAGCCATACCTTGAAAATCCGACCAAGGAGGAGCCTAGGCTCTGCCGCCACACCCTGATCACCTAGAGAAGAGCAGGACAATTGCCGGTTAGTTTGGCGTTTTGCCGAACTTCGGAATTGAGACCTTAGGCGTATCCTCTTTTTGCACGTGCTTTGCACCTGTCGCGGCCACCAACAGTTTTAGTTTAGCGTTCATCTAAACCCTACCTAAAAATAAGTCCGAGGAATAGGTTTTCGATCTCTGCCAGTACGGTTGATTACGCGGACTTTACTTCGCTGTCCACCCTACTTAGATGCGATCCGAACCGCTTCCTTCTCGTTTCTGCGAATCCATGGTTCATCATGCGCAGACCGGCCATGTCCGGCACACTTAGACGAACTGTTTGGCTCTGCTAGCCACTGCGCCCGTTCCTGCGCCTGCTATTTCTGGCTCCGGTGGGTAGAGGAGGAGAGGATGCGGTAGATGCTACGCAAGTCAACTGCCACTATAAACTAATTTGCGCGCAAGTTACCGTCTCTTGCGCCCACCGTGCTGTGGAACACACGGTGGACATTATCATGAATAGTCTATTCCCAGAACATTTTACAGACACCCGTAGGAGGCAGTCGAATGACCACTTGAGACTTATTTCTTATCGTAGGCCAAATGCCGGGAAGACCAGACAATTGAACCCGAATCTAGTTGGTTATTGAACTCGCTCGCTGTCAACTGCGATCGGGCATAGTTGAAGTCATGGGACGAGCATTAACTTTCATTTCACAAGAGTTTCCTGACGTCCCAGTGCTATACGCTGAACTTTCTATTTTTGTACTTAGGATCTTTTCAGAAATCGGAATCTATCACCTGCTCTTCTTGCTGCTGCTGTGAACGCTGTTCTGCTTGCATTCCAAGTTACTCGGACGGATCCAAACCCTGCCACCGTAAGTCTTGCGTGATTTTCTTCTTTACATCATAAACATATAGCCTTTTATGTCTAGATTTAAGCGCATCTTCTCTGAATACCTGGCACCCCTCTTCAGCGGCCCAGTTTGGACAAAGATACTTGGTTATGTAGTAAGGTGAGTCGCTTACTACTCTGTCTTGATCACACGCCATTCTTAATTGCAGTCCTTCTGAATCTGACTTCTGCTTTTTAGACGCGAGTCGGTCCTAACAGGCTATCCCAGTCGTATTGGTGACGTTAGAACCGTAGAAATTGACTTGCCAACTGACTACAAGTCTGCCAATGAGGAGCTACATCCGGAGAACCAGTTCCCCCGCCTTTCAGGCATCGATCCAAGCGAGAATCTTGATCTTAGCCTACTGGATCAGATCGCGTTAACGGCACCTGTGCTGCCTGATTTGGGGATGTTTGTGTGCTTCCGCTACAACATGGGCAGTACTGGCACGTGTGCTGTTTTTTGGCCCCATCCACCGCAGCTGCAGGCGGTGGCTGAACCAATAGACGCACCGCAAGTATCTTCAACGCAGCGACCACACTACCGTCTGTTGCCACTTGTAGCTGCTGCTATTCAGCTTCAGGAGGCCTGTGTATCGTGGCACGTCGACGTGAACCTAAAACACACGGTCTCTTTTTGGCTACAGCGCTTCTCCAAGCTCTCTGTCCCGCCAATCGCCTCGAAGGGTCCAGTACCGTTACCTTGCGGCCTGCTGTCTATTGAGTCTAATCTGGTGGGCAGATCAATATTAGCAGACGCGCAGGTAAGCGATTTTTGAATAGCGGATTCTTTCTATTCAACACTGCCTACACTGAAGTCGCAATCAGATTATCTTTTGCCTGCAGTGTTCGCAAGCATCGAAGGACCGCAACGAGTGGACAACCATCTGGCGAACAGCGATGCAGTTGCTCCCCTTCATATTCACCAGCGAGTCAGAGGTTGCGTCTGAACTTCTGCGCACTGTTATTTTTGATCCCGACCCGACACGGGGGTAAGTATGGCAGCTGATAACTTTTGCTAGGATGTGTTTGCGACCACCCATCGTTGTTTTTGGCCTCGTGGGACAAACATTTGCAAGCAGCTGACGACGAAATTCGCAAACAGGTGATCTCCAATCAGGCTTTTAGGTTTTAGTGTAAATAATGTGGTGAGCCAGAACAACATGCGGACGTCGACTGATTTGACATGTCCGCATGTCTGACCCTATTTACGGCCGCGAACCCCTCGGGTTGCTGATACACGAGGTGTTACTCAGCATTCTATGACCCTCCTATTCGAACACTTGCCTAACATTCCCGCGTAGGTCTTATACCTAAGTTTTAATCTTAAATGGTCTTCTAAGTCGGTGCAAACGAAAGCCCGTCGCTATGAAGCTAGTCTAGCATGCTTTCTGTCATGCAGACGTCGTCCCGTGCTAACCATCCCATGTCTCTTGCCTTTTGGCGGGAATCACCGTGGTTTGCCTTCCTCGTTTCCAGTTGGTAGCATCGGGCCTGTGCGTCATTCCCAATGCTAGAAGTTTCGTGTTTTGGGCCGCTGCTTGTAGTCATTTGTGCTGTCTTGACCTTCGCTTCTGAAGGGGGTGAAGTGCTCTCAAACTCCTCACTTCAACAGTAATGAACCCGGCATCGTTCGCCTGTGCTAAACCATGACGCTAGGAGATTTGTTTATCGAAAAGAGTGGCGCACTCTCTTTTCCTTCCTTCCTTCCTTCCCCCTCCTCCCTTCTCTCCTCCCATCCTGTTTTAGAGGGAGCAACTCACTCACCAGCTCGCATGTATCGTGAACCATATTATTCCATATTCATGGAGGCTCATAAAATGCTCTGCTTGGACAGGTTAAGTAGCTGCGATTGAGTGCTTTGCCTGCTGGGTCCACAACTTTGGGTTGCTGCGTTTTCCAATGTCCCTTTAATAACACCCCTCGTGATCCATTCCAGCTACGCAAATCTCATCCATTTACTCTTGATCGTCTCATAAATCAAGAACTTGAATTTTCCATTTTCTCTGAGTAGTTCACTTAAATACTGTAATCAGGAAAAGTTTCTTATTTAACAGTCATTTTGACTGAGCATGCATATTATGTGATCCTCACTGCAGGCACCTGGAGTGTGAATGCGTAGAAAGAACCGGCGTCAAACTGAACCTATTTCTCGATCTTGTATTTTAACATATTTAGAACTCGTCCGACCCCATCGTGAAAAACTCGGTAGGCATGGCATGACCTGCGTACAACCAATGCTTTAGCCACCCGACCGATCCCAACCGAGTACTATGAGTTTAATCCCATCTAGGCCAGTTTGATTATTCAAATCTATCAAAGCATCTGTGAACTAGATGGTCTTGTAGTCATCTGGTGGGTCCTGGATGAATTTCTTGGGAAATCCTGCTTAGGCAGCCAACCTGTTTTATCAAACTTGACGGATTTCATGCATTACAGTAGGCTGAGTGAGTGGCTTAACCCTAGTGTGAGTAAACTCTTGGTTGTTAGCCGGGGTCTCGTAGGTCAGGTGATAATCGCATCGACAGTACTTAAGCCTTATCTTTGCTGTCACCCATCGAGGCTGTCTAGATTTTCACAGTCGGGTCGGATAAATTAACAAAATTTGCAAAAAAATTGCATATTGCCATCTGAAGTTGTTTGTGCTTTGCACTGCGGTAGCCTTCCTCATTGTGGTATAATCAGCTAGAAGGTTAAGGCTACGGTATATAATCTGCTCTCCTGGGACTGTGGAGGCAGAACTCCAGCAGCTGCACGATATACTCCGCGAAAACGGATACCCAGAAAGATTTATCCACCGAAATATAGGGGAGCGCACTGCAAAGTCCACCATGGCAACTGCAGAAAAGAAGGACTTATTTATAAGACTGCCTTTTCAAGGGGACGCAGCAAGTGACCTAGTAAGAAGACGTCTGAAGACAGCGATCACTAGCGCTTTGCCCGCGGCGAACTTACGTGTATGTTTCACTAACTCTCCCCTCCTACGCTTGGGAGGTAAAGACCGACTCTCGTTGCAGGTCACATCGATGTGTATTTATTCATTCACTTGCTCCTGTGGAGCAGGATACATTGGCCGTACAACGAGGCGCTTGGAAAAGAGAGTACGTGAACACATACCGGCCTGGCTAGGCAAAGGTGAAAAGAAATCGATCTCGAGTTCTATTCTCGCACATCTTGTCGATACGAATCACCGAGTCGATGCCAACGAAGCCTTTCAGGTTGTCTACCGGACACCAGCAAGCTTCTCCGGAGGCTTACGCCAACGGGTGCTAGCTACAGCCGAGGCAGTGGCTATACGGCTAGCCAATCTAGTGTTATGCTGTCAGAAGACTCTGACACAGGCGCTCTGTCTTCCGTGGCTAACGCCGACCCCAACGTCGCCCCAACCTCCTGATGGCAGGGTGTGTGCACAAGTTACTCGACGTACTCACAGCCTATGGTCCCCCTCTCCCTCGCCCCCTTGAATCAATGACCACGACACGCCGACCACGCCATAGCACGCCGCGGGAACGATAGATGTTAATTATCCCCGAATCACTTATAAGCCATTTAATTCGCATAGCTTAAACTTCTATGTAACCGTTTTGGCCTGACGAAGAGTTACCGAAAACACGTGTTCGCCAATTTGACTTTTCAGTATATAATCACTTTGAATACTTCAAAGGTCAAACTAGCTGAAGGAGGACTATCTAGGGAGTTTGGGGAAGTTATTGAACCTTGCCGTCTGTTGGTTTTGCTGCATGTAATTCCGTTGACAAGCCTTCTTTTCAGTTTCTGGCCGCTTCCGCAGCCTCTTCGTCTGGCTGTCAAAACCGGATGACAGTGGCCAGAAAGGCTCACCGAGGCCTCTGTGTCTGAAACGTGATACGCCGACTAGGGAGGGGCCGACAGTTTTTTCGTCTGATTCTACGTGGACCACCACTAGTGGTCTGTGCTCCGTAGTCACACTTTAGTGGGAGGGCTTACGCAACGTCTATCTAGCTCTCACACCCATATTCTTGTAATGGTAAGGTAACGTAAGTAGACTAGAGGCTTGGTACCGTGGTTGACAGGGCATTGATCACCTCCGACCCGTGTCGCACCCATGCTAGTCCCTCACTTCAGACGAATCCTTAACTCGATCGAACAGTAGTAAGAATAGGCTTATATCCATATCAGAAAGGAGCCGTCGCAGCTTGACTCGCAGTTCGCAGGACCGAGTTATCTCCTCCGTTATAGCCTTCTAAACCGGGACTTGAAGTGCGGTGTGATGGCTCATAAATAAGTCAGATTTGTTATATCGAGGAAGGGTCACCTACGAGCGGCCTCATTCTCTTCTCCCCAACCATAAGCTAGCGGCAGATTCGAACTCAGCCAACTGCACGTGCGATTGGGTCTAGTAGCTTACACGGCAAAAAGTCCCCGTCTGGCGAATTCCATGCACATTTTTGGTCCCCATTGAGGCCTGAGGCAACAGCGCGACCCGTTTTGAGGGTCAAGTGTAAGGATCAAGCATTGTCTGACACGCTCAGACGAGGCTTCATGTCGGGTCAGTCACTGCGCCAAAACTCCTCCCTCCTGTCGTCCTGAGACTTCCTTGCAATCGGAACGCGACGGAACTGGGATGCGAGGGCGATCGATATTGCGTAAGTCTACACCACTATAATGTTTGCGTCAATCCAGCGAACATATAGAAACGCCAGTCGAAACAACAGTTTGAACGTAACCACCGTGTTCTTTTTCCTAGTTGACAGCCCACCATTTGCACTTGGTCGTTGATGCAGCTTATGCGTTGCCGTCTTTTTCCCATGAAGCAACGTTTTGGAGCCTCTGAAGGATTGCAGTTGGGAGTGTTTGTGGTGCTTCATCTTTTCGATTATTAGCTGTTACGCGTAAACAAAAATGTTATCTATCACTTCTCGATCTAACTTTACGAATGTGGCCCTTCCGCCCCCCTAATCTCATCCACCGTGTCTGCATAACAACCTTTTGTGCTTCTGCCTCTCTTAATTAGTTGACCCCTATTGAAGGGGAAAGTGGATGCAATACAAGTCTGCAGCCCCGTAGTCTCTCCCAACTATCGTTAAATCTCAGTGCCGTCGTCTCTTTCTAGCAAGTTTGAAGTAAATTCTGTCACAAAAGAGATCAGGTATTCCGGCTACATCAAGTGGTGACCAGGTCGTGTGCGGCGACTAGGCGGACTGTTTAGTTCTGTCAGCCATTGCGTCTAATCCCACTACTAGTTGGCTGATTGACTCGGGCAGGTGACTTAAGGCATTGACGTGGGAAGGAATTCATCCTCACAGCACATAAGCGCATTCCTCATTATGATAAATCGTACGCGCTTGAATCTACCCCGACACCCTAAAAGTCATGGTTTGCGAGCCTACCAACAGACAGGATACCTCAGTCCCCATGGGAGCACTTTGGTAGGACTGAGAGTTTATCTGGAATGGCTCCCTCTTAGTGTGGCCTACATGGCACCCTCGCTCATGTGAGACCCTAACCGCACTGTGAAGACCCCGTACACGTTGTAAAGGCCAGGTCATGCGTTGCACACGTAGACGGGTCAGTTCCCGCACCCGGGCCCGCCACCGGTTGTCATGACACTGTCTTGCCATTGGAGCTCGGTGCGTTAGAGAGGCGAGTGTGCGGTAGATGCTGTGCAAGCCCACCTTACTAGAAACTACTCCACGCGCAAGTCACCGATGCTACGCCCACTCTGTGGGGCACACGTGGACGTCATTCACGACGGTGAACTATCGGTCGGACACGGGACTATGAACCTCCCCGCACCTGTAGCTGATCTCGCGCTAAATTTTAGGAGTGTAACGTTCCCGTCTAGCTTAAGTATATAGTCAACGAGGCTCAACAGGATAAGACGGACACTAGTTGCTATTTTACTGAAGGACCTATGTGCAAAGAGGAACTAGGGGAGGAATCCGAATTTAAAAAATAACCTGAATCTGGGACGATTGTCCACAGGGGCGGCTGAGAGCACTGTGATCCAGCGGAGAAGGCGACAGGGTTTCCTCGTCCGAAGAGCGGCGACCGGCCACGAGGTTGTCGGAGCCTAATCCTCACCCGTATTTATAGCTTCTCCAGGGGCCAAGGGCGTCAAGGTTGAGTCGCCATTGTTGATTGGTTGAGGGTAGGTTGAGGGTGGAAAGTTAAGCAAACTTGGGCCAGGGCTATTTTGCCTAATTTAGGGTTATTGTAGTTTATTATATGCATACTTTTTATGAGAGGCCAAATTGCGACTAAGTACCTGGCGTATAAATACGGAAAAGTTCGGCCCAAGATGCAAGATGGCGGCAGCACGTGGTCTGGCTTCCCAGAACTTCCTACAGGAGGTATCTATTCCCGTGTCCTAACCTAAACCATAACTATAATCCTCGTAACCCAAATCCTATCTCTCATAATCCTGATACGAACCCTAAAAGTGGACTCCGCCATCACGAATCTCCTTTCACGATGCATTAAGCTCCTCGTTATGAGTGCTCGCAAAATTCTAACATACGCAACTTAAATAAACCATCTTGCGGACCAACAGTCAGAAATAAATCAATAATGGAGAAGAGACTCAAGTAGATGGCGATTTTAAATAAATCCCATCGAAATGTTCTCTCATTTAATCGAAATTTCCATTCCACTTTTTGCCAGTCTATTAGTCTTCATCCTGGACTGAGTGTTAAGTAACTTTTGATTGTTCTAGTATTTTGGAGGAAACCTATCCCAACTCAATGGTTCTGCCACGAGAACCCTGGCCCCAGTCCGATCCCATCTTCCACAGACGTCTCTTCCACCACGTTCGCAGGCTCTACCTTTCTGAGCTGTCATCATTTTTGGTCTGCGGTCAGGCTCACACTCCGAGGCCCCTTACTGAGAGCCCGAAAAGATGTAAGTTGTTTTTCCACTGACGAACTTCATCGATTTCAAAACAATGGTCTCTACAGTCATCAAATGTCAAGGTGACTGATTACTCTTTCTCCTCATCCACCGCCATCAGCCCTTAATTGTATCATCGAAGAGGATGAGGGACAGAGCAGGACGGAGTCGGAATCGGCACCCACCTTTCCATCTCCCCAGTCTTCAGGACACTCAACAGGCTGCACCGCATCGACCTGCGATCCCATTCTTCCCGACGACTGGCTCTACGTGCCCGTACTGCGGCATTACCTCCGTTGTACCGCAAAGACACACAACTCAGGTGATGAAGACGACGAATCTCCTTGCAGATCGAGCAACGAGTCCTCCGAGGTACATCTTCTTATGACATTCCTTCACTGCCATACCGGTTCTTCGATGTGTTTCTGGCTCCTTCCTGTCTTTTTCGTAGAGGTTCTGACGTTTTCTTGAAAATTGGAGTAATTTTCACGGAATTCACCCTATCAGTAGGCCTTATAGTTTTTCACAGTGGCCTCGTGAAGTGGCTGTCGCCAGCGACTGATTCTATTGCGTCATTCAACATTATTAGGTTGAAAACCAACTAGGCAACTCGTTCACTATAGCCACACTGTTGCTCATAAGATGTAGCCGCAATGAACTGTTCTATGTTCGTGAACATAAAGGGTGCACGAGGCTTTTTGGCTCGCTTTTCTTCCGATTAACTTACTTCAAATTGAGTACAAACTAAGAGAAGGAATAGACTTATCCATTAATGCGAATGGTACGACGACGGCTAATAAGCCAGAAATGGCCATTCCAGTCTCCCCTGTCTTTGTCGGTAATGCCATTCTGAACTTTTAAAGTTCTTAACGGTCTGGCATTGAGGAGTCCGCGCATTGTCGTCCTGCAGAATCGGTCCTCACAGATTTGACAGATTGGGAGTAGGTGTGTAGTGCCCCTACTCTGGGTGCCTGTCCCAACACAGCACCTTTCGCGCCTACTTGCACGTGCACACTGGTGGCGCTCCGGTTCTTGGCCAATAACAACTGTCCAAACCGACCAATCAACTTTGAGGCCGACGTAGACATGCTCTCGTTAAATGCGCTATAACGTCTGACGCGGCGGCATTCGGGCGTCTGTTCTGCAGCGCCGAACGCGTGTTCTCGTCAGATTGCCAGCCTGTTTTCAATCCGTTCTTTCCAGAATACAATGCTCTTTCTACTGGCATCTAACTTCTCATTTATTCGATCCGCCACCGAGGAGTCATCCTGGGAAATCCGTCCTCGTAGGTTTGGAGTAGATACCCTCGCCACATAGTGAAAAGCACCAACACTCATCAGGCATGGATGAGACCCCCATAACCCTGTCGAGGTACTCATTCCGTGACAGATATGTTTGCACCTTAGGTCTACAAGTCCGAACTTGTCATTTCATTCTAAATAACCTTTCTTGATCGAAGAGGACGCCGCACACACGACCGCGTAATCTGATTCAAGGGGCTTCGCTCAATATCGTCACTATACGACTGCATTTGGTGTGGTCTTCTTGACTCTAGCCTATATTTATTCAGAAACCTTCTCAACAGCGCGGGTAAATGCCTGAAATGGACCCTCACGTTGTAAAACGGAAGACGATACAAGCGGATTGCAAACATTTATCTCAACGGTCGCCCGTGAGCTGACACCGTTGTTGTCCCTGAAGGGCTCCTGCCAAGAATAAATTGATAGTCCCCCCTTGTTTCTTATGGTTCCAGACATCGCACAGCAGTAATACTGAGTTCACTGAAGCACTTTTCTATCACGTGCTTTCCACATCCTGATTTTCTACCGCACCTTCTCTCTGCTGGATGGCATGGTGACTTCGAACGAATTGTTACTCCGTAAAACAGACAAGGCACCTATCCCGCGGCCTGGGTGAGTCCTGCAGTAGGCCCAATTTCTCATCACGAACGTGGTGTACCCCTTTCCCCCAATGTGGGTCACACATGCTTTAGTGTGCACAGGGCGATCCAGATAGAAAACTGTGGCTCGGTTTTGATTGACTGTGTGGACATACAATTACTGCGATCGGCGAGGTCAGTGCTACCTAGTTGTGCCGATCTTGTTCAATGCCGAACTCTCTGCGACGTCGGAGAACGCAGAACTTTGGACGCGACTCACGATCCAACCTTTGAAGTGATTTCGATTCCATCCTGCGTCCGTAAATCTAGGCCTCCTGTTGCCCGATTTATTGGTCAGGCAATACAGTCGAATTCTTCGAGGCAGTGATTTGAGGTTCTTCAGACATTCCAGCAGGCCGTCTCAAGATTACCTGCTGTACAACGGCTTGGCTTGGTGCGAAAACGTCTCGGTCTGTCCTGAACTGCCAATGAGGTTACTTGTCGCGCCTCCCCCATCCCCCTGTAGGACCTGACTGCTACTATTGGGCGTTGGTGTTTAAGCTGACATAAGGCCACCATCTAACGCCACGATGGGACCCAGCCACACATTTGAGTTTGAAGAAGCAGAAATTCTTGCTAGAGATGACAACCGCGTGAGCCGCGAACTGCTCGAGTCATGGTTTTCCGGTCGTCAGTCAATCCACAAGCGCAACGACCCCCTTTCCATATTCGGCGCTGAGACTTTGCTTAGACAAAAATAGTTAGCCGCGGGGAGAGCGCGCGGATAACCACTGTATTTGGTGTCAATGTCTGTGAGCCAAATTGCCCAGGAGTTCACACGCATTACGAAATCCGACTCGGTCTCTGATGATGGATTCAAATGAGAATCCAAAACGTCAGCGATCGTGTCTTCTTCACGACTACCTCCTAGAAGTCGCCTTTTCATCTAATGCCTGTTACGCACCTAGGTCCTTACGTAAGGAGAGAGAAAGTCACAATGAAGGGAGAGGGGAAAGTATTGAACCCCGATCTCCTGTTCGGCAGAGGATTGAGTTAGACCATCGGTGGCCAATCCTTCAAGTCAGCTTTTAGCACGTCAGATTTAGTATAGTGAGGAGACAACTGTCGGATCAATCTCACTCTCGAATCCGGGTCAAATTGATTGGACACCAGAGTGGGCGCGCTGGGTGATCTCGTCTAAAACCCGTGTCTACCTGTGCGACAATACGGCTGTGTTTCCTCCCTGCTACAACAACCGGACCGGGTGGGACAAGACACGCCGGCTACCCGCACCCGATTTGGCTCGTCAGTCGCAGCGGTTATCTAGGTGTTGTTGCTGCACAGAATGCAGCCTCTTAGAGCCACAGATTGGAACAGAGTACCAGATATTGTGCTGAATGACTCCGCCGTATTCAATACTCTGACCAGGTAACTCCTGCCCCCTACCTAGACTCCATACGTTCAGTCTTCTCTATTGGTTGTTATTGTGAAGGAAAGAAGGGCTGAATCGTCACGAACCTTCCTTGCCACGGTAAACCTGCTGTGCTTGTCACCCATTACAGCGCCGAGTTGTCAGATAACTGTCGTCGGGACTTGGATCCAGGTTGCAGTGACTCCTTTTTACTGCGGACTTATAACAATGCGTCATTGACACCAAAGTGAGTGAAGTTCTGATCATGCGGGTTGTGATACCAGCACATTTCTGATACGCCTAGTAGCTGAGCGCTTGTCTAGCCACTGCGCACACGTCCATCGTCAGTCGTTTTAACCCTGCCTTGTCTTCGAACACGAGATCGATACGCTGTATTAGCCACCTCTGGTAGTTCTCGTCGAGTTTGACGAGCTATCGGTATTGCCATCAGTACCAGCTGGTAGACTGACACTGGGCCCTAAAGGTCGGGCTGCCGCCGATTTGGCTACCCTTCGCGTTGCGCGAGGAGGACATAGAAATGTCGTCTATAAAACTGCCAGTTTTCAAACGTTTGCCATAGTACAAAGGCCTGTCCGATTACGATTGCAGTAAGCGGAACCGAGATGTATCTCAGCTGGTGTTCACGGTCATGCTACGTTTTTCACACGCTTGTTGTTAGCCGTTCTCGATGTTATCGGTGAAGGCCAGTCATAAAAAACTCGATAATAATCATGCTCTGATAGACGGCCCCTCACATTCGTGCTGCATGCTACCGAATACCGACCTTCTAATTGCATTACTTGTTTGATATTCTCTTTCACCTGCCTTAAAGAACCGATCCATTTTAGTCTAAACAATTGTTTTGCGGCGATTGTAAAAGCAATCTCTTGTGTGTAGAAGACTGACGCTGGTATGAGATAGCACTTCGGAGCTTTGAGATAGTTTGTTATCTCTCCTAGTTATGGTCCAATGTTCTGATATTTATCAATACAGGGGATAGGTTGTTGTCTGATTAAAATTAATCATATGTTCTCCCACCAAGTCCAACGGGAACCTTCATTTTAGTAGCTTGGAGGCGGATTGCCTGCTTGACTAGTCTCGCTCTTTACTACTGTGCGAGTACAGGAAAGTATTTGTAATCAGCATCGGAATGATCGGGCCAATAAGCTCATGGCTGCAGACATCATAATCATTGCCTCGGCTATAGCAACACTGTATAGTGAGCCCTATATGATCAAATTAATGAGCACAATTTCTTTCATGGGTCCAATAATCTGAATTGCAGCCACCGGATAGTTTTTCCCTAGGTCAGTGATCAACTGACCAAATTTGGCTCCTCGAATCTGTCGATTGAATTCCTATTATCAACTTTTCCCGACCTGATTCGGAGCTGGGGACAGTGAGGACGTAAAATTATTACTTCTATCTAACACTACTTGTCATTTGACCTCCTGATTACCCCTGGCTGTTTGTCGTTACTTTGGAGCTGCCTGATTGGGTCCAACCTTGCGCTCCCTCGACAACAGATGCGTATTTTTTGCACTAATGCGGCGAGCTTTACTTCTGGCGTACTCTTACTCTTTTTGTTAAATTTTTAAATTCTTGTTTCAGGAATACTTGCTGGATGCGACAGCCTGCCTAGCCTGGATATTAGTAGTTCTGGAGCAGTTTCCACCCTCACGATCACGCCTTGTCACCGGACGCTTCTTGTCGCCCGATGCTCATCTGACACGCCTTCTCTGTGCCATAATTAGCTGCTCGTCTGCCGGCGCTCTCTGTTTTGACCTCGCAGGTCTCGTGGTGGCTCGTCTTCTGCGTCTACTCTGCCCACAGATTCACGTGGACAGTCTGGCCGACGGCTCCGTCAATTTGCCTGTCAACACCCTCTCACTCTACGACTTGTGAGTAAAACTAGTGGAAACTAGCGGCAGTACTGATGGCCGTGCTAGTCAGGCTGTCTAACGGCACGTCAAATGTCCCCTTATATACTCTTCTTTTGCTTCTTGTGCCTAAGTGTGAACGCCTTAAGATTTGAAACCTGCCTGACAGATGACGAACTACGGGCCAGAGATTGCCATCGCTTGATGATATTTCTCGATTGCTGACTGCTCGTCGCCCTGCGAAAACTGGAACGGAGCTGCGAGTCAAAACAGAACGCACGTATTCCGCCATACAGCCAAGCCTGACTTCCAAATGCCACTCTTAAGCAACCTCGATCGCGGGCCTTGGGCCTGCGCCTCAGTTGTCATTGAATTTAGCTGAAGTGCCATGTGGACGCAAGTTCAAACAAATATTCCTCCCTGCCCGGAGTTACGGTATGGCTGGCTGACAAGTGATGTTGAGAGGAAGCTAGCAACCTGCGCCCACTAATCGTCAGCATCTCAATTCCTTCAGCTGGTTGACCATATTTTTAACTTGGAACTCGGCCTTTTCCTGCTGGTGACACAAAGGCTGTCACTTCAGGTGGCCGGCCGTACTCGGTCGGTAAACAGCCCCGTCCAGGTCATCCTCTCTCAAACTGAAATGACACTGTCGCTGTGTTGGCCAGTAGGAACTACAGTCAGTGACCGACCTCATGGAATGTTATTAGGAATTCTGAAGCGCGTTTCCGATTAGGAAGGATTACTTTGGTGGGGTTGTAATGTTAATTATCCTGCGGCATATCTCATGATATTTTGGAATCGCCAGGATGATGGCCTTTAAAGGCACTTATTTTCGACAAAAGTATTCTTGTACTCTAATGGTGGCCAATTATGCTTTCTTTACATTTTATGCCCGGAAAAGAGTACTTTTCGATTTTAAGAAAGTTTTCCAATCCCCGAGTAATTTTGTATCAAACCTCTCTTTGCATTTACGTTTAGCGTTTTCAGTCTACAAGGTGTATACTTGTATACGTAGTGTCATGCGCCGCTGTGCGGCTGCTGGTTGGGCTCGAGAGAGAGAGTCCATAAGGCACAACGGAACGAGTGAGTTCCGTATGAACGATCGGTGAGCGCCCCCTAACATTGTAAAGAAAATCATACATCCCTCTAAGCCTTAACGAAGATGCCATGTAAAGCTCACTAAATGTTGCGATTGATGCGCTCTATGTTGTATACTTCACGAGGAGCACTGGTAGACGGGGACAGGTACGATGCTGTATGAATAGACGTTGCACGGTCCTAAAAACTCATAATCAGAAACTTTTTTAAAACCGAAAGATACCCCTTCACTGAACATTAAATTTGAAGATATTGTTTGCTACCGAATGAGTGCAAAAGAGAATGTTTCTGTGACGTTTTCCATAAAATATATTCGACTTTGCAAGGGCATCGAAAATCAGTGTGGAAAGCTCATACTACTTAAGTAGTCATTTCTTGCCGGATGCCATTTTTACAGGTAGCGAAGAAGTGCCTTTAAAAGCCAACATCCTGGCGAGTCCGTATTACCATGGGATTATAGCACATGTTAATCACTAT
>CACRXP010000057.1:232851-262249 GCA_902702965.1 Spirometra erinaceieuropaei | reverse complement strand
GGGTGCGCTCGGTTTGCGCCTGACTTAACAGACACCCCAGAAATCGGCCTTCGGTAATTCATAAGACCTAGCCGTTAGTATCCACCAGGACAGTCATTCTGTACGGATGTGAGACATGGCCCGTGCGCCTGGAAGGTATCCGTCGGCTGAATGTATTCGCCTAATGGCGTCTTCGCCGCATTCCTCGAAGTCGCGTCCGACGAGCGGCTATATAATCGACCAGGAGGGTAATCTGTCAACTGCGCCTCTCATGTCCATTACTTGAGAGATGGCTCGACCAACTGCTGTGAAATCGTCTGGGTGTGGTCGCCATAACGCGACGCTGGCTGACGATAACCATGAGGGTCGTCGTCAGGAGGACTGACTCTGAGTGCGCTCCTAGTCCTGCAGTTGTCAGTCTCCGTGGCTGACGTGACAACCAAGTCAGCTTCGCTCAAGAGTTTGCCACAGATCACTCATGTTACGATAAACCGGCGACTCGAAGTTTCTTGAGTACTGTTATGACCCGCCCGGTACGTGAAATCCTGTGGAGCGTATGCGTACTCGACCCTTGTCCCCAATACCAACGCGGCAGAGAAGGAGAACGCGACCGGCCACGAACTGTGTATTAGGAAATTGCAAGTCAAAATGAACTGGAAGTAACGCGTATTTATAACGCCTTACGGTGCTTCGCCGGCGTTCGGCCCAATGCCCTTCTGGAAGAATATTCGGGACGAGCCGGTCGATAATTCGAATATGCTGATCGATCAGGCCCGCGAGGAAAAGCCAATGGAGAGGCGCCACGATTAAGATGACAGCGCAGTAGAGAAAACGCACGTGGCCTCCCGTGATTGGCTGACTCTTGTTTTTGGGAGTGTAGGCACTCCCAACACCTCCCCTCCAAGTAGGTCAGTACCGCTTCTGGCGTGGGTTGACCTGCATCAGACGTGTTGATCGGCGCACGCGGTTGGTCCGGCGTCTTAGTCGTGGTTTAATGCCTGGAGATACGGGAGCGGTAACTGATACCGAAGATGGTATATCCGAAGGGGGCGCAGAAGTGGATTCGGGAACCGACTGATCTGCCGGAATGGCGAAGGTATCCAGTAAGATGTCGAGAGAGAGTGACGGCGCCGAATCGAGCCCAGTTGTGTTACTGCAATGGCGCCGTCGGATCTGGTTGTGGTGGCGAACCCAGATGTCATCACCAACGTCGACGTCAAACAACATACTGCCTCTGTGCGATACTACGGTTGCTTCAATCCAGTCTGGGAACCCCGCTCGATAATCACGAACGAAGACAGGTGTTCCGATGGAGAGCTTGCTGCGAGAAACTGGAGAAGTCTGCGCGGGCTGCGCACCGGTAGGGACGAGGGCGTAAAACGTTGTACGCAGTTTTCGGCCCATCAACGCTTCGGCAGGAGAAACGCCACCAGGGGACGCCGGGTTCGGTGTCGTCCTGTAGGAAAACAGGAACGCCTGGACTATCTCGTCTGTGGTCCCCTCCTCACGAGCTTTCAAGAGGGCTCTCCTAAACGTGTCGACAAAACGCTCCGCCTGACCGTTAGACTGAGGATGGTAGGGCGGGGAGCGAAGATGCTGGATGTTGTGCTTGCGGCACAAATCTTCAAACGTCGACGAGATAAACTGAGAACCATTATCTGAAACCAGGACTTCTGGTAAGCCATGCTGGCTAAAGATGCGTCGTAGGAAGGCGATAGTGGCAGATGCGGTTGCTGG
Organism: Spirometra erinaceieuropaei; assembly: GCA_902702965.1. Classification (NCBI taxonomy): domain Eukaryota; kingdom Metazoa; phylum Platyhelminthes; class Cestoda; order Diphyllobothriidea; family Diphyllobothriidae; genus Spirometra; species Spirometra erinaceieuropaei. Next base: position 260,533 of record CACRXP010000057.1, on the reverse strand, counting down.
ATTCAGCGGAGCAATCTCGGGCCATTTCGAGTAGGCGTCAACCAAGATTAGGTAGGAGACTCCGTTAAGTGGGCCAGCGAAGTCGATATGCACGCTTGACCAAGGCCTCTCCGGTGGTTGCCAGGGTATTGGAGGTTGACGAGGCGGCATCTTGGCAGCTTGCTGACATCGAGAACAGCGTCGAACCAGGTCGTCGATGTCGCCGTCGATACCCGGCCAGTAGGCAAAACTGCGAGCAATAGACTTCATTTGGCTGGCACCAGGATGAGCCGCATGGAACTGGCGTAGTACAGTGGGTCGGAGGGAAGATGGGATCACCACACGGTCTGCAAACATGAGGCAGGAGTCAACCACTGATAGCGATGCTCGGCGGAGGAAGAGCTGGCGAAGATCGCCAGCGAGAGCAGTGGTTGGCCAGCAGGTCTGCACGTAGGTGATGGCCTGGCGGAGGACAGGATCCTGTTCAGTAGCACGTCGGATGTCCGCGGCAGTGACAGGGATACCTCGTATGGCGTCTGATAGCTGACGGCGCACACCGTCCTCAATCGAAATAGCTGCAATCACGGTATCTTCCTCCGGTTCCTGCTGATTGCTGATGAGGCGAGAAAGGGCGTCAGCCTGACCAAAGTCTGTAGTACGACAGTAGCGAATGTCGAAGTCGTAGCCAAGAAGGATGGTTGCCCATCGCTGAAGTCGGCTGGCTGAGTAGACGGGAATGACCTTCTTCGAACCGAAGATTGACAGAAATGGTTTGTGATCCGTCAACAACGTGAAGTAGCGACCGTACAACAGTTTGTGAAATTTCTTGACGGCAAACACGAGGGCTAGAGCTTCTTTCTCTATTTGCCCATAGTTCTTCTCCGCAGGGGTTAGCGTGCGAGATGCATGCATGATCGCCTTTTCAGACCCATTAGGAAAAGTATGTGAGATGACGGCACCAACTCCGTGGTTGGAAGCATCTGCAGCCACAACGATCGGCAGCGTCGGGTCGTAGTGCGTGAGCAACAGATCTGAACTCAGCATCGACTTTAGCTGGGCGAAGGCCTTTTCACAGTCGGGGGACCAGCACCAAGGAGCATCCTTCTTCAACAGACGGTTGAGCGGGGCCCGTACGTCATGCAGCGATGGTAGGAAGGCGCTATAGTAGCTGATCAGGCCAAGGAACGAACGAAGTTGCGATACATTCTTGGGGGCAGGCATCCGTTGGATGGCCCGAATGTTTTCAGGATCTGGATGACGACCATTGGCGTCAAAAACGAATCCAAGGTATTTGATGGAGTCGAGGAAGAATTGGCACTTCTCGGCCCGTAGGCGAAAGCCATACTCCTGCACGCGTTCGAGTACTGCGCACACTCGGTCTTGCAGCTCGGCAGGGAAGCGACCCACGATGATGATGTCGTCCAGGTACTCAGCTGTGCCAGGGATACCGGAAAGCATTGCGTTCATCGTTTGTTGAAATAGGGCCGGGGCGGTCTTGACACCAAAGGGCAGCCTGGTGTATTGGAACAGACCGCGGTGGGTATTGATGGTCAACAATTCGCGCGACTCTGGGGCGACCTCGATCTGCAGATACGCATCAGCAAGATCCAACTTGGCAAAGCAAGTGCCACCATTCAGCAGGGTGAAAAGATCAGCCGGAACCGGTAATGGATAGCAGTTCGGCGTCAGCGCGGCATTGAGACCGATGGAGAAGTCAGCACAAATGCGGACCGAGCCATTGGGCTTCTTAACCACAACGATTGGAGCGGCCCAGGCGGAGTAGGATACAGGAACCAGAACTCCCAATTCCTCTAGACGCTTCAGTTCAGCTGCATATGGGACTGGTCGCTTTGAACGGAAGACTGGTTGACTTCCAGGAGACAGATGTAGCACGGCTTGAGTGTATGTGCAACGACCCAGGCCCTCTTGGAACACTGGAGCAAAGCGTTGGAGAATGTCCTTGGCTTGGTCTGCAAGCACAGCGAGAATCTGCACCTGACTGCAAACAACGCGGAGCGGCATATCGGCCAACCCAAGTTGTTCAATCCAGTCAAGACCAAGTAGGTTTAGATCAGACTTGGTGATGTAGCAAATCGCAGTGATGCTGGTACCGCGGAACGACACACAGCATTGCAGCTGCCCAATTAGCAGTACGAGGCCACCGCACGCGCTTGTGGCGGACTGGGAAGTCTGCTGGATCGTGGGGCTGCCAAGGGACTGCCAGAGTCTCTCAGAGATGATGGTGATATCTGAGGCATTGTCCAACTATAGACGAACTGCATGGGCATTGAGCAAGACATCAACAAATTTTCTACGACCAGACGCATTGAGCTGGAAAGCGGCCAAGAGACTCAGAGAATTACCAACGGACTGGGGTTTGGGCTTGCGTTTTGGCCGGAAACGGTGCCTGGAATTAGGAGTGGCGGGGGCTGGCTTGCCTCCAGAAGCCGGTACTGATTTGCAGAACCCATCACGGTGTCCCACCTGATTACAGCTTTGGCAGCGATTCTGGCGAAAAGTGCAATCCCGGTGGAAATGCCATGCGCCACAGTGCCGACAAGGAGATGGCGGAGATCTCGACTTGTACACTTGCTTGGGCCGTGTAACAGGATGCGATTTGGTCGATGTGACCGTATGGACCGAGAAAGATGAGGCCGGGTTCTGAATCATTGCGGAGTCCTGCTTGAGATTGATCAGTGTTTGGCACTCTGCTGCCAGCTCTTGGAGTGTGGTAGGGTTATTCTGCTGCACTTTGGACAGGAGACGTGTCCGGATATCAGCATCCTTGGGGGACTGGAGTCCGCAGATAAATATAAGGCATTTAAACTGGTTTTCAGTGAGAGAACCGAGTTGGAAACGCCCACACTCACGATTGACAGTGCCCGCATACGTGATGAAATCATCGGCATCGCGTTTGCACAGCTGCAGGCACTGAAATCGAGTGTTGAAAAGGGATGATTGATCACCAAAAATCTGCGACAACGTCTCAACCATGTCCTTGAAAGCGACCTCTCGGGGATTCTTGGGGAGGATGAAGTTTGCATAACGCTCGTGTTCAGCCGGACCCAGTTTGCGAAGTAGAAGTCGGACCTTCCATGCATCGACCTGGGCAGCCAGATCGACAGAGAACAAGTCCTCGTATCGTTTGTACGAGGACTCAAAGGTGATATGGGCCTGCGGGTCATACAGGAATTCAGTGATGCTGCCGGCAATGTGATCAACAGATTGTGAACCACCAGCCGCGCTTGATTGGCCCATGGATGAATTGGATAGCTTGACGGTCAAAGCCTCCATCAGCTTCAGCTGCTGCTGCAACATCTGCTTCAAGTCTGCATACTCGTCAGCCATTGTAGTTGAAAAACTGCGTCGCCAAATTGTTATGACCCGCCTGGTACATGAAAGCACGTGGAGCGTATGCGCACTCGACCCTGGTCCCCAATACCAACGCGGCAGAGAAGGTGAACGCGACCGACCACGAACTGTGTATTAGGAAATTGCAAGTCAAAATGAACTGGAAGTAACGCGTATTTATAACGCCTTACGGTGCTTCGCCGGCGTTCGGCCCAATGCCCTTCTGGAAGAATATTCGGGACGAGCCGGTCGATAATTCGAATATGCTGATCGATCAGGCCCGCGAGGAAAAGCCAATGGAGAGGCGCCACGATTAAGATGACAGCGCAGTAGAGAAAACGCACGTGGCCTCCCGTGATTGGCTGGCTCTTGTTTTTGGGAGTGTAGGCACTCCCAACAAGTAAAATTGCTGGAAGGCCTTTGGACGTACAGTCTTCCGAGGACACAGTTGAGCTGCCAAGGCATTGTTGAACTTTTCGATGGTCGCGGAATACCTAGTTATCTACCACGCAAAGCTTTATCTACAGCTCTCTTGACTGACTTTTGAACTGCATCTGATAGACGCTGGTGAGAATAATTACGACGCTGAGTGTCGTCTTCCTTCAATAACTCTACTCACGCTTCCCTAAGTTATGACTCCTGAGATATAACATGGAGGCTTTTCATCCAGCGGACAAATCGGTCTTATTAATGAGGATCAGGCTGGGAGGTGTCTTGTCCAGCGTTACTTCAGTAGTGTACCTGAGTGTGTAAACCCGGCGTCTTCTGACAATGCAAACGAACAGTGTGTTGTAACACGCATAGATCTGCGCATTAGTTCTGAAATCGGGTGGTGTTGCATCAGACCTAAGTCGGAGGCAAACACGTGTTGGATACCTGAAGGACGGCCTTAGGCAATATCAGCCACTGAGCCCGATGGGGCGTACGGTCGACCTGACCCAGTTTTGCCACTGACAATTGAGGAGGTGAGATTGAGGCTAGGGAACGACGATGAGAAATATCAAAGCATCAAATGGAAGTGGGCTGTTGCTGTTGGTAACATCGGAGACACTAGAGAGCCTGGCGAAGTAAGGAGTACTGATAGGCACAACTCCACCTCGGCAGATAGCCGCGTGTCACAGCACAAGCAGAGGCCATTGAGCAGATCAGCAGTGGTAATATAGCATTTGCTACGACGGCTTTTACTCAGCAGTCCGTTTTCATTCTTGACAGTCCGACCGTCGACTCCGACGGTGTCCACCTTGTGCGCCGCAACAGGTTGGGCGCAGGGACGGTGACTTGTGCGTGAATTAGTTTATAGTGATAGTAGCATTGTGCAGCATCTACCGTGCTCTCCCCCCCCCACCTGTGCTCGGTGTCATAACAGTCAAGAAGACCGAAAGCGGGAGAAGCCGCCGGCGACTGGCGCGGCGTAAATCCCCATCGAGGCCTACTACCACACCCTCGGGTTCACACAAAACGGCCAGAATTTCACAAAACATGGAGCCGACTCGGGTCGCATCTGAGTGGGAGTGCCATAAAGGCCACAGTAGGAAGGATCCATTGCAGTCTGACTCTTTGTCCATCAGTCGGCCACTCAACACAAACACACCGGACTGACTGCGAGCTCCAAGTTGGTCCGTCGATTGGAAAACTTCCAAGCCACGCCTCTGACGCACCGTGGTAGTATCTAGCGCGTAAGATTGTTTATAGTGAGAAAAATGCGTTGAGTCGACCACGCTCTCTGTGCACTTCTCCGTGCACCAGTCGACTGTTCGGGCCAGCCAGGTAACTGATACTGTGGTTGGGAGAGGTGGCTGACGAAGAACGGTTCGTTTGCGTGCGCCGAACACACACGACTTGACCCCCTACGCAACATATCGGGATTTCATAAAAATGAAACGAACTATTCAGATCTCACCTACAGCAGAGGGGCAACGTGGAGGAGTCGAAGAACACACATCCCACTTACGTGATAGGTGCCTAGTTTGTGCCTGTGGGGTGTGATGTTGGACACGCTCAGGTTTTGTGCATGTATGGTCAAGTCTGCGGTGACGACGAGTGTATTTTGGTGCTCCAGGCACTGGCTCGCCAGTCTGTGTCGTGGATTCATCAGACGTACGCGTAATGTTCATGTGCGGTGTCATTGTGGACAGAATAGGCTAAGAGCTCCTGAGTCGATTGCGGTGATGCTACCGCTAGTGGTGACCGCGTAGGCGCTGAAACTGGGAGAGTTGCTTGATGTGCTTGGCGTGTCGATATGACGCTGAATTCCACTGCCGTGGGTATGCATATGGCCGAATGGACTCATGCGGTGAATGGAAGTGCGTGAGTAGTGGCGACGGATGCAGCGAGAATACATGTTTGGGCCCCATAGCACTGGTTCGATGGTCACAATGCGATGGATTCGCTAGTAACCAACCAGGCCGGTGAGTGAGGTGAATGCCCGATCGCAATGAGGACAGGTTGGGACCGAGTCCATATTGCTGGTGGTGAGGGTGGTCGTTGTGAGCGGCGTCGGGAGTGTTATCACGGGTTGCGGGAGTGGGAGGGGCGGTTGTGGCAGGGATGATTATGGGGGCGTTTGTGGAGGCAGTAGGTGGAGTTGTTGGTGTTCTGAGTCCGTAGATGCCCGACTAGACCGACACGCACCTTTCTTAGGGATCTATACAGCGACAACACCACTTCTCTGTACGGCCCCTTCGAAAAGTTGGCTGAGAAGACCCATAACTGACCGACTATCACGATCGAACAGAACTTGTAGACCCTCTGCGAAGCTGTCCGTGCAAGGTGTCTTGTTGTTCCTCAGCATCGCTGTTGCATCAAGCATCTCCTCAGTGGATGGTGCCCCGCAGTCACAGTTATACTCAGATACCAGGTTGCCCTCAATCCGAGAGTGATTACTGAGTTAAGAGAATGAAAGAAATGCTTGTCCCACCGACACAGCCTCTGTTAGTGTTACGACTGCACACCTTAGTTGGTCTTTGGTAAAACAGACATATTAGTAGTCTGGCCCATTTTTCGGAATCCACTACGTCTCTTAAAGTCACCGTTAGTTGATGCACACAAGATCTCTGGCAGTCTGACTGTAGTAGTTGCTGTCATGCCATGCAGTAAGCCTGCTCTAAGACCAACTGCTAAAATTCTGATCTCCACGAGGGTGTGCAGTTCTTGTATGCCAGACGGTAAGATAAATACATCTGGGAGCAAGTTCTTGTAGCGATGGCTATCGTGCACATCATCCGCCTAGGAGGCACGATGGAGGGTTCGCCTAAGTTCGAGCCAGTTAGCTCCAACTGAGGGCGCCTTTGAGTCGGCTGTTGTCTAAATCAGTGTTGCGGTGTGGTTGGACACAGCGAGGCGGACGCCCATGACGGTAGGGGGATACTTGGGACGAGCGGCAGTGTACCCCCTCATAGTTCGTGCCTTATTAATAAAACAACATTTAAGCCATAAACGAGCCCACACGACTATTAGTTCCTCATTCCTATACGACTGTCTGCGAGCACTAGACATGAGGTGGAGACAGATTAGGCCAGTGAACTTAATCCTGCGTAACTAGTATTCTTTCTTTGGTTTAGTTCATCCTGCCCCCGAAGTTTTTTAACGGTCTCTTCGAACCCGAGGAAACGGACGAGGCCGTCTTATGTGCCTACGCTAGCGCCCTTTCTTCAGGCATAGTCTCACCACAGCGCCAACCGATTCTCAGCTTAATTGCTCTGCACCACCTCAACAGGCAAGCTCTTCTTTTTATCTATCGTTTTCTGGAGGCATATGTTTCCTATGAACCCCAGCACCTAGGACATGTCACACCCATTTTCCAATGGTTAGTGCAGATGTTTGACTTCTCACGGATGTAGGGGCAGTATGTATGGCTTGGTTGATCATATCTAGCAATTACTAAGCGCTAAAGACGCTCCGTACTTCCCTAGCCTACTTTTACATGTTTTCTACCCAATGAATTATCCAGGGTCAACTTGAATGCGGATTGTTTCTGAAGAGCGAAGAATGTAGGCAAGCAGTATCCCTGTTTACTCCAACAGGGTCCGCCAACACACGTTGTCTGACGTACAGACGTACAAATTTCCAGTTGACCGTCTTCTGATTTCGCGCGCCCTCGATATTTCTCATGCATAAGTCTGACTTAAATAAGGAGCCGCCTTTCTGGTGCACTATTTAATGCCCCAGGGTCATCCGCTCTTCCTAAAACTGTCAACACCTATAACAATGGTGTCACTTATGCATTCTTCAGCGAGTTAACTGTAAGAATGACAGCAGACGGAGTTAACCCAGGTATTTTGCTCTCATATGTTTCAACGACCAAACGACGCCAAAACTTATGTAGCGTCCTCGACGCAAAATGACGACTGCGACAGCGAAATCGAACAATTTAAAAGTCGAAATCTTAACAAATGCTAGGGATGAGTTTAATTCATGCAAAAGCAGCACGCTGGCCAAGTCGGCTAACGTTCAACAGATAGGGCAAACTCTGCAAACATCTCGGCAGGTCAGATGAAACTACTACACTGATCGACCACGTGTGGCGCGTGTAACTGACTAGCAAAAGCTGAGGGCGCGTGACGCGAAAACCTACCGCACGCATCAGCCGATGCTAAAACGACCGATAGTAGGACGTACTCTGATGTTTCCATAAACCGGAGCATAGAATGCTCGAAAGAAGTTAACAGTTGGATTATCCTCTTGTCTTCACCGTCTCCTCCTAGGTACATTTTCTGCACAAGAAATCTGGGTGAACCGCTAATCAGGCAGCTCTCTCGCACTCTATTCTGGTTAACTAAACAAGAACGTCGACGGACCAACACCCCCGGCTGGTCACAGGAACTGGTCGACCTCTTACGGCGCTACAAGCGACCCAAGTCACTGCCGTGGGACGAAGAGATACCGATAAACTCTGAACTGGTCAGCGCTCAGTACCGGCAGCAGCACTTCGCCGCCTCGATATCAGCAGAACTGGCTGAATTCTACGATCCTGATGTCCCAGACTCCAGAGCTCGACACTGGAGTTTGTTTTATAAACTGACGCATTGAACGTCTCGCACCGCATTGAGCTAGTTTTGTATTCCTTCTATGTATACATATACATTCCGTTTTGGAGATACAGTTTGCATTGCCGTGCCTGAGAATTCATGCTTGTGAGCCATCCGGTACAGCTGTTTGAATGGGGTCTGCATTCCGTGGTTATCAAAGATCTGTGAATCGGCATATGATCCCTAAGTCGTCATTCCCTGCAGAAACGAGCACCCAGTCTTCTTGATCATGTTTCGACCGCCCGAAGTCGATTAACAGTCTTATTTCACCCACCAAGTTACCTTCCCAGACCTGCTTATGTTGCTGTCACAAAATAACCGAATGCCTTGGTGCAGAATTCTTTGGACTAACTTCAGTAGCCTATTATGTATTCATGGTCAGACACATGCTAAAGAAATATCGGGGTCGGCGAGCTGCTGACTGAATGGACATCACACAACGAGCCGCGAACTATCACATAATGACGTGATTGTGCCCCAACTCGTCCTTATTATCGATCACGTGTTCCACTGTTGGCATAATTCTATCCTTTTTAAGTCAGACATAGGCGAACTTTCGATCGCGGCCCTACCTCGGAAGTCCTTACAGGTTATTTGCTTATGGGACTACTCGGGAAGTGTGTGTTAATGAACCCCCTCTTCCTTGGCGCAGATGTTCCTTCTCGTACACTCATTGTTACTTAGAGGACATTTCTTGTGCGTCACCCGTGTGGGATCTCGTATCAACAAGATTTGCATGTGCAGGTCAAACTCCGACAGATGGCATGGGGACATTAAATTATGTGCTCGGCAAAGCAGAACGAAGCTTTTCCGTCAGCTATGTGGAGGGCAAGACCGGATATCCCTTAGGATCACCGCCACTGGTGATCTTATTGCACTGGTGACAGTTACTTTCGTCCACCCTTCCTATTCACCGATGTTGGTAATTGAGGGAGTTCAGAGACGAGCCCTGACTTCCGGTCATAGGTACAACTTTTCTGTGGAGGCCTGATTAATCAATTCCCAAAACCATGCTGGCAACGGGGCCTGATAAAACAATTTCACGTGTAAAAGCGAAATTTAAGAATTCAATGCAGACGAAGGCCTAGAAACAGTGACTTCTTACTCCTACTTATGTCGGTTAACCCATAACATCCGGGTCAATTCTGAAACAGATAAGGTTGTTCCTTAGGAATGGCTTCGGAGGACCCAGCACTTCGCTAAGGGGTAGACTCAGCTCGCCGGAATTTATATTCGGCCATTACCCTCTATGGAGAGGGATAATTTCGTTATCCCCAAAATAAATAGCGACTACTATGAGATGTCCGAGGGTAAAAGTGTCGAAAGGAAATGAGCCAAAAACTGTTGTAGAATGCATAAGAATTCTTATGCAATGGCAGAACAGCACTGCAAATTACTGTCAACGCGGTTTACGACCGCCGAATTTATATCCCCAGCCATGAGAACATTGCGTCGTGTGGGGTGTGGAACCCATAGTCTCGGAAAAAGGTTATTAAGGAAGGCAAGTTTATGCATTTCTAGTTATTTCCAACGAATAAACTAAACGGAAATATGGTGGGCAAGGCCCATGTACTATATTTTCAAAAGATATACCCAGTGACCGATTCGGTCGTGCGGTGGGCATTCTGATAAACGTATCCAGACACCGATCTGGGCGTCTATCCAAAGAATACTTTTAAAAGGCAAGATAAAGTCCAGGAATTATGTACATGCGAAATTCGTAAACGAACAGTGGTAGCACGGCTGGGTAGTCCTGCGATCACAGGCCTGGGGACAAAGTTAAGTTGAATTGGAACATAAAGTGGCTGAATAAAGGTTAAAAGGTGGAGGTGCGAGAAGAATAAACTAACTTCTTATCCTTGAAAAACCCCTTCAGAATGGTAACTTGTGCAAAGACCGTTAGAACGATGAGGAGGGACACCACTGCACTCCAAAGGGTTATGTGGTCCATGAGGTCGACAACAAACAGACGGTCTGACATCTTTTTCGCACGGAGCTCTGTCTGATAATCCTCAGCTACAGACAAATGCTCGTGAATTTGTTCCGTAAGGGCCTGGAGCGCGGTTTGGGGGCCGGGGGGTGGGGCGGGCAAACCGGCCTCCTCGAGAAGAGAATCCTGAGAACGAAGCTCGAATAATACCACCTTGTGTGACACAGAGGAAAATTGGTTTCCAAAGCAGAAAGAAAAACTTCCGGACTTGGTTGCCGAAAACTTTATGTTTTCATGAGTGATCTTCGACTTCTCCGAGATTACTTTTTGATCTGGATCTTTAATGACGACATCAACATCATTTGAACCGCCACTGAGGACTTGGACCATTAATTCGTATGATTCTGCCTTCTCCAAGTCCTCAGAGAAACAAAATGTCTCTTTATCAGGAAGTTCAAAAGTTAATCGTTGAGGGAAACAGTTCGCATTGTCAATAAGCCTTGAAGTCAGAAAGAAAGAGAGGATGAAAACGGGGAACATCACAGGGGAACGTGTCAATACTGCGTTGTCGGCTCTGACACCACGATAATTAGTTTCAATCGTATCTACAGACTGATTTTCGCGTTAGACCTGTTTATTCGGGGTACCGGATTCCGATCTACCAGTTCCCGAAGGATATTAAGTTATCTAAAAATATTAAACTGCCACAAGAATGCCTAGAATATATCGAAATTGGGTTGGTGACGATGTGATGGTCTCAGATGTTCAGAACTACGGCAAGGGTTTCTTTCTCGACAAACTGAATAGCCATGCTGATTGATGCCTCAAAAATGATGGAATCAACACTTGTCTGTTAACCCGGAATGAGATGCCTGATCAGCTATCATCCATAGCTAGACGAAAATACCTCTGCCGTCCGCTCGTCATAGTTAAACTAGTTTGTACAGTGCTTATCGTGAAAAAGAAACCCATGATTATGACCTTTAAAATCGTCAGAGAGTTGGATTTCGCTCTTCACCATGGCGAATTTTTTGGCTGGATGAATCGGACTGCCGAAGTAGGTCCCCTTTATGAGCTTATACTTTAGGGTTTTATATTTACTCAGTTTTTTTTTATTTACTCAGTTACCTAGATGTGTGCATGTTTCTCATCCGTTAGTCCGTTAATCGTGCGTCCCTTGTGGCTGTGTCTACTTATCCTACGTAAGCTAAATAATTCTGAATTAATTGTCTTTACCCTTGTAAACCGCCTGCAGCTATTTAACCGTCAATTGCTTTAGTCCCGACGTTGCACCCTCCCTCCGTTGAGCTCTTCGCTGTGAAGTAACTGTGTACCACTGAGACCGGTACTTAAGCGGCTACCTGAAAATGCGGGCCGCGAACTCTTCCTTCTCAAGGTGCGGAGATGGGAGGCAACTAAAAGATCGTTAGCCTTGTCCCTGGTTTCCGTCCAGTGTACGTACAATCACCCAAGAGGAGAAGGGGGAGGAGGAGTGAGAGGAAGAGGAGGAACATGGCAGTTCGGGCATGTTCCGGACATATAAGCAACAATGAGATCGCATGTTTTCACCGTGAAATCAGCGACTGCAGAACAGAATCGCTTGCGGAAACCTAGTCCATTTAATCAAGAATAATTACAGTCTAACCAAGCTCTGTGATATGGCACAAGAATTTTGTTACATGTACAACTGTGTTAGTCATTCACTCAGATAAACCGATATTGCAATATGTAATCGACTCGATACAGCCTGCCAAGGTAACAAGCCCCTGGACCACCACAAGTGATTCAGCAAATCCAATCAAGCGGTAATCTTGTAAACATGCTAAGTCAAAAACCCATTTTGCTTACTGGCTTCTCCATTGTCATGACCAATCGTATTGGGCATGGAATATGACGATGCAAAATGCGATAGGCCAACAATGTGAGGATTCCAAAATCAACAGACTGGGAACACAGAGTAAGTAAGGCCAGGTGTATTGAGACTTAAGCGTGTAGAAGCTGTCCGGTGGTTTTTGGCATATCTTTTATCGTCACCCAAGTAAACGCCGGTTTGCTTTGTTGGAATCAGTGCAAAAGCGTGTGCGCACGCCCGGGTCTTGCCGGAGTTTAGCTAAACGGCAACTGCTGTCATCTTTATGACATCACGTTTTCGCTACGCTGGTTCAGAGTCAAGAGCAGTTCAAGCGGTGAATTGAGGAGGCAACATATACGGTTTGAAGGTGACATGGGTAAGTGGTGGCAATAGTGACCGCGAGGGCGGACCGCCTTAGTACCGCCGACCAGACCGTAGGTGGAGTATAGCTACTACAAAGGAATTGCACATATATAAAATGCACGAGTAGCAATATGGCCAGGAAAACGAACATAACGTCTACATCCTCTGACATAGCCCGGAGGTAGGGGTGAATACACTTGGACGTGTGCTGCGGTAGCAGAGTTGAAAGATGGCTTTGGGTAGCGAAGACGGCGGAACACGGAGAGCATAGGGAAGCTGGAGGCGCAGGAGATAAGAGAACACAGGGCTCAGTGGGAGCAGTGTCCATCCAGCAGCCTATAAACTAATGCATGATCCTCGGAGTATTTTCGCCGAATCGCCTGCAATATTTTGTAGTCGGCAAGTTCAAAGTTACTTAGACACCTAGGTTTTTGGAGGTATCCAATTCTTTTAACTGAATACCATTTCTGCAGCCTTGTTGTTTTAGGAAACGTTTCGACCAGCTTTCAATTTTAACACTACATGTAGAATTACTTACCTCTTGTCGTTTTTCTTACGCTCTTTTTGCTATCGTTATTTTTGTTGTAAGCGCAGCATCCCCTACCTAGAGTTTAGCATCTATAATTGTTTGTGGATTTAATTGCCGTTTACACTACGGCACCTACGCTGCGCTGAAGCAAATACAAATACGCTGGGGCGGCCAGCTCGTGCGGGTGGACGACGGGAGGCTACTCAAACGATTCTTCTAAGAAGATGTCGTCATGGGTTCACTCCCACAAGGAAGTCTAGCTTTGCGCTACAAGGATACTCTTAAAACCTCCCTGAAGCGCCTGCAGCTCAACCCGGCAAACTTGGGGGCCCCACTTGGGACCGGCCTACATGGAAGTGAACAGTGAAGACAAACACAGAAATCTTCGAAGACAACCTCTGCACCGCTGCCCAAACCAAACACGAAGCACGCAAATCTAAAGTGCCTCCGCCGCCGCCACCACCACCAACGTATACACGATGTCAGCAGATATTTCAGGCACCAAACGGATTTGTTGGACACTTCTGGACCAACTGCAGCACCTGGACTGCACCAAACATAGTCTCTCCGTTTACCTCTCCCTCGCCTTCTACGCCATCAACTAATGTTGATCGCCCTCCTCAACCACCACTAGCATCCTCCTCCTCATTCTTCCCCTCACCAACACCTCAAAATTTGCTGTTGCGACGTCTGCCACGCCCATTATTACTACACATAATCCTGACACACCAATAAAAACCAACATCACCACAGTCAATGCCAGCTTTGAGGAACCGGTCTATACCTGTCCTCATTGTGACTGCACCTTTTCCTCACACATCGGCCTGGTCGACCACTTGAGAATACATCGCACAGAGGCTGATGAACCGGTGCCTGGAGCACCAAACTACACCTGCCGTATCCGTCTCCACTGTTCACTGCCCTTGCACATTCATGCAACGCAGAGCCCTATTCGGCCACATGCGTATTAAGGAGAGTGGAATTGACCGCAGCCCCGACACACCTAGCACATCCAGAACAGCCACCGTACCTAGCCTCACCCACACTCCGACACTTAGCGCGCCCGCCGTCATCAGCTCCATCACACGCAGTGCACACTGCCCACCTACCATGCTCGGCCCAACCCACACCCTGCTGCACGGTCCGCCCACCATTACCAACTCTACTATATCCACCACCAAAGATGATACTGACACCGCCGACTTCTCGTATCCAAGCTGCCCCCGTACATTCACCTCACGCATCGGCCTGTCCGGACACTTACGATTCCATCGCACAGAGACCTGCAAGCCAGTTCCTGGACCACCAACATACGATCGCCGGATTCGTACATTTATTCACCACATGGGTCTATTTGGTCACATGCGCGTCCACGAAAACCTGCAGTAGATAACCGCTGGCTACACCCCACCATCACATCCTCCCTCACCAGCATCTCACCGCACATCATCATCCCTCACCACAAGCTTCCAAGAAGTGCGAAAAATATCGTTCCTAATAGCGCCGCTAATCCTGCCTAGTGACTTTTGAAAGGAAGAGAGAGAGAGAGAGAGAGAGGAAGTCGCTTTATTTTAAAATTATATATTCAAAATTTTCAGCAAAAAATGGCTCCATTCACTATGGGCAGTAAATAAGTTAATAGATTATTCAGGGGTCAAAGTTTAACATAAAATGAAACTATTATTATGAGTATAGTTCAAGTCTTAGCTCCTGTATTTCTATCTCTACACACGTAAGACAGCACGCCAGGAATGGCAATACAGAAGCTCGAAAAGCCGCTGTGCGACATGACATAAGTCGGAAACTGTGGCGCATCGGGCGGGAAGACTTCGCAGAGATAAAATCAGAATGCAAGGGATGGGCAACGTCATCTATAATCCGGCCAGCAAATTGATTGACCGTATTGAAATGTCGTTGTATGATAGTGTCAACTAAAAAACGATAAGAAACACCAGCAGCAGAAGAGGGCATGCGGGGACTCGTTTCAAAATTAAAAGATCCTTTTTAAGCAAAGCAGGAAAAATGACAGGAGAGCAGCATAGGATAAGAGGAAGAATGCAGGCATCGATGAATCGCCAGACTAAGGGTTGAGGTGCGTCGTAGGAACGTAAACGACGAATGTAATAAAGAAGTTTACGAACTTTAGCAAACAGGGACTCAATATGGAGGGAAAATGAAAGGTTTGAGGACAGAGTAACGCCGAGATACCTTAAAGAGGATGCCTCGTTAGGAAGGATGTCTGGGGATTCAGGACTAAAAGAAAGCCGCAGTCAGAAAAAACACTGAATAGATTTTTGGTTGTTCATTAGGAGACCATTTTCGTCCGACCATACTAGGACATGGTTAAGGCCATCCTTTAGAGACTGGGGGTGTGTCGGACTTTTGAGAGGGTGTCCAACAACCACATCATCTGCATACTTAACCACAAGACAGTCGTTAGGGGATCTTAGTTCGTCGGTGTGGAGGGAGAAAAGGTGAGGGGATAGAATAGAACCTTGAAGAACATCGCAGTCATTGGGAAGTTTCGTCGATTTCCGCTTGCCAGATTGGGCAAATTTATTGCGGGAAGTAAAATAACCGCTAAGCCAAGAGATGACTCAGCCTGGAGAGCCGAACGCGAATATTTTAGTAAAGAGAAGAGGGCGCTGGACGGTATTAGAGGCGGAAGAGTAGTCAAGAAAAGCGCATGCGTACTCGCGGCAACCCTTGTCTAATTCTTTTAGAGCAGAGTGGACCAAAAGAGTAAAGCGTCTAAAGTACTGCGTTTGGCTCTGTATGCAAATTGTAAAGGGTCGGAAAAATGTAAGAAAAGGCTTTATAATGTTTAAGACAACTCTTCCAGCAAGCTTTAATAGTGCGGAGGAGCAGGCAATTGGATGACAAGATTTAGGACCAAAATTAGCAGTTTTTTTTAGGGATACGAGTGATTCTCACTGTATGCCAGGCGTCGAGAAACTTGGACTCCATAAAAGACATATTAATTAGGTGCACTAAAATAGGGGCTATCTGAGAACAACAAGATTTAAGAAGAAAAGTCGAGATACCATCCGGCTCGGCAGCTGTTGATACACGGTCCTTTTTAAAGTGCTTCTCTACTGTTGCCACAGACACGGGTTGGAAGGTACATGGTGATAGGGGAAAGTCATCTGAGGGAAGATCGGATTCATTGTGACAGAATATAAAATGCTTATTTAAGGAGTCTAAATCAGCATCCCAATGTACCCTTGTTTTGCAATGACCAGTGAGACGCTTAAGATTCTTTCAAATCTCAGCAGAGGAAGAAGAGGTAAAAAGTTGACTAACAAACGGGCTATTTCGCCTGTCAATCTCTGTTTTTATTAAGACAGTAACATCCTTAAGGCTGTCACGGAAGCCTATCTTTTAAAGGAGTTTTTACGTCTTAACGATTTCAGATAGGGGAAGAAATTCTATCCGGTCGTACCTTTACAGTATCAAGAGGACAGCAAATGTCAAAAATTTCATTTAAATCGCTGTTAGGTTGGAAGAACAGGATTCAACATTCGATTGTTCAAGGAAATCGGGAATAGTATAAGAAATGCAAGTCTGAAGGAGGGGAATATTTTGTGCGGACGTGTTGCGAACCTTAACCTTTCTCTCAGGCTTGACTAGCAGTGCACGTTTAGAGGTGAAGTAGATTTTTGGAAGACAAAATAACGTGGAACGATCAGAACCTGGCAAGGGGGCCCTATTTTTAACGCAAAAAAGCTTGTTGTGGTTGGTCAGAATATGATCAAAAGGAGCATCTGCGCGAGTATTAAAGGAGACAAGGTCATCTAAGGCTAGAAGTTTGAGGGGACTTATAGACGCGGGTACCAGTAACACCTTCCTCGGATAAAGGCAGACCCTATCTGTACGCAGGACGACCTAAATAATGACATAAAATATTACCTGTGGCAGGAGCCAACTCGCCTGCTCCTCTTAATGGAGATGACGACAGTTCCAATGTGCCAACAGGCGAAGTAACTAGGCCGACCAATTTATCATTGCCCTAATTTACTGTCAACTGCCTCGAGCGCCATATATAGCACAAGTCTGAATCTGAAGATATGGACTCACGGCTAGGGGAGATGGGGAGACGTCACAACTTAAGCCTAATATTACTACCATTCCTGATGGGTACCTCGGTACATTTGGCTGAAAACAAAAAAACTAGATCCAAGCTAAGACTCTGTAAATCCTCCTCATCCTCACAGCGGATTCCGAAGAAAGACAGAATAAAGAGTGCCGTGACCGCAAAGTGTTCAGTTGTTCAGGGCATGTCTGAATCGAATGCAGTCAGACCTGACAATCGTGTCTCAGAGAATCCTAATTCTTTTCTTGGCCTACTAGACCGAACACTCCAGCCAGACGTGGAAATAAAATAATGAAAGCATTCCGGATCTGAAAAAAGAGTGACGATATGACAACAACTCTACGACCTCGTCCTCACAAAATTGTGTAGAAGAACAAACAGCAAATCAAGTTGATCCTGTCAAAAAAGCCAGCCTCAGGAACTTGCATAAATAGGTTTTTTCCAACCGGCTGTTTCTCAGCGGAACGGGTGAAACGCCAGGAACTAGTTCCGGGATTAAAATCACGACTAGACGCTGAAAAAAACAGCCTAGTTATCTTTAAGTGGAAATATTTTAGAAAATATGAAGCTTCCGTTGAATCAGTCGGTAATACTAAGAACAATGGCAGCTGCTCAGCCAACGCAGACACCATCGTGGGAACAGCCGTTTGAGGCGACAGCGCAATGAAGCTGGTCTGACCGAAGAAACGGGCGTTGATGAAACCCATCCGGAAATTGAGCGGGTCAATGAAAACGACGTTTGTAGGAAAGCAGCAGGTCCTGCAACTGTGACAAACGCTGCCGAATATTCGACCAGCACAAAATTGAGGAGCATGTATACAAATACGTTGTTAGACGAGGCTCGTGCCAGCAGGGCTGTTGAAATATGCGTACAAAATTAGCCGAGAAAAAGAAGCGGCGCCAATGAGTGTGGAACAGCAAGCAAGATGAACACATACGGACATTTGTCGACATTGTTGAGGGACCATTTTTTACTGTTAAAGATCCACCACCGAACAGGCAAACAACAATAGTTTAGGGCAGCTAGTTAAGCCGATTCTTTAAAGGAAGAGGTATTGCTGAGGGACTTTTTCAAGATCCTCAGGAGCCGTTCGAGAATCCACATAATCCTGACAAATATGGTGTTTGTCTGCGAGACCCTGCGAAATTTCAACACTGCGGATAACGGTGGAAATTTGAGTACTAACATGCACAAATATGGGTTAGAGTAGGGCAACAAACGGAACTCGAGTCAGTGCAAATAAAATATCCGCTAAAATACAAAGTTAAAACAGTTCTAAAATGTAACTGCTCCTCTATACCTGAACATGAAGAAAGGCAAAATGAAGGCATATACTGGGACACAAGATGAAGAAGTAGTGATATACTGATGTGCGCAAAGCGTAAGGACAATGTTCGCTAACCTCTCATAGCACGCAGGAAGCGTAAGTGATTGCAGTCCATTCTGTAAAAAGTGTGCACTTTGGTTGCTTTTCGTTCCCCACATTGGCAAGAGGGAGCAAAAAGAACACATACAAGGTTGCTATAAAACACATCTGCTCAAATAGATCATTTGATCCGTCTGGGTTCTATTGATTAAATTAGATTACAATTTCATAACCCATCTGCAAGAAATTTTGAGTAAGAAAATGAGGACGGGTCCAGACCAGGAATAATTTGTTTATAATTCTAAGCCTTCGGACCCGTTGTTTAGAAATTTTATTCTTTGAAAAAGCAAAGAATCCCGAAAGATCAAAATGGTCCTAGTTGTGTAAACTTCCGTTTGGGTTGTACAGAACGTCTGTTCATGCAAAAAAACTGAGTAAATATGATAGCACAAATAAAATTATGTTTGAAAACAGTGTTTTAATGAAGTTCACATTTAAATATCCCTTAGGAAGTAGTGTAATTTCAGGTATGGCGCCCTGCTAGCGCATGGTCTTCTCATACGCGGGGCTGGCCGCGGGGGGGTGGGGGTGCCAAATGGAGCCGCAGACCCTTTATTCGGACCACACGAAGTACTCAGGAACAACGCATTTTCTGAAAACTGAAGATCAGTACTGGTAACAATTGCACATCCGCAGGCGTAAATTTCGTCGCAAAGACCAGTTCTTCAGTGTAAGTAGGCAATATGTTTGCATTAAAATTGACCTCAATGCCTTCTTTAGTTTAGACTAGGATGACCTTAAATAGTCGTAGTTTTGTTTGAGTTGGTTACTTATATCTGCGTGCTGAACGGCTTGAGTGGGATTATCATGTTCTCTGATCGATATTCTCTTGACTTAATGGTACGCCAAGGAATGCTAGTTTTATGTCAATTTCTAATGTCTGTGATTTAACTTTCGTTAATTTTGTGTAGTTTTACGGTATTTGCTTATCAGTTATGACTATTAATGAAACTCTGGGTATCGTAGCAGACTTGGTACTGAAAGTGCATTTCTGCCCCATGTGTATTATTTTCTGCTAATTATTGGAGGCAATCATGAAACGTTCATACTCTGGATACCGTCGATGTACCATCTTCGGACGAATTAACAGACACATGCACGCATATTATGCGCAAATGGACGAAGATGAGTCAACGCTTCTGTCAACGTCGTCCACGGTATCTGCGCAACCGATGGAAATGGAAATGTTTATACTGACCCTAGAAATTCCCAGAGATAGGTTTTTCACGTGCCTAAAGGAATATTGGGCGCAGAGTCTGAGGGAAACCTTGTGCAATTGAAGGCAGATCTGTTCTTGGAGCCTAACAAGGATTATGACTAGAGGCACAAGTACCGCTCTCCACGATCAGGAAGTTGTTTACTAAGTTACGACGCTTCCATCCTGAACTAAGTAAGAATCTGTGAACACCTCTGCAAACGCCTCGAACGCGCATAAGCAAGCCCCTTCAGAAGGGGTGCTATGTCCATCTGGACCTTACACGGGGTCTGCTGCATGAACTGGGCCCTGGGCCGAGAATACGAATTCCGGAAATCGGCGTGCAGCTGCAAATTGACGAGATGAAGGCTTTTAAAGGGTCCGCTCAATGCCTATGGCCCATACTCAGTCTTAAAACCCATTCGGCTGTTGGACAACCCTCTGTTGTCGGTGCGTTCTCCGATCCGAGCGAGCCAGACACTGTGAACGACTTCCTGGTCGACTGTGTGTCAGAACTAAGGGAATGTTTGACTAACTGCCTTCGCAATCCATTGACAGACGATGGTTTCTTTCGAATGCTGCATACCGACAAGGGACGATATGAAAATGTGGAATTTATTCCAAACTTTTTGGCTTGTGGATAAAACACCTCAACGTGGTGGGAGGACGGAACGAGGGATTTGTCCGTAATATCTTATACACTATGCTCGGCCCGCCCCTGTGCCTCCGCTTCCGCTGGGGTGGGTCCATGGGCAAGCAGTCTTTTGTTAGAAACCCACTGCACGCCATCTCCAGTGGTATGTGCAAAGCATTTGTAACAAGTACAGCGTTTATCAGTCATAACCTCGTTTTCAGTCAATGTGCCAGCGACTTCGTCCGTAAAACTGTCACAGACTGGCTCCACGGATTGAGAGACCGGTGTGGGGGTCGGGCTAAACGTCGAGAAACAACCCAGAAGGTAAATCACTCTATTTGTATTCATCAGAAAAAATGTATTTAGTTTCCCGGCGGGATCACTGACGCCACTGACTGCCAAATTCTGACTGCATCTAAGAACACGGTAAATACCATTAGTAAGTTTCATAGTAAATTTTACGAATGCATGGCCTTTTATAGAGTACGTCGTTCATTTCATAAATTTAAGAATATCTACCGCAAAATGTGACTGCTTAAGCGGCATAGACCATTTTCATGATTTTATGTAACAAAAAATGTTTTTATATGTGTCTATTGCACTATGTGAAATAGTGGGGCCGCACAGGACGCTTTTGAACTATTATGGTCAAAAGGCAGGGTCGTCTGGAGTACGGCGTTTGGGGGGTTCGATTTGTTGCATTTAAAGGTGATACATCAACGCCTCGCGGAAATGCACTGGACACACGATAATCGGTATTGTTAAGGGCTGTCAAAACTGATGACGAGTAGGCGCTTCCCTGCGCAAACTTTTGCGGTGGCTGGGCTAGAGGGGCTGAGGATTTGTATGCCCATCCGCAGCCCCGCCCTCAGTCCTGAGCAGTCCCCTCACAGTCCACCTCAGCCCCGCAAGAGCAGAGGGGGTTTGGCGGAACTGGTGCCACCAGGGCGTTTTCTAACAGTCTACCTTCTGAGTGCAGATTACAAAACAGTCCCCTAAGGATTTGTGGTATTCTTTGAGCTTTAGAACTGATTTAGATGCGGTTCAATGAGGCAAATAGGGCTTTCAGATGATTTCGCTGGTAGGGACGTTATGGGAACAAAAGCTTTCATAAGGACACATGCTACAGGTGGGTCAGCGGCTAATGAATTAGAATACAGTTGACAGGTGTGATCTTAAACAAACCATTTTGAGCGTAAGAGAAGAACTTTTTTTCCGCGAAATTAATTCGCACTTTTCGTTTGTTCTAGGTTACGCTGAGTTTCAGAGCGACCTTGAAATATCGCTAAATACTTCATGATTTTCAGTGTTTTCATTTGATTGCCCATAAAGGCAGACTGACTATTATGTGCTTGTTAAGATCTTTTAAATAAGACACTTCTTGAAGGCGCATAGGGAAGGAGCGAATGCCTGGGCTTTATTTTCCATAGAGAAGGGCGTTTGGGTCGCAGTTAAAGACTCACCGACACAGGAAACCTCATCGTCGAATAGAATGAACGTCTACAGCAAAAGTCAACAACGCATATGCTTTTGATCGGTTAGAGAGCATTTCTCCATAAGTTGCCTTTTCAAAGAGTGCTTTAATACTGCATTGCTTTGGCGGACGTCTGTGTACTTTACATTTTTACACTGTGAAGCCAATAAAAAATGTTACACTTTGGCCGTTTATTTCACGTCGCTAAAAATACTGATATTCCTGCCACGAACGCAAAAATATACCTTCCCCTTTATATGTCGCGTCACTTTTTGCTACCTTTGATGTGATGCGCAACGGAAGTCTAGGACAGGTATTAGCGTAGAAACTTGCCCAAATATATCGCAGCATCCATTTTTGCCCAAATATATGAATAATTTTCTTGGCAAAATAACATGGACACATTTTCTGCCCAATGAAACGACAAGTCCCTGAAGAGGCTGGAGAAACGAGCAAAATTCGCAACGTTTAAACCGTTCATAAATTCTCATAGCAGTTTCTGTCACCAGGTTTCATGAGGTAGGTCACGCACTGTGTACACATTTTGGGGAAATCTTGGTCGTGCGTGACTTTGAATAGGAAGTTGAGACTATTTTGGAGTCTTCTGAACCACGGGGCTTTAAGACCGAACTTATCAAAATCAGACATATGCTTGCCAAATCACTTTTTGAACTTTTCAAAGGAAATTCTCAGAACCCTAAGGCCGTACTTATTGTACACTTCCAGGTGTGAGCCTTGAATGCCATCATATTTGGACGAAGACTTAGTGTTGCATCTCTAAGTGTCTCCTAGTTTCTTTTAGCCATCTAAGTACATTATCCTAAAGAAAATTAGTCCGTAATCTAGGAGAGGTAAAACGCGCATCTCAGAAAGTTATATCGTCAGTGAATTTAAGGCAAAAGTTTTGCATGTGAGTCCGCATAAGCCAGTGCCTTCCGGTGACGGTAGATTAAGATAGGGGGAACAGTCGATAGTATTTGTATAGCTCAGACCTAACTATCTTATTGATGGTGCCTTTGTTATTCCGTGATCACTGAGGACGAAAAACTAAGAGATGGCTTTCGATGGTGAGAATGACATTTTACAATAACTACTCCATCAACGAATTTTTTCAAGATCACTTTTTTCTTTTCCATGCACACTGGCCACTGTACGCTCGTTATTTGCCTATGCGACTTTTGGGTCGTCTGCATGTAAAACGTCTTAGCGGAAATTGATATGGACGACAAGTCGTCAATATGTCTAAGTGTAGTATGGTCGGCAACTAGAAGGTTCTCTTATCAGAAGTCAGCGAAGACAAATTGGCTGGGGAAGCTTTACTTAAGTGAAAGAGCGTACAAAGGCCCTGCAAGCAGTCGCTACAAGCTGTCTCTGCTGGCGAGTAGTCTGCGCTTGTGTTCCGTGTAAAATCATGTCCTCAAGGACAGCTTTTTGTGTGCGTGTGTGTGTTGTTGTCACCCAGTTGATCTATCGTGTTTACCTGAAATCAATCAACGAAGAAGCTGCGTTGATTGGCTTCAAAAACGCACGAAAGCAATGACTAGCGTCGCATTTTGCGCACAGTGCATCGGCCAGAAACGTGGTACGGACTGGAGGGCAGCGACACAAATCGACGACCAAGATTGCGGAGAGCCTCAAAAGAACGGGATCTTGGATTGTGCGCTGAGGTACTCCATTGGTGATATGAGATGGTTCTGAGACCGCAATTCGAATCTGTACTACTTCATGTCAGTTGTCTGTCTGCCTACCTTGATAAGCGCGCTACTGTCAGCATCGTCTAGAGTACCAACGACCAGTTCCCTGATACCCGCGCATGCTGGCCGCAACGTAATTCTCCACTAGTATGGTCCACAACCCGCTCTTTGACGACGGCGCGTTCACTGCCGTCAAAGAATCGGAAATGCAACGGGCACGCTGCCAGCTGCGCACACTTAGGGCTGACAATCAACACGGATAAAGCGGTCATCGCCCAAAAACTGCATATGAAAGCCATCGTATCACTGTCAACGGTGTTTCAATTAAAATAGTGCACAAATTCTCGTAGTAAGCAATACATTTTCACGAGCACCAAAATCGACAAATAAGTTGCTCACCGGATTTTCAAAGCTAGACAGGCCTTCGGCCGGCTGTAGATCTTTGTTGGTAACAGCCAGGGGTCTCGACTGAATACGAGACTACCATTTTTAAAACACCTCTGTATGGAGCGGAAACCTGAAAGTCTGCGAGAAACAGGCCAGGAATCGCATCCACTCCCACCTCATCCGCCTCCGAGGAACAGAAAAGCTGGGATGGAAAGAGAGAATCCCGGACACAGAAGTCCTCGGCATTCACGTTATCCGGAGGACATTTCAACTGTGCCGGGACAGCCACCTTGCGAGGCTGGATGGCGAGTGTCTATTCTTCCACAGCGATGTTGCTGAGGGTTCTCGGAGGAAAGGTCGACATAAACGACGCTAGAGGGATGCTCTGGAGACCTCTCTAAATCATTTTCACTTTCAACCGAAACCTAGGAGGACTTTGCTCAATAAAAACTGGGACAGTAGTCTGCGAGGCCGACCGGGTCGTCGAAGCCAAAGCCAAAATAGAGGTTCACAAATCGCAAGCGCCTTCGACCCACAAAACCGAAGTCAAACACCAACCGACCTGTGTGCGTTGCCAACTAACATTCCGTGCATGGATCGGCCTCGTCCGACATCTTCAAACCCAATGCAGCAACAAGCCGACGACTATATCTGCTGCCTCCGCAAACGTCAACATCGCCGACCCTCCATCAATCCCCACGGCGTCTACGACGGCGACCACCACCGCCACCGATTGTCACACATCTGGTACTCCGGCACCTAATCCGACGTCACTGATCCCAACAACTATCATTCCTGCCACAACCCCGAGGCGATGATGACGACCACCACCTATCTAATCCCTACCACAGTTGAGAATACTCGCCAGATCCCACTAATCACCATCACCACTACCACCACCCCCACAAGCAGTAATGTGGACTCGATCCCAACCTATCCTCCGTACGATTGCACCTTCGTCTCGTGCATCGGCCTGGGCCGTCGCCTTCGTATACATCGCCCAGAGATTGGCGCACCAATGTCAGGAGCTCCGACATACACCCACCGCGCTCATCGCCACTGTCCGCATTGTACACACACACACATACACCACATGCGTATCCACGACGGTGAAATTTACCGCAAAGTCGACGCGCCAAGCCCATCTTCCACATCTATCAGCTTTTTTTATCTCCGCCAATACCAGCCCCCACCAACCAACGCGGCCATAACTAGCAGCATGACTCCACAACCGCCTCAGCACCTCCTAACCTATTTTGCCTACATTTTCATCATACATACATTTTGGGCATTAGTATCGTAGTTCACTTGGGAACCTAGCACACAGAGTCCGATCAACTAGTGGCTGGAGAATCAAAATACACTCTCCGCACCCGCCTAAACTACCCATATTGGGCACGCAGATTCAGTTACCGTGCCAGTTTGCACGGTCACAAGCATTTGCACGTAAATCTGCTGTCAACCACAGCAGATCAAACCCCATCGAACCATGTCCTACACACGATCCCGTTACTCCCTGCCCACCATGAGTATTGAATCAGTGCCTCCCACGCATGTGAACCGTGCTCTTTGCCTCTTTTTGCATGCGGCACAGCTGGTACTCTAATATATCTGATATCCGAGCAGTCCACCTCTTTGCATGAAATCCTGACTATTGGGTAGGGAACCAGATCGAATGTGTTGCACGCGCAGATGGGCAGCTTTTAGCTCTGTCAGCCACTGCGCCCAATCTCAGCATCAGTTGATTAACCGACTCGGACTGGTGCTTGGACAGGAAAGAGAGACTGAGGTAGATTCTGGGAACTGCGTCTCCACAGCACTCAGTGCATATTACACATTAATAAACAATCTGACGCGTTTTTAATTCATTCCGGTTCGCCAAAAACCATGCTTTTGAAGGGTTGCCGACTGACAATTCAACTCAGACCTCTCAGTGAGTCCTGAGGGTGGTTGTGTGGAGTGGCCGACTGCTGAACTGAGAGGTGGCTCTGTGGTACCTTCTTAATGTGGGCCTTATGATACTCCCACGCAGTTAGGCTGCGAGCTGCCTGTTTGTTGTTTGTGGGGAATTCTAGCACACTGCCCACGAACCAGGCGTATATGGCACACGCAGTCGGACAGTCCAGGCAGTGCGCCCGATCCCGCATCCAGTCTTTATGACTCTGTCTTGACTCCGGACCCAGGAGGATGACAGAGCGAGTCTGCCATCGTTATAAACGAATTCACACGCAAGTCCGCGTCCATATGCTCCCCTTGCTGTGGACCACAACGTGGACATTGTAAGAAACAGCAGTCAAACTGACACAAGGTTTTGCAGTGAATGTGGACCATGTTGCATACTTCTTTAGGAGCATTCATAGGTGAAGTGATACAATTATGTTTGAATGAAAATTTAATGGTCGTAAAAATATCATAATTGGAAACTGTTAAAGCCAAATGATGCACTTGTCAGGAAGATAATCTGCGAAAGACGTAATTTACTACAAAATGGGTACGAGACAGAATATTTTTCTTCGTTTGCGAATGTCTCTGATGACGGATTCGAGTGAGAATACGAAACGTCAGGCCAATACACTTCTTGTTCCTGTGATCGCATCTTCGCCTTCTGGATTTTTGTTCGTTTTGTCTGTAAAATATATTTTTGGATATAGAAGGGCGTCCAAGATCGACTTAAAATCGTAATACTTATGTAGCCATTTTTACTGAGTGCGGTTGCTGAAGGCAGCCGAAAAGAAATGTGCTCAAAAACCGGAATCCTGGCGCGACTTGGGGTTCCGCTGCGCAGTAGTAAAAATTACGCTCCTGCCTTTCGATTAACACTTCACAATATTGGCCACCGTTTGTAGCTTTCAGTTTACATTGCCTGTTCTAAAGAAATCATTTCTAATTATTGCGTTAATTCTGAACTTAGAAGACGCAAAGTTATTTCGCGGTAAACTTAACTGGGGTACCTGTATGTGTTTTGCCACTTTCCATTCACCAACTACCCAAAAAATAGTTTTCGAGGTCAGGCCTATCCTGCGCCGTCGACACACTGGCGTTTCGATGTATAGTTAGATGGGGAAGCGGTTTTTATCCGCTGAAAATAAATGCGTCTTCTGGCTGTGAATAGCGCGTTCAACCAGCGTAGCGAGCGTGAAAAATTCAATGGCAAAAAATATATTTCAGTAAGATCGCTCTTGGTAGCCAGACATTATACGTTGATACTGTCGATGTACGTACTTGTTATCAGTAGGTGCGCTTACCTTGTCTAGGGAACTTGTTATCAGTAGGTGTGCTCTTACTGAGTTAGGCAGGTCGCCCGTTTAGGTCAGGCTGTTGGGTTAAGTGATGAGGGTTAGGGTTAGGCGTAGGTTAAGTTTTATGATTAAGGTTTGTGTTTTAGGGACAGGTTTCAGTGTTGGAGTTAGGGTTTAGGTTCCCGTTACGGTTAAGGTTAGGATTAGGGTTAGGTTCAGGGTTAAGGTTCGGGTTAGGATTAAGATAAGGGTTAGGGTCAAGGTTAGGGTTATGGCAAGGTTTTTGGTTAGCGTTGGGTTTTAGGATTTTGGTTACGTTTCGGATTTGAGGCTTAGCGTTAGGCTTTACGGTTGCGGTCAGGGTTGAATTTTAGGGTTAAGCGTTGGGTTTAAATTTCTGTCATTATTTTACGTACTTAAAGCTTCCCAGCACTTTTCCTGGTAACTTTACTTTTACCCAGAAACTCGAGCATTCCTCTACCGGCCCTTCCATTTGCCCCACCCATAG
>CACRXP010000057.1:206449-224891 GCA_902702965.1 Spirometra erinaceieuropaei | reverse complement strand
AACCTGCTGGAGGCTGTGAGAATCGGAGGCTACAGCAGCCGAACTAAAGGTGTCCAACTGCCGAACCAGGTAATTGGTGTATGCAAATAACACTTTCTCCGTTAATTTAAGACGAAGTTTCTTCAAATGACTGCTGAGTGCAAAGGGCCGGGCTTGAAGCTAGCTGGTCTGTGGTTTCTGTTTTTGGTAAAACAAAAAATGGCCACTTGAAAAATAAAAGAGGGTAAAAAATTAATGTTCACTTCATCGGATCTTGTGGGGTTTCACTTGTCCTCATTTGGTCAAGTTTTGAATTCGAACATGTGATAAATATAAATTTTGAAGCAATGCTAATGAGGATGGAATATAATCCGAAATCCGTTCTTGTTTTATTAAATTTTTGCTTTCGTCCGAGCTCTTATCCACCTGCCTGTTTAATTCGCTCTCTGAAATTACTGTCTACTTCCGAAATGTGCACTTTCCTATGACTTTTGATGTGTTTATAAATTCGGTTACTATTCTACGAACCACTGCATAATACTTGTACTTCTTATCTTCTTTATGCTGTGTGCTATTTTGCAGTAGATTTCAACGGCGATAAGTTGATAATATTCAACATTAAACAACTTCAGATATTTCTGCACACTTTGAGACAGCCTGTATGCTCGCCTATTGTTAATACTTCCAGCCGAGGTCAGATCCAATGTCAGAAGACAGTCGGAATAACTCGGATAATTCTTTGTGGTTGCCTGATAATGAAGTAGTAAGACGAGCAGCGCGCGATAGAGTTAACAAAGCAATGTAGAAACGAGGGAGTTGAACCTACATTTGCGGCGATTAGATCAGCAGTCTGACAGAAAGACACCAAAACGTGGCGGGCTGGTCATGATGGCCGAACGCAGAGACAAAGAGGATGGGAATCGATAGGGTTTAGAGGCTAATAAGCAGTTAGTGACGAAAGTCGAGAATACGAAATTTAAATCTACAGAATGTCACAATTGTTTCCAATATTCCGAAATTCTGCAGGATTCCCCTCTCCGCTCTGAAATAAATTCGCGCTTCTCGAATAACTTAATGATAGGGCCTTCCAACGCCAATAAATCTGCACAGTGACGTTGAATCCCGTTGCCGATACGGTAATTAGGCCTAATAAACATACGACCATTCGACCCCTATTTACCACACCGACATCCCAAATCTCCAGTTAATTGTTTTTTTTGTAAAACGAGATGGTGGACTATAAGAAACTGTGATGTCTCAAAAAATTACCATATGAAATGCCAGCATTTTCCGCCTTAAGTGCAAATAACAATGAGGTTACAGAAACGTTAACAATGCAGCAGAAAGCGTTAAAATAAATATTTTTATGCCAGTACGAATAATACCGATGGATACAACGTTTATCAGTCGGGAGCCTGCATGAAGCTATGTAAGAATTGCCAAGAGGTAATATTTTCCACACCAATTCATGCCCTAACTTCCTTTTATTTGATAGCACACTTTAAAATTACAACTGACCCCGATGGGTTTTGTCCATTTGTGAATATCCACATGCCTTGTGAAAGAAAGTTGGTTTTCTGAAATCTTTATATATCATAATTCTCATGTTTTATGAAATTTGCCATACTGACAGTGCAGGTACCGGCTAGAAGTTCAAACCTATGTTTCGCCGATATTCTGCCGTTGATAGCGGAGGGTGCGGCTCATCAGTGGGTCCCCCAGCATCCACTGCATGCCTTTTGGTGGATAAACCAATTTTGAATTTTCAGCTTCTTAATCGCCTTGGGAATCAATTCTAACTTTGAGGAAATCGGTCTGAATTAAGCTTTATAGGTTCAGTCGGAAAGTTGGTGTGAATATTTGGACCAAAATCCATCAGCATAGTGGCGTAATATTAATAAACTGCCAACACGCAGTCAGTACTACACATATGTGTGATGAATTCGACATTTTTTAAAATCCCACCCGGCGAAAAATCATGCGGAAAATACTGTTTTCGACAAAGTAGCCAAAATGCGCAAGAGATTTATTTGGTAGGGACAACATGTGCACACAAATAGTTGCGGAGATCTGCATTCAGCCACCAACATTGAATATTCTTCTCTGTTTTTTTTCTGGCAGATGCAGTGGTTCAAGGGGAGCATATACGGAGCCTTCCGACGTGATTTCCTAGACTTTGCTCTCCACAGCCCCAAGACGCAGTCCCTCCTTCAAATCCTATTTTCTGACAGGGGAATAAGAAATCCAGATGAACTCTTCTTCCAGACGGTAGCCTTCAACCCTCATATTCGCGCGCCTGGCGCCTGCTTATACACCCCTCTACTTTCGGAGGTTGCTGAGGGCTACCCAGCAAGGTATGTCATCTGGTCTCAAGAGAGATCCTTCTGTCCAACAAAGTATGTTCGTTTGGTCTGCATCCTCGGTAGCCCACATGTTCCTGAATTGAGGCGAACTTTCCACTTATTTGCAAACAAAATGCATGCTGACTACTTCCCCGAGGCCTATGACTGCATGGAACAGTGGTACTTCACGCGACTTCAACGGGAATGGGAACTCGGTCACGTCGACTGGGAAGCCTTTCAGCCCTGGGCTTATAGGCAGATGACCTGCTCTCGGAATCATGTGGTCTAAATCCTTTTGAAAATACTCTTAAAATGGCTCAACCTCTGGTATTACTTCCCTTTTGTGCATTACTATTTTTTCGTGGTTTAATAATCCAAACGCTTTGCGAGGAGTGCTTTTCCCTGTAAGTTGGGAGATGTAGGCTCAGTTGTTTTGACGTCGCTAGTTCTGGGCGCGCTTGTTTATGGGATTTTGATTGGGCCGGGGATGGGAGAAATGGTTGGTGCGCAAGGTGTTAGAAGTATCGATACTGCGGTGAATTCCGCTGTTGTGAATATGAATGTGTCCGAATTGACCCATGTTGTGTATAAATGTGCGTGGACAGTGCTGATAGCGGGAGCGAATGCGAAGAATGCATGTAGGAGCTTCTGGAACTGGTGCGCCGGTAGCAGTGTGATGAATTCGCAAGTGGCCCGCCAGACCGATGCACAAGGTGGAGTGTGCAATCGCAATAGGGACAGGTTAGGACCCAGTCCACATCGCCGGAGACGAGACTGGAAGTAGTGGTGGTAGGGGTTGGCAGGCCACTGAGAAGGTTTTGTTCGGTGGTGGCCGCCGTCTTCGACACGGATGCTATGGCAGAGATGACGGAGATGGCGGTGACCGACGATTGTGGGGAGGGAGATGTTGAGCCTCGACGGGCAGAGCAGTCGTTCTAGTGGATGCTGTCGGGGGTTGGAGTAGGGCAGTTGTGGACGCAGTGGTTAGGGCTTTCGGGCTGATGGAGTGAGTTAGCAGATATCTGACGAGATCGATCCCCGCGAGCAATGTTCGTTGACAGCGAGGGCTGGTCAGGTGGGGTTGGGAGTTGTCGTTGTCGGTCAGAGTCACCTGAGGCTTTCGAATTTTAGCAGCGACGATCCGGATGACTTCATAGATGGCTCCTCCAGCGTTCACTTCTTTCTTCCAAGCCAGTTAGTTCTGTGCGAGGCCTTCCTATGTCTTCGGATTGATCTAAAGTCGTTTCAAGGAATTCTTCGAGGTGTCTTTGTAGCGACGGGTTTGAACCCCTTGTCGGCAAACACCTGTGACGACATCTCCGTAGAAAATGAAAGACGCTCATGGTCCATCCTCATGAGGTGGCCGTTCATCGTATTTGCTGTCGTCTCAGCATGACGCGGATGCCGAAGATTCCAGTCTGTTCAAGAACTTCTGTGTCGGTGTTGATTGCTCCGTTTCTCCGAAGAGCAGGTCGTGAATAGTAATCATAGAGAGACGCGTTGAGGCCTGCATGCACCGGCTGTTGAGAAGATGGTCGCCGGTCTTGTAGGCGATGCGGATCCCGGGAAGCTCATCAGGGTAGCGTTCATCACCATAGCAGAAAACATGAGTCTGAAGGGGATATGGACGAGTGCGCAGTCCTGTCTCACTCCGTTGGTTATTGCAAATATTTCAGAGGCGACCCCGTCGTCCGTGATATGAGCCATTTTCCCGTCGTGGAGCTGACGTACCGTGTGCGTGAATATCTAGAGGATGGCCAAATCTATGCATGAATTTCCACAGTCCATCGCGATTCACCATGGCAAAGGCTTTCGTTAAGTTCACGAAGATACTGTGGAGGTGGGTCCACATTTTGAGGCACTTCTTTCGCAGCTGGCGGACGGCGACGATCATACCGATGGTCCTACGGTGACGTTGGAGTCCACGCTAGCTCGCCCGCAGAAGTCCCTCTTTGAGACGGCCTTTGAGATGGTTGGGGAGGATGTGGGCAAGGAAATCCCCGACGATGCTTAGCAACGAAATTACTCTACGGTTATCACAGCGTTGTCGGTTTCCCTTTCGTTGGTAGAGATGGACGATTGTCGCATCCTGAGGAAAATGTCCTCTGGGCCACAGCCCTGAAACAGGTTTGTGAGTTAGTCCATGAGGTGGGGACCGCCGTGCTTGCACACTTCGAGCGGAGTCGCGTCGCATCCTGCTGAACAGTTGGTGCACGGCTCGGATTGTTTATGGGAGAGAAGGCGGAACATCCAGGTTGTTATTTGTTTCCACTTGAAGGCGTCGGTCGATGGTGACGTCAGAGATTGCGGATGGGCGGTTGAGGACACCTCTGAAGTGCTCGACCCCATCCACATAGATGCGTGGACGAACAAAAAACAAACAGTTTACACCATAATGCAGCCGTTCACCCACACGCCTTCTTACTGTGACTTGCCGTGCCGGTCATTATTGCGGTCGCTGAACTGTGGATTTAACCTCAGATAATTCTTCGGCTTAAACCGCGATTTACAGTCCGATTTGTTTTTATGGAGTGTCTTTTCGTGGCTTTGTCATCTGAAAAGTTCCACCTCCAAGACTAGGAAGCACGCATAATGATTAACCCACGATAGGTGTCCATCGATGTTCTGTTGGTTTTGAATTTGCTTATAAATCCTCTGGTGGACAACTAAAAAGACCAGGCAGTGTTTTTAACTATCCACCTCCGAAGTAATCCCGATTGCATTTTCTTTACTCAAATTTCTTACCAGTGCTGTGCACCACGGCTAGTAATTTAGACTTCCTCCTTGACCTTCATCATATACATGAACTCTTCTAGTGCCAAAAAGCACTACTTGCCTAGATGAACGTCACAATTTGCAATTCGTCTCCTTTGTACCCCGCAGGGATATGCGAACCCTATTTCGTGGTGTGTTTTGCACACACACGCCAAATCCTAACAACTCCCTGTTCATTGAGAAAATCTTATCAATTTTTGCTGGCAATTCCGCTGCAAATGATTGTTTTCACATGATTTCCGAATATTTTGCATACAAATCTGCACACGGATTTCAACCAAAACTTTCGAGTGCAATGCTTTGCCAATTGTTCACGAACTCAACTGCGTATTGCCTTATGCGAAATGGAAACTAGAACAGTTTGAGATTCTCGTGAGCGCGTTTTTTCGAGCGTTTGCATTTTTTGTAAGCACTTTGAAAATTTGATGCCCTTGTTATTATTATCGAAACAGCCGTGTGAATGCCCCAGTGCATTATTGGAGGTCCGCCCCCTCACCGTCAGCTGCCTACACACCTATCAGGGCAGGTAGAAAGGTGAGGCTTGTCTGCAGCAGGTAAATTCACTGCCAGCAATTCTGCCTGATGTCGGAGTCAAAAAGTAGAAAGACTTTTGCCTAGTATGGGTCCTGGGCCAAGAAGCCCAGCCTGGTACTACGGAGCAAGGGAGAGAGTGAATACACAACCAGACTTCCAAGCCGGCAAGTCTCCTTTCTTCCATGGTCGTTTGACTGTGGTTGTTGATAAGAGCACCTACAATTTTTTTTAACGAGGAAACTGTTTTTAAAGACGTAAATCAAGGAATTCGCCTTGCTAGTTCTGTAGTGCATCACTTTGTAAGCACAAGCTAGGCAAGGAGTTATTCCTCTCAACAGCAATCTCTCCCATTTCTCTTACTGCATGGATACGCAACTGCAAATCGTCCGGGATGCCGAATTTTCACCATCCGGAGGTCAACAAATAAGACTGACGACGGAGATTAGAAAAAGAAGAAGAAATAAACAAGTTGAAGAGGAAAGATGAGAACCTCTAAGATGACGCACATTTGTCCGACGTTTTACTGTCATAACATAAACAGAAAATAGGGCAGCAGCTTTTACCAGACATTTCAATATAATACTCCTCCCCGAGATTGAGCAACTGACTTCCGGCTGTGTTAGTTTCGACGTTTGAAAAGACAAAACGTAACGTCGCTATTCCGCCTGGCAATCGGAGTAGATAGCTGGCATCTCATACGACTTTGCCTATTACTGACTGTAGCCGAGGGAATGGGAGCCTGTGGTCAGGCTGTAGAACTTTGCCAGGTGCAATTGATGCATAAAAACCCATCTGGTAATTTACGCTAAAATTGTTACTATTTATTTGCACCGGATAGGCAGATCACTGGATTATAAGCCTTCTCCCACTTACCATTGTGGTGGTTCGTAGCCTGGAATACATACAACATCGGTGGGCGAGAAATTACCTTTCTCGAACAGTGTTTAATGGCTGTCAATTCTGAGAAATTGCATCTTTCTCTTGCGTCGTAGTTTCTTGTTTTGTTATTAGCATTGCGAATCACTGAACTACGTGTATTTAACTGACTAAAGAAAGACGAAGGCACGATCACTGAGACGGTAGATTTATTGGCCTGAGCTTTCGAACTCGAACTAGAGTTCATAATCAGAGACTGCTAGAGTGCAGCAACGTGTAAACATTTATATCGTTGTTCCGTGCGGGGGGAGGTGACTACGTCCGTGGCTAAGTCTGGTTTGTGCCGTCTTGCCCACGATGGCCCCTCGGCGTGGTGACGCCGTTTGTGCTCAACTATCATAGCAACCACTAATTGGTGCACAAACGGGGTTGTGTGAGGGCGCTTTTCAAGCGGGTAAAAACGCACTGTAGCGAGCCCGAAGGAAGGACGAACGAACTACGACATTTTCGGGACCAATTAACAGAGAACGGCCACTCAAATAGTTTCATCAGCCGCTGCATACGCACACACCCCCGACGGACAAACGGAAGAGAGACACCAACAATTTGGCACTCCCTACCGTACATAAAGAATGTGTCCGAGGCTACAGAAGGCATTGCGTCGGAGTTAGGCGTGGGCATCGCTTATCATCCGGCGGCAACCATGCATAGCAGGATCATGAAAATGTTGGATCGGCTGGACGCAGGTGAGCAGTTAGGCGTAGTCTATCAAATCCCGTGCCATAACTGTCCGTGCCAGTACACAGGCCAAAAAGGGCAACGTCTCAGCTCACGAATACTTGAGCACAAACGGGTCGTTCGAAGAGGCGACCCACTATCTCAAGTCGCCACTCAAACGCTGGAGGGAGGCCATGAGTTTGACTTTGCCAACACGCGGATATTGGCGCGAGCCGGCATCAAGACGGGGCGAGAACTGTTGGATGCGTGGGCGTCGGACACCAGTTCTCTCAATAGACACATTGACTTGCCTGCGTGTTATAATGCACTACGCCCACGCAGCCAGGTGGCGCAGCTCACATCGCCGTGAAGTACAAACGGCGTCACCACTCCGGGGGATCATTGGGAACCAGGCGGCACGAACCACACCTAGTCACGGACGTAGTCTCCTCCCCCCGCACGGAACAACGATATAAATGTTTACACGTTGCTGCACTCTAGCAGTCTCTGATTATGAACTCCAGTTCGACTTCGAAAGCTCAGGCCAATAAATCTACCGTCCCAGTGATCATGCCTTCGTCGTCTTTCAAACAAGAACCTGGGATACGCAGATTCTCTTCCATTTTCCTGACTTTCGTTTTTAAACCTCAAATCGTTCAAATGCGTCGGGTGATATATCCATAGTACTTTACGTGGGTTGGTTCAATTTTTGTTGTAGATGACTCGGTTCTCATGCTCCTCTGTTGACTTGTACTGCTTGTTTCATAATCCCCTTCCGTAGTTACTGCTTAAGTAACCAGCCAGATGGCACTTGCGTTAGCATTTTTTATTTTCTAATATGCGGTATGTCCACTGTGCGGCCGCCGTGCGACTGCTGGTTGGGCCAGAGAAAGAGCCCGTAATACACAACGGAAGAAGTGAGTCCCGTAAGAACGATCAGTGAGCGCCCCCTATGAATGTCCACCTTGCTGCGAAACTCCACAGCGGGTTGCGCTTTGGAGGTGCTGAACCGAAACGGAATGCAGCTTGGATCACGTCAGGCGTTAATCGGGCGGCACAGATTACGCGCATGGCGGGTGGGGTGGTGACACGCCTATACCGCGCCAGCCACTGTGCCCAGTTCCATCACCGACTGGTAGACGGGTTCGGAAAGCCGACTGTTTCACGGGCTACGGGCAGTAGTGCGGCCGGTGTCAACAAACTGTAGGAAGCCGAATAACCGTGCTATATTGAAAGGTTAAATCAAGATGGTGATCCTCAAGGGACGAATACTTGTCGAAGGGAGTGGAGAAGGCCTAAGTAAGAGGTTTATAGTCAGCGTAAACACAAAAATCTCTGCCTTCAGCAAAGTAATGAAAATTCTCCATTGAGAGATAAATGGCAAGGAGTTCTCTACCAAAAGTGCTATAACGAGATTGGGGGGGGATGTCAGCTTAGCAAAGTAGACGAATAGGGCTTAGGTGCCCATTGGGGTCTGTTGCTGGAAAGCTGCATCTATGGCGCAATTGGAGGCGCCAGCAACAATGGACAGCGGAACATCAGTTGGAGGGTGAGAAGGAGCAGTTGTATCCGCATGGGTTACTCTGACACGTTGAAAAGCATCCCTGGCTGTTTCAGAAAAAGACAATTCGCGGTTGTTGCACACAAAAGATTTGCAAGGGGTAACACTAGTTGAGCGCAGACAGGGATGAAACGTCGCAATTGTCGGAAAGAAGCGGGAACGAGTAAAACGAGAATAGCTGAAACTTTAGCGTCTGTGGGATGACAATTGACAGCATCTACGCGGTGTCCTTGAAACAATAGCGAGGAAACGCCTAAAAACGTTTTTTCAGGCTTTGATAAAAATGCCAAATTAGTTAAACCGCTCAAAAATGAGACATAGGTCATGTAGGTGCTGATGTTCTCTGGGACTTGCAACTAGAAGGTCACTAACATAATAAAGCGAAAGGTAAGTCGCGGAGGACTTCGTTAATGAAACGTTGGAGAGTTTGGGCGGAGTTATGGAGTCCAAAAGGCATCCTGACGAACTCGGGAAGACCAGATGATGTCGTAATCTTCGTTTTTGGGACATTATCTGGAGCCACGGGAATTTGGTGAAAGGTTTTTACGAGTTTAATGCTTGAAAATATTGTTGCTCCGGCTAGGCAAGAGGAAAAGTCATGTAACTGGGGAAGCGGATATTTTGCAGTTGTTTAATCATTGGTAATGACCACATGGATGACAGTTCGTGAAAGTCTTTTGCAAACCATATGCAGAGGGTCGGCCCATGGACCAGTGGAAGGCCGAAGTATGCCAAGTTCCATCATATGACTGGATTAAGTCTTGGTGATAGCTGACTTGTCAGCCCCGAAACGGCGAGGGCGGCGAAAAACAGGTGGTTCCGTAGTCGAACTACAATGCATAACTAAATGTCTAACAGGTTGGTCAAGCTGCGAAGGCGGGGTGATAGATGGAAATTCCGAAAGCAAACGATGATGCGCAGTGGACGAAGCAATTGCTAAAATGCATGGCCTAGGGGATGAAATAGTACGAATTGAGTAATTAAAATGCAAGAATGTCATCAGGTCGATAAACTTATAGGACCTGAAAGGGATGTAAAATCGGCACCGAGAATGACGGCAGGAAAATTAGCAATGGTAAATATCCAGCGAAAGAACGTCTTAAGCCAAGGTCTAAAGGTAAGGATCGTTGACCAAATGTTTTAATGGGAGTAGCATTGGCCGCCTAGAGAAAAATTGAAGGGTTGGGCGACTTGAGGGTCAGTCGGAAGGAGCGGAATTAGACTGATGTCAGCACCAGTGTCTACGAGGAACTTACGGGAGGAACTCCAGTCGAAAATGTGGAGCAGGCAAATTGGGGAGGTTGAACCGACCAAGTTCGTCGCCGCTACTGGTCGGCAGGTGAGTTTTCCGTCGAAGATTTCTTGTAACGGCATGGGAATTGACAGTGATGGCTTTTAAGCCGTAGATGTGGTGGTACCAGCAGAAACTCTTCGGTGTGGACGGGGCTGGCACTGCAATGGCAGACATTTGACGGCGAGAAATGAACGGACTTCGAGGGCGAGAGACACGTGAAGCACGAAGCTGGGAAACTTCAAGTGTGAGGTCTTCTAGGCGTTTCATGACATTCTCGATTGTAGGCGCAGTTTCACTTTAACTAGCAAAATTTACCGAGTATACGGTCAGCAGCCTCTGTGAGCATCTGATCTGTTGCAGAAGGAATCCTAGGCGCAAGAATAGCTTGCACAGAAGAGGGCAGCCGTTGGAGGAGAAGTTGCTTGAACATGGTGGCATCCAGATTTTGTCCCCCGCCAGCTGATCCAAGCGCCTAAGAAGCCGCGAAGGCTCCCTACCACCAAGGACCTCTTAAGAATTCCAACGTTGCAGATGTTCTTGCGTTGAAAAGCAAGTGCGGCAGATGAGTGTCCCCTTTGGGGTAGTTTAAGGTGTTTCGGTGGGCGGACAATCTATGATGTCGCGAAGGTCGGTGGCGATATCCATTGGGGGTGCTGCCACGACGTAGTGAAATTGCGTATCCTCTCGTGCAGTCTGGTGGAGGGCGAAACGGGACTCTACAGCAAGCAACCATAACGCGATGTCACAAGGCCAGACGAATGGAGGATCAAAGATGTTAATGTAGGCTATCCGCTGGCTGGTAGAATCGTTGAGCATAATTAGCCGATGTCAGACAGAGATCAGATAATTGGGGTAGATGACTGGCGAGTTTTGCACTAAGAGTGAAGGGTGGCACTCGTATTGGATGAAAAGGTGAGACAGCGTGAATAGCAAATAAGGGCTAAATCAATAAAAAGTAGAGTGATTAATCCGAATGGAAATAGTTATGCACAGGAATGAAACAGAAGGAGCTATGAACGCTACAGACTCACCAATGTTAAAGAAGAACCGGTCTATGACGCGTAGAATTAGAAGTAACAACGTAACCGCAAAAGTACAGCGGGACGATAACTAGCTGAACCGTATTTAAGCTCCTTCGCATCATTTAAGCTTGTGCAATCTAATCTGCCTTCCATGACCTGTGATTTGGGATCCCTCCTTTTTCGAATTATCGCACTCCATGACGGTCCCTGTTAGACATTTTATGGAATGCCGCGGTGGTGAGTTATCTGTTGAATACCTTAACCAGTCACTGTGGGCAACAGCCACACTTGTCACTCAGTCTGCATTACCGTTACAT
Organism: Spirometra erinaceieuropaei; assembly: GCA_902702965.1. Taxonomy (NCBI): domain Eukaryota; kingdom Metazoa; phylum Platyhelminthes; class Cestoda; order Diphyllobothriidea; family Diphyllobothriidae; genus Spirometra; species Spirometra erinaceieuropaei. The sequence goes on along the minus strand of CACRXP010000057.1, from coordinate 213,474 downwards.
ATGTAGATGATACATCTGCAGTTAAAATGCTCGACATAGGTTCTTTTGAGAAAGTAACCAGTTGGTAGGCAGCTCAAAGTGTCCATTAGGTGCATGCCCGTAAGAGATGCTCAAATGGCAATGGGAAAATGCTGGACGTTATCTAACGTGAGGATAGCTAGTGGACACTATCTTGTCCACAGTTACGCACTCTGCTCCACTCCACTTAACCTCAATCCACCAATACCATACCGCCTATTTAACTGTTGCTCATCGTCTGTCGCATTTTCTACATATGAAAGTAGTCCCTACGCATCCACTGCATCCGTCAATGCATCCATTGGATAGACACTTCACCGCACTCACTCAGGCCCAAGTACCTGTCATATATGCGCTGATCGGAGTTGTTTAATGAGCGTCAGCTTTATAGAGTAAGAATTGAAAGTAAAGAATAGTTTCAGTTACTGTGCCTATAAATGCGGTTAAATATGCCGCCTCTGTGTAACCATTGCCTACGTATTCAAACCCTTCTTTTTCGAAGCACAGGAGACATTCTGCGTCAAAATTGCATGCCCTTTGAAGGGCGCGTCTCTGTTATTGTGCGCTGTGGAGTTCTGTGACAGTTATTTCCAAAGAAGGGAATCGCTGTACTGACGTCAAAAATTTTCAGCGTGGTCGTCTTACCGCCACTGGTAAGCGGATGGCAGGTGTGAAGGACACGGAATGTCTGAAATATTTTGCACAATTATTAGAAAAAACGACGAGGTCATGGGGATTGCGAAGAAAAACAGGAGAATATGGAAAATTTGGTTTTGCGTGAATGAGCGCAGGAGGGTGAGTTGAGGAAGGGGAAGGTGAGGTAAAATGAAGAACCACGAATTACGGAAAGACCAGCTGCATCAGATGCTACCGCAGTTCCTACAGGCTGCCGCCAATTAACAATCTTGGAGCTATTCCCGAACAATTGGAAAATATGAAGTCCAGTTTAAGACAAATGACTGTCTGCGATCCACCAGCTATTCGGTGATGCAGGAACGTGTGATTTCATTCTGGGTTTCGGAAGACAGTTAGGTCTGTTGTTATCTGTCCTTACCTGCTAATTGTCCTCGCGTTCGTTCAACATGCCGTACTGTATACCGACAGCATACTTGGTGCTCTACTTCATACATCCAGCGTACTATTCTGTGCTTATTCAGCTCAATCATTTTTCTAATGCTTGTATCACTGCCCTTTTGTAATTTTCCGCCGCATATATAGTACACCTTAAGATACTTTTTCTTCTATGCCTTGGCATGTGGTAGGAAGTCATCAAATGACTGACGCGTCAACTCAGTGAATATTCAATAGCTCGATGTTTCGAATTTGTTCAGAACTGCTGATTTAAAACGAAAAGCATGTATTTGCTGTTCAAATTATAACATGGTGCGAAAAGTGGATATTTTGTGAAATCATCAAGCAATGGCATTGCAGATATGGAGCCGAATATTTGAATTAAACTTGTATTCAAAAAGGTCGTAGGTAGCAAATCATATTCTTCAAATGGCAACAGTCGTGACAATTTGTTTGAGGCTGGCAGGCAGATTTGTCATGCGTCAAAAGAAACACACCAAACGTTGACCGTAGATTTAACGCCTGTGGTGAGTCGAAATGGTCAAATCGTTTCGCGCAATGATGTCTCTAAATTGCTTAGCTCAGCCCCATCCACCACACCCACCAGATCTATTGCCAACCCTCTACCATTTTTCACACTGCACTGATCACCCTGGCCCACGATAACCCACAACCGACTGGACAGCAGATAATTGACTCGATGGAAGAACGTTGATCTATGTAGCCCCAGGTCAGGCTGATACGGGATTTGGTAAGATAGACTGACGCCGGCGAATAAATCACAAACGGCCAACCCAGTACGACCTGCTCCTGCCAGTGCTCCTGCTACTGTTCAGGAGATTCAAAAGAAGTGTATTTTAAAGCCGACTTCCTGATGAGTCCAAAATATTATAAGATTATGCCTCAAGATAATCAGTTTTACAACCACGCCTAGGCAATCCTTCCTGATTGGGGACGCATTTCAGAATTTCAGCCAACATTTCATGAGATCGGTCACTCACTGTATGTTGTTAATTCCCCAGTCGTGAGTGTGTTCAAGAGGCATCCGGATAATCACCTGTTAAAACGCAACCGATCTTCCCAAGCCCGATGTAATGGATCACTGAAATGACTATCAACATCCTACTAACACGAATTCCACAGATGCTTTTGTCTACATTAACCTTGAACCAAATGAAAATTCTCAGTGCCGCGTTGTAAGTCACAGTAAAAGAAATGTAGGAGCACGCATTTAGGGACCGTCAACTGCTTATATTCTAAGCCAGCAAGCTAACCGTTTACTGACGGACATCTTGCCACATTATTTAGGTCTGTAACATTGCTGTGACAGCTTAAGTGTATCGTGTTATAGTAACGTGTCTAACATTCGCACGATAACTGTTATATGCCGGTAACAAGATATGATGCTCTTATACCAGCAACACAGCTTAATAAATACTATCACTCTGTCGAGATCCCTGGATTCTTCTAAGAGAACTATCAGAAAATCTGTAATGCGTCCAAATTACTTTTACGATTTTGGTAGAGGGGGCGCTCATCGATCGTTCCTACGGAACCCATTCGTCCCTTTTTGCCTGACGAATGTTACCACCGACACAGACGTCCTGATTCAAAAATTCAACAATTCACACCCCTCGCTAACGTTCTCTGCAGAATTTAAGGCAAAAAATGAAATTGCGTTCCTTGACGTTCTTCTGCACAGACAAGAGGATGGGTCTATCCAACGTAGAGTATTCCGAAAGAAGACCTGGACGGGACAATACATTAACTTTCACAGTTTTGTTCCCCTTAATATTAAACGCAACTTGGTCCAGGGATTGGCAGCTAGAGTGCGACGTATCTGCTCTCCTGAGACTGTGGAGGCAGAACTCCAGCAGCTGCGGGATACACTCCGCAAAAACGGATACCCAGAAAGATTTATCCTCCGAAATATAGGGGAGCGAACTGCAAAGCCTACCATGGCAACTGCAGAAAAGAAGGACTTATTTATAAGATTTCCTTTTCAAGGGGACGCAGCAAGTGAACTAGTAAAAAGACGTCTGAAGACAGCGATCACTAGCGCTTTCCCCGCGGCGAACTTACGTGTGTGTTTCACTAACTCTCCCCTCCTACGCTTGGGAGGTAAAGACCGACTCCCGTTGCAGGCCACATCGATGTGTATTTATTCATTCACTTGCTCCTGTGGAGCAGGATACATTGGCCGTACAACGAGGCGCTTAGAAAAGAGAGTACGTGAACACATACCGGCCTGGCTAGGCAAAGGTGAAAAGAAATCGATCTTGAGTTCTATTCTCGCACATCTTGTCGATACGAATCACCGAGTCGATGCCAAAGAAGCCTTTCAGATTGTCTACCGGACACCAGCAAGCTTCTCCAAAGGCCTACGCCAACGGGTGCTAGCTACAGCTGAGGCAGTGGCTATACGGCTAGCCAATCCAGTGCTATGCTGTCAGAAGACTCTGACACAGGCGCTCTGTCTTCCGTGGCCGACGCCGACCCCAACGTCGCCCCAACCTCCTGATGCCAGGGTGTGTGCACAAGTTACCCGACGTACTCACAGCCTATGCCCCCCCCCCCTTCCTCGCCCCCTGAACCCAATGACCACGACACGCCGACCACGCCATAGCACGCCTCGTCATGCGAGTGGCGTGGGAACGATCGATGTTAATTGTCCCCGAATCATTTATAAGTCATGTAATTCGCATAACTTAAACTTCCTTGTAAACGTTTTGGCCTGACGAAGAGTTACTGAAAACACGTGTTCGCCAATTTGACTTTTTAGGGATATCTCTCGAGCCCAACAAGCAGCCGCAAAGCGGCGCATGATATATAGACAGAATGATATTACCGACAAAGACAAGGGAGACTGAAATGGCCATTTCTGGCTTATTAGCCGTCGTCAGCTAACCATACCCAAGTCCGAAGTGTGGAAAACCCGAGCCTCGAACTCGACCTGATCTCCTGATCATTAAGCTGCAAACTTATGCTCCCATCTCCGTCTGCTTAGTGTGTGCGTCCTTGGAGCGGTGTTATTTCCCACTATGCTCGCCAGTAGGTTAGCGTGGGCTGTCACAGAATTGAGGCGATTCGATGGATGAGGTAGTCAATGGAATGCATGAATTATTTGTAAATTTTCATCTAAACAATACACCCACAGTCCCCCCGTCTGCATATTTACACCAGCTAACCACAAATGCAGGTGATGAGAGCGCTAACAGCAAACTGAAGATTGTCAACTTGAATGTCACCCAATATAGTCTATCTGCATAAATGTACTCCACATCGTGCATATGTCTTCTTACAATATTCAAACAGATGAAGTGGTTCAAAGGGAGCTTGTACGGAGCCTTCCGCCGCGAATTCCTCAAATTTGCATTACACAGTCCTAAGTCGCGGCCTCTCTTGGACGCTGTCATGTCAGACAAGGAGGTTTTGCATCCAGATGAGCTCTTTTTCCAGACCCTCGCTTTTAACGCTCACCTTGGGGCACCTGGTGCTTGCCTCAACATCCCTCTGCCAACGGAAGTTAATGAAGGCTACCCAGGACGCTATGTTCTCTGGGGAGATCGGCATACATTCTGCCCCACCAAATATGTTCGCGGGGTCTGCATACTCGGCAGCCCGCATGTTCCTAAGATGCGACACAGTCAGCATCTCTTTGCAAACAAGATGCACGCGGACTACTACCCCGAGGCCTACGACTGCATGGAGCAATGGTATTTCCAACGACTCAATCGTGAATGGCAACTTGGTGGCATTGATCAAGAAGCCTTTGCGTCAGGAGAATACATGCGGCTGACCTGCTCGAAGCACCACGTCGTCTAGCCTCACTCAGACAACTCTTCTTTATTGTGATTTTTCAATTTTTTGTACACTCTGTTTATGGATTAACTCGTGATTTGGTATTTTTAATGTAAAATTCCCGCTTCGAACTGAGCTCAATCCAACATCTTATGCTGCTTTCCTACCGTTTATTTGTCCATCGGTACTTTTTATGTTATCACTTTTTAAGAAATCGTATTCGTTTTTTTTCCTTCATACTCCAGAATCGTCCCTTATAAATCCGAAACCTTGGATCAGAAGTTTGATTATTTCGTCGCCACTTTTATAATTTCATCTTTCAGTATGAGGCATAACTATGAAAAGCAGGTGATAATGGCAGCACAGCAGACAAAATTTCGCCATCGAGCGCGTTAAAAATCATGCTGTGTTACAGGGAACATAATGGACCGAATTGGTGTTGAATCAAAACGCATACTACTGGCGATGTTGTGAGCCTGATATCAGCTAACAGAACATGAGACAATTAATCAAATTGCAAAGCTGATTTCCAGTATTGGGTGTTTCAAAGGACAAGTGCAGGAAGGCACATTTTGTTTAAAATCAGATAGGGAGCCCTGAGGAACCGGGACACGGCCGAACAATATTAAATCAGCAGTGGGCTCCAGAAATGAATATGGAAATCTTGAAAGGGAGCAAAAAACCCCATTTCGTGGAATAATTCGCCCCGATTTAACTGCAAATTCCAGGATGCCTAGACTGTGCACACAAGAAGGACAAAACGGGTCGGGAAAAGCATGATCGGTGGGTCTCAGGTGGATCGATTAGCATTCACGACTCCATCGTGAATAGCAACTTGGTGGCATTGATCAAAAAGCCTTTGAGTCAGGAGAATACATGCGGCTGACCTGCTCGAAGCACCACATCGGCTAGACCTACCAGCACATAGTGTTTTGTGCTTGAATTTTTGAATAATTCCTTTCGGACTCAGTGTCCGCTCATTCTCTGTCACCGTTTTTTCATCAAATCTTGACCCTTGACCTGATATCTTACAGATAAAGTGGTTCTAAGTACTAGGGAATGAAACAATACATCAGATATGAGAAGTGGGTCGGATGTGAAGTAAACACATTCGAGTCACCTCTAATACGGGACCGGTGCTAATAGGGGTTTTTACAGGTGGGGCCGGAGAACGTACAGACGACGAGGTCAAGTAATTGTATGCAAAAGAAAAGCTATTGGGAATGTGGGGTTGTACTTTAAATGGTTGAAAAATAGTTGCTCTAGCCCCTAACCCTAAGCCCTTATCCCTAATTTTAACCTTTAACCCACCTTTTAACCACAACGCCAACATTATAGTGTCCATCGGGGGGGGGGCTGCTAAATCACATCATAACGAGAAGTTTTGTATTTGAGGCACTGACATTAAAGGATCGTTGTGGCTGATGGCAAATGAGAAGGAAGTGACTTGTACACAAACGCCAGTGCTCAGTCTGGTCAACCGAATATTTGTCTTTTGGTTTGGCAAATGTGTTACTAAACTCTAGCCTTGTAAGCTGAATGAGAGTTATTTGCGACTTACAGTAGAGCACCGGCAGAGAAAGGAACCCTTCCTGGAATGTGAGGTGAAGAGTTGATTATGTGAATCATTGCAGGCATCTGCATGTGCAGACGGTGTTACGGGCTACTGAGGGACTTGATATCGTCTTATGCCTAGGCAAAGTGGTAGTGAGGGAAATTGATGGCGAATAATTGACGTCATTGATTTTCACTTAAACTCTCTAACGACAGAGGGAATTCTGCTACGTGATATGCCTGAAATGCACTCTGATCAGGGAATATTTACAATTTCAATATATCCCTTCCGCAAAATCAGCCAACAGACACTATCTCCTGCAGAGTGAATAAAACTACCAAGTGCCCAATTCAACCACAGTGTTTCCTTGTAAGGTAGTTGATAGCGTTAGAAATGGACAACACTTGTCTCACAATTTCACACAGACATGGAAAGAATAGTCAAGCAATGTCATCCTTTGTTTGACAGACGCCGAATGATCCTCATCTAGGAGGTAGGGCAACTGAGTAACTCGCAAGGATTTTAGAGACTATGAGTACTAGAGAGCAAGACTAGTCCATAATGCGCATAGGTATCAGTA
>CACRXP010000057.1:177024-193433 GCA_902702965.1 Spirometra erinaceieuropaei | reverse complement strand
CCAGGCGTCCTGCATCTCGCGCAGCCGTTGCTTAAGTTGGCGGCGACTGCTGTAGAAGGCAGCTTTGTTGTCCTCAGTGGGGTGATCTACGTAGGCTTTGTGTAGGCGGTTCTTCTCAGCAAGCAGATTTCTGATGGCGGCGTCGTTGTCGTCGAACCAGTCTTGGTGTTGGCGGGGAGCGCGACCGAGGAAGGCGAGCGCCGTCGACTGGACCGTGTCTCGCAGTTGACACCAGCGGTTCTCCACGGAGGCGTTCTCGGTATCGGCGGCGGCGTCGTCGGCGGCAGCGATAGGAAGCTTGTCTTGCCGTTGAGGTAGCTCACTGCTGAAATGAAGACGGTGAGCGGGCAAAGACAACAAGGCAACATTCAGCTTACCTGGGGGTCGCTTACCTTGTGGTCTCCTGCGAGGCTGTAGGCGAATACGCATCTTCGATATGACGAGGCGATGGTCGGTCCACCCATCAGCTCCCGCGATCGCCTTCGTCACCAGCACGTCCCGCTGATCTCGCCTCCGGACGAGGACATAGTCCAGCAGGTGCCACTGACGCGACCGAGGATGCCTCCAGGTGGCCTTCTCTTGCTCCGGCAGACAGAAGAACGTGTTCGTCAGGATGAGGCGGTGTTCTGCGCAGGTGCGGAGCAGCAGCAGACCATTGTCGTTTGAGCCTGGGAGACCGTGGGGACCCAGCACTCCCCTCCAGGCAGTATGGTCTGTGCCGACGCGGGCGTTGAAGTCGCCCAGGCCAATCAACTCGTCGGCCTTCGACACGGTCGCCATGAGGGCGTGTAGGTCCTCATAGTATTTGTCTCTGACGGCGTCGGGGCTGGTCATCGGCGGAGCGTAGGCGCTGATGATGGTGGCGAATTTGCCTCCTCGCCGGAGAGGCAGACGGAGGCTCATCAGGCGATCGTTGATACCCTGCGGCAAACAAGGTAGTCGTCCTACGATGTTGTTCCGGATGGCGAAGGCGACACCCGCGTCTCGTCGCTCTGCCTTGGGTCGACCACTCCAGAAGAAGGTGTAGCCGGCACCCACCTCCTCCAGTTGGCCTTGTTCGGAGAATCGGGTCTCGCTGAGTGCGGCGATGTCCACCTTGTAGCGCGCCAGTTCTCGTGCCACTAGCGCCGTCCTCCGTTCCGGTCGGTTGCTCCTCGGATTGTCTAAAAGGGAACGAACATTCCAGGCTGCCAGAGTGAGCGGACTCACCCTGCCAGTTTGGCGACTGCGGCGGCGAAATGTAGGAGAAGGAGAAGAAGAAGAAGAATAGGCTGGAAGAGGAAGCGGGCGATTGTTGTTGTTGTTGTTGTTTCGGTTTTGGCTGTTTCGACCGTGTGTTTTTTGTCTGCGGCCACGGCCAGCCTACAGACAGCGTGGTTCCCAGCGATATTTAGGGCACCTTTTCTAGCTCCCTCCCCCTTGCGAGGGCAGGAAACGCATCCCTGAACAGGGCTGCCCGGTTATCCCAGACGGCTGCCGGACTCCACTATAGGCCACGACATTTTGTTAGTGAGAGAACGACCCGAATTAGCCTGGGACCTTTGTGGTCGTGGTGATATGATGGAGTAAAGTAGGAGAGAGCATACACACAACCTAACGGTATGGGACTCACAGCTAGCTTGAGTGGGCAAACAGACACAGTCATCAGTTAGAGACAGAAGTGAGAGGGCACCATTCAAGTGTAAAGCACCGTAACACCTAGCTATTAGCAAAGAGAGGCATAGACTGACAGACAGACAATCGCAGCAGGCATCGAGGGTTTCTTCTAGCTATTAACAGACAGACTAGCATACAGAGGGCAGGCAGGAATAGCAGCATACGACGCGGAACTTTAACAGACAATAGGAAGAAAACAGAGCAAATGCACTTACCTGAAGAAGAACTTACCTGGTGGCCTCCTGCGATGGTCCAGGCAGAGCCTCGTCTCGACGATGTCGACGCGAAGATCCATCCATCCGGCCAGCGCAGACCGCATTACCGCGCGTGCAGGTGCACGCACGGATACCCTCAGCTGGATTAGCCCGCCGGTCGAGACGGTTGCCCGGGGTGTGGCCGCTGAGCAGAGCCCAGCTACCTGGAGCCACAGGTGAGAGTTAGGTGCCAGCAAGTTGGCGCTAGGCGTGGTCTCACCTGCATGCAAGTGAGCGACCACTACGACCATCACGTGAACCCACCGCTGACACACCTACACCCCAGAGGGCACACACACACACACGACGACAGTTCGACCATCGATTTCGATGATGTCCACAGTGTGCCCCACAGACTGTATTGTGGGAGCAGGGACGGTGACTTACGCAGGGGTTTATAGTGCCAGTAGACTTGCGTAGCATCTACCTACACTCTCTCCTCCTCCCCCGCCTGAGCCCGGTGTCAAGACAGAGTCAAGAAGACCGGAGACGGGAGAGGCCGCATGTGGATGTCTCGGACGGATCCTCGCCTTGGCGCTCCACTCCGCATCCCCTGGTCCACATACAAATGACCAGGATTTTGACCACAAAACAATGGGGTGGCGGCAGTGGTCCAGTTGTGCGACGAATGCCGACAACAGGGTCCGCCAGCGCACCCCGCAAATGTTGGCATTTGTTATTGCGCACAGATAACGCCTGCCAGAGTCCGACGTGGCCCCCGTGTTGGTCCAGCGCATCTGACACGTGGCCCGTTTGGAGGGCACAACACACACACACACACACGTCTGAAGAGACAGATTTTGGCAGCTACTAGCTGAACCCCATTTACGCTCTGTCGCATCAGTAATGCTGACCCTACCTAAGCTGTCTTCCATGACCTGTGATGTGGGACCCCTCCTTTCTCGAACCATCGCACTCCATGACGGCCCCTGAAATAAATATTTAGACATTTTATTGAATACTGCGGTGGTGAGTTATCTGTTTAATTACTTCAGACATTGACTGAGGGCAATGGCTATATTCGTCACTCATGTATACCTAACATTCTCCAGTTAAAATGCCCGACATAGGTCCTTTTGAGAAAGTAACCAGTTGGTAGGCAGCTCGAAGTGTCCATTAGGTGCAGGCCTGTAAGTGATGCTCAATTGGCAATGGGAAGATGCTGAACGTTATCTATCATTAGGACAGCTGGTGGACCCTTCCTTGTCGACAGTTACGCACTTTGCGCCACCCCACTTAACTTCCGTCCGTCAATACTCTACCGCCCATTTAACTGTCTCTAATCGTCTGTCGCATTTTCTACATATGAAAGAAGCCCCTACGCATCCACTACATCCGTCAGTACATCTGTTAGGTGGACATTTCACCGCACTCACTCAGGCCCAAGTACCTGTCATATATGTTTTGATCTAAGTTGTTTAATGAGCGTCAGCTTCATAGAGTAAGAATTGAAAGCAAAGAATAGTTTCAGTTACTGTGCCTATAAATGCGGATAAATATGCCGCCTCTGTGTAACCATTGCCTTCGTATTCAAACCTTCCTCTTTCGCAGCATATGAAATGTTTGCATCAGCAATGCACGCCCATGGAAAGGCTCGCCTTTGGTATTCTGCGTTGTGGACTTCTGGTCTAATTTGTCCAGATGAAAGCATACACTTTGTGAAAAGTACAGCAAATTGGCGTTAACAATGTTCAGGGTGGTTCTCTCACTGCCACTGGTAGGTTAGTGGCAGGTGTGGAGGACACGGAAAGTTTGAATTGTTTTGCACAATTATTAGAAAAAACGACGAGGTCATAGGGATTGCGAAGAAAAACAGGAGAATATGGAAAATTTGGTTGCATGCGAACGAGACCAGTAGGGTGCGTAATATTCTGTGCTAATTCAGCTTAATCATTTATCCAATGCTGGTGTCCTCCCTTTTTTTCATTTGCTGCCGCATATATACAGCAGCTTCAGGTACTTTTACTTCTATGTCTGGATGTCTGGTAGTTCCATAAGGTTCAGTATGCCTACAAAATCAACGCGGCTTTTGATAAAAAGATCACTGTAGAGCGTGCAATAAGACGTTCGTTCGAAGGGTTTAGCGACGGCGAAAGCAACTTCGAGAGCAGGGTGCGTTAGAAATCCCTCTTATGGCCTTACCGAAGTTTTAGAAGTCGCGAGTTAGCCATGCCACTTGGAGTGTCCCGCACACACACCCCTCCCAAACATCTGCACAATGACGGAATAGGGATAGGAACTAGACAACTGAATGACGCATCACCTCAACGAACATTAAACATTTCGGTGTTTGGAATTTTTTCAGAACTGCTGATATGAAACGAAAGGCATTTATTTGCCATTCGCATTATAACGTGCGACGGAAAGTCGATATTTTGTGACAACCTACGAGCAGAAATGAAGCCGACTAGTTGAATTCAACTTGTATTCAGAAAGGCTGTAGGTTGGATTCTGTAGTCTTCAGGTGGCTACGTCCAGGGGAACTTCTTTGAAACTGGGGAGATTATCCTGGCAGACACTGTTGTCATGCATCAACATAAACACGCCAAAAGTTGTCGGTAGAAAAAACATCTGTGGTGAATGAGAACGGTCAAAATGTTTCGCACAATGATGTCTGAAAATTCAGTTTGGAAACATCACTTGATTAGGTTTGTCTTATTAACTGCCGTGTCGCATAGCTCGTCAATATGCCGAGTCGTCTGCTGGTTGGCCTAATTTCCGGGCCTAATACAAAATATATCTCAGGCTTTATGCGAGGAAAATTGTCTTATTGATTCTGGGATAGACGGCTAAGAAATTGCTGGAAAAAGTTACTTAAATTGGTTTTGTGCATCTTAGTATAAACTCAGTCCATGGGTCAAACACAAATTCCTCAGTTAACATTCTTCTGTACACCGTTTTTGACGAAATGCCCGATATAATGAGTACATCTCAACCAGGCGCTTACAGGCAGGCCGAATTAGATTCCAGTTCCATCGGACTTGCTTCATACGTAGGGGGTAATTTGGCCTCTTTCATGTGCGTGATGAGCGGGGCACCGATTTCGAGGAAAGACCTGCACTAGGTACGCTTTTACAAATTTGTTCCGAACTGTCCACATACATATTTGACTTATCAAACTCATTCAGGGGCTATTGGTGGATGTTAATATAGTACAGCTCTAATCTAATATAATTTACTAACATGCCAACAAGGCGGCTTTTCAGAAGCTATCTGTGATAGCATCTGCCCAACTAGAGGACGATCAATACACGGTTTCGACGCATCTCGTCGCCTGCTGTTGTTTCCGCTGTGTTTCCTTCCATTCAGACTATCCAATATGCGCTCATTGAAAATCGATTGACATTGGCTTGCATCCGTCCACAATCCCGCCAACTTCACCATCCGGTTGAAATTTATAGCTGAATTCATTCATTTTGCTAGATAACGGTCCTTTCCGTATGATAGACATCTAATTATCTCCTAATCATAAAACTGTAAACTTATGCTCCCATCTCCGTCTGCTTAGTGTGTGCGTCCTTGGTGCAGTGTTATTTCCCACTATGCTCGCCAATAAGTTAGCGTGGGCTGTCACAAAATTGAGGCGATTCGATGGATAAGGTAGTCAATGGAATGCATGAATTATTTGTAAATTTTCATCTAAACAATACACCTACAGTTCCCCCGTCTGCTACCCACAAATGCAGGTGATGAGAGCGCTAACAGCAAACTGAAGATTGTCAACTTGAATGTCACACAATATCGTCTATCTGCATAAGTGTACTCAACATTGTACATGTGTCTTTTACAATATGCAAACAGATGAAGTGGTTCAAAGGGAGCTTGTACGGAGCCTTCCGCCGTGAATTCCTCGAATTTGCATTACACAGTCCTAAGTCGCGGCCTCTCTTGGACGCTGTCATGTCAGACAAGGAGGTTTTGCATCCAGATGAGCTCTTTTTCCAGACCCTCGCTTTTAACGCTCACCTTGGGGCACCTGGTGCTTGCCTTAACATCCCTCTGCCAACGGAGGTCAATGAAGGCTACCCAGGACGCTATGTTCTCTGGGGAGATCGGCATACATTCTGCCCCACCAAATATGTTCGCGGGGTCTGCATACTCGGCAGCCCGCATGTTCCTAAGATGCGACATAGTCATCATCTCTTTGCAAACAAGATGCACGCGGACTACTACCCCGAGGCCTACGACTGCATGGAGCAATGGTATTTCCAACGACTCCATCGTGAATGGCAACATGGTGGCATTGATCAAGAAGCCTTTGTGCCAGGAGAATACATGCGGCTGACCTGCTCGAAGTACCACGTCCACTAGGCCTACTCAGACAACTCTTCTTTATGGTGATTTTTTTTAATTTTTTGTACTTTTTAAGCTAAAATTCCTGTTTCTACCTGAACTTGATCCAATATTTTACGCTGTTTTCCTACCGTTTATTTGTCCATCAGTACTTTTAAAGTTACCTCTTTTTAAAAAATCATATTTGTTTTTTCCTACGTATCCCAGAATTGTCCTTTATAAATCCGACACCTCGGGTCAGAATTTAAATTATTTTATCACCAGTTTTATAATTTCGTCTTTCATCATCAGGCATAACTATGAAAAGCAGATGATAATGGTAGCGCGTCAAAACTCGTGCTGTTTTCCAGGGAACATAATGGACCGAATTGGTGTTCACTCAAAAAGCATACTGCTGGAAATTACTTTCGGGCGGTTTTGTGAGCCTGATATCAGGTAACAGAACCTGAGACAAAGTTGAGTTCCAATAGTGGGTGTTAGGTTTAGCAAGGCACATTTTGCCAAAATTGGATAGGGCGCCCTGGGCAACCGGGACACCGCCGAACAATACTAAATCAGCAGTGGTCTCCAGAAATGCATTTGGAAATGTTGAACGAGAGCAAAAAACCCACTTCGTGGAATAATTCGCCCTGATTTAACTGCAAATTTCAGGATGCCTTGACTGTGCACACAAGAAGGGCAAAATGGGTCGGGAAAAGCATGACCGGTGGATCTCAGGTGGACCGATTAACCCGCACTCTGGTTTGTAGATCTTGAGCGAGAACTTTTTGAGCACTGGGCACCGAAACAACTCCGACATTACGTCAGATACTAACATCCGTTCATCGAAAGACACCGCGACTAAGTAGCAGGGGTGGTAGGCAGGTACTGGGGAGAAAGGGACTTGTACGGAAGTGCTTATACTCAGACGTTTGCTTTCGAATTTGGTGAACTGGTGCCATTTGAGCTTAGCAGTAAATCACCGGTACAGAATTTATCTCTCCCCGAATGCAAAGTATAATGTTGCTTATGTGAGTCTATGTTGAGGTCTTTAGTTGCAGACGGTATCACCGACTACTCAGACAATTGGCATCGCCTTATGTTTCGATAAAAGGAAATTTTAGAAAATGGGCTTGACTGGTTGAGTACCTCGCTTTTTACCCGAACTTTCTCATAGCCGAGTACACTCTACTCCGTAGCAATTTTGAACTTGACTTTAGGCACAGAATATTTGTAAGTTCAACATTCCAATTTCGCAAAATTAGCGAGCAGGAACTGTCTTTTAAAGTAAATAATAATCTTATTAATTGACCCACGGCATTTGCCAAAAAAATTTTTGATAAAACTCTGACCGAAACCTGGCACGGAAAAGAACCGCGATCTGGTAGGGGTGATCACATGCTGTTATCTACTGCAAAACACCTGCCTTAGTGCTCGCCGCTTGATACATTCCTACGAAGATTCCGCCAGCATAACCCTCTACCTGTTTGCCATTTTGTGGAAAATGGCCGCCAGCTCTAAGTGGTTTTAATGCAGGAATTAGCTCCGACGCCTCAGTAATATAACGTAAAGCTGATAAATCAAGAATTTGGCAGATCGCCGGTGGCAAATTTCATAGCTGCATTTTGTGTCAAAGTGCCTACTAGGATGATCCGCGGAAAACGTGCGTGCTGTGGTTAGCTGTGTCCCCAATAGTACATTGCGCGCCAACTGGTGTTTATCAGTCGCCAGAATTGTCACACCATCATTAATCTTTGGTAAATGTGGAGATTCGAACGCACGATCTAGGCATCCACTCATCAGTAACCTAACAAGTGGCATTTCACGCAGAACGTCAGCTTCGCAAGACATGTTAGAGACAATTCGACCGTCGCGACTGACGATGCCCACCATGCGCCCCTCAGCATGGGGGGCAGGAGGTGATGATCTGAGCGAGAGTTAGTTTTAAATGATATCAACCTTGCGCAGCATCTACCACACTCTCTCCTCCGCCACTCACCAGGATGTGGTGGCAAAACACAATCAGGTCGACTGGAGGTGGACTGGGAGGCAGTGGCTGACAAAGCTAAACAGTCCGTCTGCCTGCACCAAGCACGACCTGGTCCGCACACTATGGACCTTGTTTCCACAGAGACAAGTGACCGGCACGGATCCCGTCTGAATGAGAGTGCCATTGCAGCCTGAGTCCCCGCTCTGAGGAGAGGACTGAGTGGACCCGTCAGTTGTAAACCTTCCAAGTCATGGCTTTGGCGAGCCGTGATAGGTTAAAAACCTTCCTGGAAATGTGCCGTGTCAACAAAAGTGAGCAACCGTGGGGTCTGACTCTCGGTCCACCACTCGGCTACTCCATACAAACACACAGAGGGCTAACTATGCGGTCTGAGCTGTACCGCAGTTGGCAGTCTTTCAAACCACGACGCTCATCACATCGTGATGGACTCAGGCGCCTCAGCTTTTTCGTAGCAAGAAATGCACTTAAACGCCGTAGCAATGGAGTCCTCAGAGTCGGTCTCATTCTCTTTCGTTCACCGTCGCTTATCCGAGCCGCTCAATCGTCTGATGTGACGATTGGGTAAAGTGGTTGTTAGGGAGCTAAACCTAAGCTCTCCTCGCAGTCCACACACGACCTGGCCTTCCGCACAACCCACTAGGATTATATACAGAGGGATAGGCTGTTTGGATCTCACATGCGTCATGTTATAATAGAAGTCAAAAACACGTTTCCGTGCCCGCGGCGGATGATGTGGGACGGGTTCCTACAAGATGTACGCGTTGGTGAGGAGATGTGTGGTGACTGCTTGGCAGAGTCTAGCATCGGAGAGCCACAGATGAGAGTCGGGTGCCAGCTAATAACTGTTCGGAGTAGCTACCGCATCTGCACCATTTACCCCCTGACTGGACACCTCTGCACACGCCATGGCAGTAAAAGCAGTCTCGCGATTCAGCTGTTAGTAAAAATTACTTGCTCCGCCATAATAAAGATTAAGTACTGCGGAATCGCAAAGTCAATTTGATGGAAAACTTAATGCAATTTTAACATGAATAAATGCCCAAGATGCAGAACCCAGGGACCGCTGCGGTCAGGTCGTACAAGAATAATCGTTGACATTTTCTAATGGTTACAACCGTTCAGGACGTCTCGTTTGATAATCAACCTGACCAGTATGCCAACCCCAGGTTGTGCCACTCAGTTAAAGCAAATAATCCTGGAATTCTCATTTCAGTCTTTTATGACTTTTCTATTTATATCCCCCAATCAGACTTTAAGCCAACAACTATGACTCAGACAGACTTTCAAAAAACCGGTCTCACCTTTCAGTTTGTATGCAGGGTCTCCCTCATATGCACAAAAATAAGTCCCACCTTATCTCAAAAGAGCTTATGCTCACTGACCAAACTGACCAAAAATCGTGTAGTTGGAAAATTTACGGGCGCTTTTCGATATCAAAATAGCTTCTGAATCACTGCACGCTTTACTGTCCTACAAAGCTATTCCTAAACATTGTTTAACTTCCTTAAAAGGCCTGTACATACAAGTTCTGGCAGGCTTTGTAAGGAGATTGGCAATGACAAAGTATTCAAGTTTACGATTTATTAAAGCGAGAAGGGATGTCCGAGTCTCAATCAAAAAGTCCATTGGATTGATAATATCCAAATGCAGTCATAAAACTGAACTCATTGGTGACCAGAAGGGGACTCTGTCGCTGCTGCGACCCATCTATTATCGCACACTATCCCCAAGGAATAATACCAGTCGGTAGCCGATTTGACGATGCCAATACGTGAGCGAAGTACAAGATTGACTGTCCAAATTCGAGATTATATTCGGAGACTAGAGCTCGTATTGCAAGATCCGAGTACATGGGGTTCTTTTACTCGAAAAACATGACACAAAATATAGCAAACAGTATCATTCTTATTCTACGCTTGTTGCATGTACTTCAATAATTCTTCAGTAGTACTTCCTTTTTACAATATTCTGCTGTCATCCTAACAATACAAATATAGCTCAGTTCTTGTTTTTTTTAATACAACCAATTATTCAACATCGAATAAACGATTTGAGTGTTTGTCTATTCCGCTTATGGTCTAATGTGTCTGACTTTTTCCCAACCTTTGTCATCGTTTGTGGTCCTTCATCGCATTTTAGCTGTTGAAATAACGGGATTATTTCTGTCAAAATACCTTCATTTTCGAAAAGTTCATGAATAACAGAATGCTCCGTTTTTCTAAATGTGTCGTGGTCCTTTTAAAAACGTATTATCCAATAATTAAACAAGGCTCACATTGTTGCGAATAGCAACGGGACAAGATAGAAATTGACAGGCTAAACTCGGGGTCTTCTGCTTGTCTATCATGTCTCAGTTAACTTAATACTTCCCCCATGAAGTTCAAAATTGCAGTCTTTTTTGACATCTGCGAGACTACTTTTAATAGGATACTGAGGTTTTTCACATACTTATTTTACACTAAACAATTCACGTTGCTGCACCGTGTTTCGATATTTTCGTTTTGTACCCGATGAGCGGTTCTGCGAGAGTAATGGTCGTCCAAACGACCCAGCGTTGGTGTAGACTCGAGATCTTTTGGCCGTGAACACATCGATCGTTACCCTATGAAACTGTCAGCGATCCATTCTTCAATACTTTACAAAGCGCCACTACAAGGAAAACGTGTCTCCAGTCGTAATTTATGCAGCGCCATGTACAGAAGTTCCGCCTTCTATTGCCAGCAGTACCTCTGACCGCGGCGATTTGGTGCTTGATGGGTCCAGTTGCTTATCGATCCATAGGTCCTGTCACAGTTTTAAACATTTGAGAATGTCAAAATCTGTTTTTTTCGAGCTAATTATAACAGTCTCTGAGTTCTGTATTCTGGGTATGTAAAAAATTTAAGCTTTCATTTACTTTTCTACTACAGTAGATGTGCTAACTCATGAAATGTCAATCAAAATTTCGAAATGCGTTCTCGTTTCGAAAAGATAAATTAAGTAGTGCTGTTAAACTAATCATGATGCAGCATAAATCTATAATGATCCAGTTACCTCAGGGTGTCGGCTTTCGAAAGAACTTATTTTCGGCTATATGCAAGATCTATACTCTGCAAAAAGTGACTACTTATTAGGCATGCAATTTTCCCATTGATTTTCGATGCCCTTGAAAATTCAATTATATTTCATGGAAAACATGCATACAAATATTCATTCTCCTACTCATTCGGTAGAAAATCACGTCTTCTTCCAATTTCATACTCAAAAGAAGAGTATAATTCGATTTTAAAGAAGTTTCTAATTGTGAGATTTTTTAATACCGTTAAATGGCCGCTCATGATACGTCATGTATCAGCATTTACGAATGTGGCTTGTAAAGTTACCAATATTGCTCAAATCCACTGCTTAATTTTATGAACCTCATATGGTCTCCTCTTAACACAGTAGAGAAATGCGTGGTTTTCCGTACACGAAAAATATACAGCTTGTAGTTTTGAAACCCTGAATGCAAGTGTAACAGCAGGTCGGGTTCAAAATTATTCGGGAACTAGAAAAGTTCTTTTAAAACCGAATTATACTCTTCTTTTGAGTATGAAATTGGAAGAAGACGTGATTTTCTACCGAATGAGTAGGAGAATGAATATTTGTATGCATGTTTTCCATGAAATATAATTGAATTTTCAAGGACATCGAAAATCAATGGGAAAATTGCATGCCTAATAAGTAGTCACTTTTTGCAGAGTATAGATCTTGCATATAGCCGAAAATAAGTTCTTTCGAAAGCCGACACCCTGAGGTAACTGGATCATTATAGATTTATGCTGCATCATGATTAGTTTTACAACACTACTTAATTTATCTTTTCGAAACGAGAAAGCATTTCGAAATTTTGATTGACATTTCATGAGTTAGCACATCTACTGTTCTAGGCTTTAGGTTTACCGTCCCGTCTTCTCTAAGAACTCGGTAGAACTGCAGGCAATAGGTCCGTGAAGCAACAGCTGCCGGACCGGATGGTGTCTCGCTTTTTCTTCTTCAATCGTGTTGTTCTCAGATAGACCTTTCATGGAGTCCAAAATTCCCGACGCCTGGTGTACAGTGAGAATCACTCCCAGCCCCAAAAAATCCGCTAATTTTGGTCCTAGATCTTTTCGTCTAATAGCCTGCCTCTCCGTAATACTAAATCTTGCTGAACGAGTTGCCTTGAGTATTATAAAGCCTTTTTCTTTCTGTTTTTCCGACCCTTTACAATTTGCATACGAAGCCAAACGTAGTACTTTAGATGCCGTTGCTCTTATGGTCCACTCTGCTCTAAAAGAATTAGACAAGGGTTGCCGCGAGTACGCATGCGCTTGTCTTGACTACTCCTCCGTCTTCACTACCGTCCCGCGCCCTCTTCTCCTTACCAAAATATCCGCGTGCGGCTCTCCAGGCTGGACTGTCTCTTGGCTTAGCAGTTATTTTACTTCCCGCACTCAATTTGTCCAGTCTGGCAAGCGGAAATCTACGATCCTTCCCAATTACTGCGATGTTCTATAAGATTCCATTCTATCCCCTCACCTTTTCTTTCTCCACACCGACCATCTAAGATCCCTCTAACGGCTGTCTTTTGGTTAAGTATGCTGATGATGTGGTTGTTGGACACCCTCTCAAAAGTCAGACACACCTCCAGTCTCTAAAGGATGGCCTAAACCATGTCCTAGTATGGTCGGAGGAAAATGGTCTCCTAATGAGCAACCAGAAATCAGTTCAGCGTATTTTCCGACTGCGGCCCTCTCCTAGTCCTGAATCCTCTGACATCCTTCCTAACGAGTTTTCCTCTTTCAGGTACCTTGGCGTTACAATGTCATCAAATCTTTTATTCCCCCTCCATATTGAGTCCCTATTTACTAAAGTTCGTAAACTTTATTACATTCCTCGTTTACGTTCCTACCACATACCCCAACCCTTAGTCTGACGATTCATCGATGCCTGCGTTCTTCCTTTTATCCTATACTGCTCTCCTGTCATTTTCCTGTTTTACCCAAAAAAGATCTTTCAGTTTTAAAACGAGTCCTCCGCATGTCCTTTTCTGCCGTTGGTGTTGCTTATCTTTTTTTAGTCGGCACTATCCCACAACGACATATCAATACGGTCAAGAAATTTTCTGGTCGGATTATTGATGGCGTTGCAAATCCCTGGCATTCTGGTTTTATTTCTGCGAAGTTTTCTCGCTTGCTGCGTCACAGCTTCCGACTTATGTCCTGTTGCACATCGGCATTTCGAGCTTCTGTATTGCCATTCCCGGCGCACTATCTTACGTGCGAAAAGTTAGAAATACAAAAGCTAAGACTTGAACTGCCTCAAAATAATCGTTCCTTTTGTGTAAAACCTTTTGACTCGGAAATAATCTATTACCTTATTTACTGCCCATAGTGAATTGAGCCATTTTTTGCTGAAAATTTTGAATTAATGACTTCAAAATAAAGCGAATTTCTCTCTCTATAGTAGGATGAAGGACCCAGCTTAACTGTCGGTAGACTGTGGATCGTTTCACACATGAATGGCGGCAGGAGGTTTTACGGGTGTGGCAGCACGCCAGACGGTGGGCCGAAGAAGTGCAAGAAAAAAGAAAAATTGGCTGGACTTCTGCCGAGTCTCATCGTGCAGCTTCGTATGGCAACCGAAATGGGCGCCTTAATTTAAAAAATAAACACGCAACAAGTTTTCAAAAAATAACGGACCTTGAGTGATGGTTTGAGGTCATGGAAAGTAATTGTTGTTGGCAGTACAATGTCTGCATCGGCCTGCAAGTGGATGTCAACATAAAACTCCATATTACACGACATACAGTCCATCGACAATTAATTGGGGTCCTTCACCCTACCACTGCCGAACTGCAAAATACCCACAGTGATGAATGGTCTAGTTTAATGACGCAAATAAATTCTACCGATTGTTGAGTTTTGAGGATACTTTTACTGCCGGGCCTTTCGAGTCTAGCGCTCTGGGTGGAATGCCACCTGCTATTGTTACTGTTGATGTAAATGCTCATTCGTGTGTTTTACCAAGCTTTAATTCTCATGTAATAGGTCTTCCGGAGGAATTACGTCATTTACCCCGAAGTGCGCTGCGGAGGGCGCAAATAATCCTAGTATGCACTTTTCAAGTGGATCACTCTAGTTGGCATGTTGATTTGAGATTTAGTTGCGACTCAGCGGAGCGCATGAACGAGTGACTGCACAGCAGTGTTGATTTTGAACACCATGATTTGCCCTTGTCACCTGATCTGCGTCTCTGGCTTCTACACTAAAAAATATCGATGATATACTACTAACGCGTAAAGTTCATTTAAGTGTGAAAAATTTTGACCCTTTTAATGCACATGTCGGTTGGCTTGCCGCGCGGGAGACATAGGAGGGCTGACAATTAGAAGTGATATCATGACAGAAAAGAAGGACCCATCTGTCAGACTGCAATACGCTCATAAGTAAATGTGAACCTTTACTCGGTATGTACCTCGGCTGAAACGTCATCCTATTCCACTGGCACCGTCTCTTTTATCGTCTTTTGTAAATTAGGTCAAATTTGTTTAACAAGACCGTTCTTAGAGCCTGCCTTCTAATACCGTTAGACAAAGGTTGAACAGAAACCGTTCACAGCCCTGTTCTAGCATAGCTCTGCGGAATAATTCGTTATTTCGGCATTACTAAGCTCGGAATGTAATTATTATTATGACGGCTATGTGTAGAGATATCGTCTCACTAATGAAATCAGCCATATTTCGGTTGAAGTCCTCCACTCTTCTTTCCTGAACGCTTCTCCAAGCAAGTACTCCATAAATTCACTATTTCGTCAGTCCGGTTGTCATGGCTTTATCTTGCTGGTGCGTAAAGGAAGAGAGAATGTAGTGGATGTGTGCAAGTCCATCTCATCATGAACTAATTAACTTGTAGGTCACCGATGCTGTGCCCAGGCCCTGAGGCACATAGTGGAAGTTGTCGCTCGTTGCGGCCGGACAGTTGTACTTCCTTCGAAACTATGCAACAATTTCGCCCAATGAGATGGGAGATATGCAAACGTCTAAAACTTTTCTACCCAGAAAGCATCTTTTAGCCCTCTATTTCCGACAGAATAGCCGGATCGCCGTTTCAATAAGCATTACCGAACAAGAGAATGGACATCGGAATGCCTACCTTCTGGCTTATTTGCTGCCGTTGACCTATCTTATCTCAAGATCTGGCGAAAAACCCCAGACCTTGGGCAGGACACACCTGATACATGAAGGCGCGTTCTGTCGCTCGGCCATAGGCTCCTGCTCTGTCGACTATTATCAGCGCTTCTCAGTTGCATGCAAGTGAGATTCTCACGTTTATTCCGACTATAGTGCAAGAGTTGGCATCACCAACAAAGACAGGGGAGACTGCAATGACCATTTCTGGCTTATTAGCCGTCGTCGGCCAGCCATATCGAACCCCGATGTGGGCAATACCTGGGGTTCGATTCCTCAGCGTATTGGTTAGAAGTCCAACGCCCCAACCGCTGAACCACGGGCTCGTTGTCCTGTCGGTTGCGATCGGGCATATACAATGATAGAGGGACGTTCGCCGTTCGCGTTACCGAACTCACCCATCCTTTTGTGTCCTGGGACTGTTGGCATTGAACTACCAATCTAACAGATCGCGTAATCGAGCCCCAGGTTTTGCTCACTTCTGGTTTGGTTATGACTGGCTGACGACGGCCAATAAACCAGAAATGGCCAGTCCAGTCTCCCTCGTTTTCGTCGACATCAATATCCTGCCTATATTACGCGCCACTGTTCGGCTATTGTTGGGACTCAAGAGGGAGACCTAAGGCACATGTCTTAACTTCTGGAAATTAAAAACAGTTTTTAACAGCCAGTTACTCGGTCGGTGGGTGTAACCCTCTGCCACCATTCAGTTTTTTTCTAGAGGATCGAGTATCCGGTCTTCAAAGTCAGTTAGTTTGTGATGGACAACCAACCATCATGCATTATATTCAGTAGAGAGGGGAGCTAACTGACCACGTGGGGACTATTTGCTGTAGTCAGTTTATAAGGTTTTTGAAATGAAACTCAAGCTCTTACTTTTGTAGATTGCGTACATGATAGACGGAGCTAGTATTACGTTAAAGGAATTTATTCCTTCTGTACTGCTTCAAACACAACATCCCCACTTATTCCGAACTACATACTACGAAGGCTTTCTGAGACAGCCTCATATAATATTGCTGGAAAG
>CACRXP010000057.1:142509-175505 GCA_902702965.1 Spirometra erinaceieuropaei | reverse complement strand
CTCTGCCTTGGGTCGACCACTCCAGAAGAAGGTGTAGCCGGCACCCACCTCCTCCAGTCGGCCTTGTTCGGAGAATCGGGTCTCGCTGAGTGCGGCGATGTCCACCTTGTAGCGCGCCAGTTCTCGTGCCACTAGCGCCGTCTTCCGTTCCGGTCGGTTGCTCCTCGAATTGTCTAAAAGGGAACGAACATTCCAGGCTGCCAGGGTGAGCGGGCTCACCCTGCCAGTCTGGCGACTGCGGCGGCGAAAAGTAGGAGTAGGAGAAGAAGAAGAATAGGCTGGAAGAGGAAGGGAGTGATTGTTGTTGTTGTTGTTTCGGTTTTGGCTGTTTCGACTGTGTGTTTTTTGTCTGCGGCCACGGCCAGCCTACAGACAGCGTGGTTCCCAGCGATATTTAGGGCACCTTTTCTAGCTCCCTCCCCCTTGCGAGGGCAGGAAACGCATCCCTGAACAGGGCTGCCCGGTTATCCCAGACGGCTGCCGGACTCCACTATAGGCCACGACATTTTGTGAGTGAGAGAACGACCCGAATTAGCCTGGAACCTTTGTGGTCGTGGTGATGTGATGGAGTAAAGTAGGAGAGAGCATACACACAACCTAACGCTATGGGACTTAGAACTAGAGTGGACAAGCGGACACAGTCACCAGTCAGAGACAAAGTGAGGGCACCACACAAAGTCAAGCACCGTAACACCTAGCTATTAGTAGAGAGTGGCATAGACTGACGGACAGACAATCGCAGCAGGCATCGAGGGTGTCGTTTAGCTATTGACAGACAGACTAGCATATAAAGGGCAGGCAACAAGCGCAGCGTACGACGAGGAACTTCAACAGACAAAAGGAAGAAACAAAGCAAGCGCACTTACCTGAGGGGGAACTTACCTGGTGGCCTCCTGCGATGGTCCAGGCAGAGCCTCGTCTCGACGATGTCGACGCGAAGATCCATCCGGCCAGCGCTGACCACAGTACCGCGCGTGCAGGTGCACGCACGGATACCCTCACCTGGTTTAGCCCGCCGGTCGAGACGGTTGCCCGGGGTGTGGCCGCTGAGCAGAGCCCAGCTACGTGGAGCCACAGGTGAGAGTTAGGTGCCAGCAAATGGACGCTAGGCGTAGTCTCACCTGCAAGCAAGTGAGTGACCACTACGACCATCACGTGAACCCACCGCTGACACCCCTACACCCCAGAGGGCACACACACACGCACGACGACAGTTCGACCATCGATTTCGATGATGTCCACCGTGTGCCCCACAGACTGCATTGTGGGAGCAGGGACGGTGACTTACGCAGGGGTTTATAGTGCCAGTAGACTTGCGTAGCATCTACCTACACTCTCTCCTCCTCCCCCGCCTGAGCCCGGTGTCAAGACAGAGTCAAGAAGACCGGAGACGGGAGAGGCCGCATGTGGATGTCTCGGACGGATCCTCGCCTTGGCGCTCCACTCCGCACCCCCTGGTCCACACACAAATGACCAGGATTTTGACCACAAAACAATGGGGTGGCGGCAGTGGTCCAGTTGTGCGACGAATGCCGACAACAGGGTCCGCCAGCGCACCCCGCAAATGTTGGCATTTGTTATTGCGCACAGATAACGCCTGCCAGAGTCCGACGTGGCCCCCGTGTTAGTCCAGCGCATCTGACACGTGGCCCGTTTGGAGGGCACAACACACACACACACACACACACGTCTGAAGAGACAGATTTTGGCAGCTACTAGCTGAACCCCATTTACGCTCTGTCGCATCAGTAATGCTGACCTTACCTAAGCTGTCTTCCATGACCTGTGATGTGGGATCTTTCTCGAACCATCGCACTCCATGACGGCCCTGTAATAAATATTTAGACATTTTATTGAATGCTGCGGTGGTGAGTTATCTGTTTAATTACTTCAGACATTGACTGAGGGCAATGGCTATATTCGTCACTCATGTATACCTAACATTCTCCAGTTAAAATGCTCGACATAGGTCCTTTTGAGAAAGTAACCAGTTGGTAGGCAGCTCGAAGTGTCCATTAGGTGCAGGCCTGTAAGTGATGCTCAATTGGCAATGGGAAGATGCTGAACGTTATCTATCATTAGGACAGCTGGTGGACCCTTCCTTGTCGACAGTTACGCACTTTGCGCCACCCCACTTAACTTCCGTCCGTCAATACTCTACCGCCCATTTAACTGTCTCTAATCGTCTGTCGCATTTTCTACATATGAAAGAAGCCCCTACGCATCCACTACATCCGTCAGTACATCTGTTAGGTGGACATTTCACCGCACTCACTCAGGCCCAAGTACCTGTCATATATGTTTTGATCTAAGTTGTTTAATGAGCGTCAGCTTCATAGAGTAAGAATTGAAAGCAAAGAATAGTTTCAGTTACTGTGCCTATAAATGCGGATAAATATGCCGCCTCTGTGTAACCATTGCCTTCGTATTCAAACCTTCCTCTTTCGCAGCATATGAAATGTTTGCATCAGCAATGCACGCCCATGGAAAGGCTCGCCTTTGGTATTCTGCGTTGTGGACTTCTGGTCTAATTTGTCCAGATGAAAGCATACACTTTGTGAAAAGTACAGCAAATTGGCGTTAACAATGTTCAGGGTGGTTCTCTCACTGCCACTGGTAGGTTAGTGGCAGGTGTGGAGGACACGGAAAGTTTGAATTGTTTTGTACAATTATTAGAAAAAACGACGAGGTCATAGGGATTGCGAAGAAAAACAGGAGAATATGGAAAATTTGGTTGCATGCGAACGAGACCAGTAGGGTGCGTAATATTCTGTGCTAATTCAGCTTAATCATTTATCCAATGCTGGTGTCTGCCCTTTTTTTCATTTGCTGCCGCATATATACAGCAGCTTCAGGTACTTTTACTTCTATGTCTGGATGTCTGGTAGTTCCATAAGGTTCAGTATGCCTACAAAATCAACGCGGCTTTTGATAAAAAGAGCACTGTAGAGCGTGCAATAAGACGTTCGTTTGAAGGGTTTAGCGACGGCGAAAGCAACTTCGAGAGCAGGGTGCGTTAGAAATCCCTCTTATGGCCTTACCGAAGTTTTAGAAGTCGCGAGTTAGCCATGCCACTTGGAGTGTCCCGCACACACACCCCTCCCAAACATCTGCACAATGACGGAATAGGGATAGGAACTAGACAACTGAATGACGCATCACCTCAACGAACATTAAACATTTCGGTGTTTGGAATTTTTTCAGAACTGCTGATATGAAACGAAAGGCATTTATTTGCCATTCGCATTATAACGTGTGACGGAAAGTCGATATTTTGTGACAACCTACGAGCAGAAATGAAGCCGACTAGTTGAATTCAACTTGTATTCAGAAAGGCTGTAGGTCGGATTTTGTAGTCTTCAGGTGGCTACGTCCAGGGGAACTTCTTTGAAACTGGGGAGATTATCCTGGCAGACACTGTTGTCATGCATCAACCTAAAAACGCCAAAAGTTGTCGGTAGAAAAAACATCTGTGGTGAATGAGAACGGTCAAAATGTTTCGCACAATGATGTCTGTAAATTCAGTTTTGAAACATCACTTGATTAGGTTTGTCTTATTAACTGCCGTGTCGCATAGCTCGTCAATATGCCAAGTCGTCTGCTGGTTGGTCTAATTTCCGGGCCTAATACAAAAGATATCTCAGGCTTTATGTGAGGAAAATTGTCTTATTGATTCTGGGATGGACGGCTAAGAAATTGTTGGAAAAATTTACTTAATTTGGTTTTATGCATCTTAGTATAAACTCAGTCCATGGGTCAAACACAAATTCCTCATTTAACATTCTTCTGTACACCGTTTTTGACGAAATGCCCGATATAATGAGTACATCTCAACCAGGCGCTTACAAGCAGGCCGAATTAGATTCCAGTTCCATCGGACTTGCTTCATACGTAGGGGGTAATTTGGCCTCTTTCATGTGCGTGATGAGCGGGGCACCGATTTCGAGGAAAGACCTGCACTAGGTACGCTTTTACAAATTTGTTCTGAACTGTCCACATACATATTTGACTTATCAAACTCATTCAGGGGCTATTGGTGAATGTTAATATAGTGCAGCTCTAATCTAATACAATTCACTAACATGTCAACAAGGCGGCTTTTCAGAAGTGATCTGTGATGGCATCTGCTCAATTAGGGGACGATCAATACACGCTTTCGACGCATCTCGTCGCCTGCTGTTGTTTCCGCTGTGTTTCCTTCCATTCAGACTATCCAATATGCGCTCATTGAAAATCGATTGACGTTTGCTTGCATCCGTCCACAATCCCGCCAACTTCACCATCCGGTTGAAATTTATAGCTGAATTCATTCATTTGGCTAGATAACGGTCCTTTCCGTATGATAGACATCTGATTATCTCCTAATCATAAAACTGCAAACTTATGCTCCCATCTCCGTCTGCTTAGTGTGTGTGCGTCCTTGGTGCAGTGTTATTTCCCACTATGCTCGCCAGTAGGTTAGCGTGGGCTGTCGCAGAATTGAGGCGATTCGATGGATGAGGTAGTCAATGGAATGCATGAATTATTTGTAAATTTTCGTCTAAACAATACACCTACAGTTCCCCCGTCTGCTACCCACAAATGCAGGTGATGAGAGCGCTAACAGCAAACTGAAGATTGTCAACTTGAATGTCACCCAATATCGTCTATCTGCGTAAGTGTACTCAACATTGTACATGTGTCTTTTACTACAGTACCTGTGCTAACTCATGAAATGTCATTAATTAACACAGGTTAACGACTTAAACGCAGAATCGGTAAACACTACGGCTCCCAAAGTCTGATAGCAGAAAATAAAAGATGTGTCAAAGAAATAAAGCAAAGTTTGGTTAAGAAAATATTATTTACTGAGATAAAAATAAATAATTTTCGACAAAAGCCACATTTTCGAGAAACGCCTATATTACAACCAAGTTAATAAAGGCTACGTATGAGGGTGTATAAAGGAGGAGGGCGCATCAAAGGTCAAAAATAATTAAGGACAGAAACAGATACAAAAAATTAGTACTTTGTTGATTGTCTATTTGAATTAATAACGGCAGAAAGTCTGTCAGACATAGACATGACGAGGTTATCTATGGTCGATTGTAAAATGTATTTATTGGGTATGAAATCCAATTTTTCCTGCATTGAAAGAGTCTTCTTAGCTTTGTGCCAATTTCTTTTAACTATTCCAAAAAGATTGTCGATAGGATTTAAATCGGGACTGTTGGCCGGGATGAAAATGGATTGGAGGCCGATGGCGGAGAGGGTGGTTGTAGTCTAAAATGTTAGATTATATTTGCAAGGAGGATAGTCCGACTGCAATGACTCCTCTTTATCTGGGTCAGATGAGATCCCAGGTGTACTCCTACATCGACTAACTGAAGAATTTGTAGAGTCACTGAGGCGCAACCACGCAGTTTTCTAAATTCTCAGCGCGGGCAACCTCAAGCAGAAGCGCGATACGGAAAACTTTTATTAACTTGAATGCAGATGTACTTGAAAAGGTAAATGGGGCATTTATGCGACTGCACCTGGGATATGAGGTACAGGCTTCGGTAGCATATGGATAATTTGGAAGTTGTGCAGCGACGTGCTACAAGCGCTGTTCATGAACTCAAAACCTTTACGGACCAGCAGTCTTGAATGTCACACAATATCGTCTATCTGCATATATGTACTCAACATCGTGCATATGTCTTCTTACAATATTCAAACAGATGAAGTGGTTCAAAGGGAGCTTGTACGGAGCCTTCCGCCGCGAATTCCTCAAATTTGCATTACACAGTCCTAAGTCGCGGCCTCTCTTGGACGCTGTCATGTCAGACAAGGAGGTTTTGCATCCAGATGAGCTCTTTTTCCAGACCCTCGCTTTTAACTCTCACCTTGGGGCACCTGGTGCTTGCCTTAACATCCCTCTGCCAACGGAAGTCAATGAAGGCTACCCAGGACGCTATGTTCTCTGGGGAGATCGGCATACATTCTGCCCCACCAAATATGTTCGCGGGGTCTGCATACTCGGCAGCCCGCATGTTCCTAAGATGCGACATAGTCATCATCTCTTTGCAAACAAGATGCACGCGGACTACTACCCCGAGGCCTACGACTGCATGGAGCAATGGTATTTCCAACGACTCAATCGTGAATGGCAACTTGGTGGCATTGATCAAGAAGCCTTTGAGTCAGGAGAATACATGGGACTGACCTGCTCGAAGTACCACGTCCACTAGGCTTACTCAGACAACTCTTCTTTATTGTGATTTTTCAATTTTTTGTACATTTTAAGCTAAAATTCCTGTTTCTACCTGAACTTGATCCAATATTTTACGCTGTTTTCCTACCGTTTATTTGTCCATCAGTACTTTTAAAGTTACCTCTTTTTAAAAAATCATATTTGTTTTCTCCTACGTATCCCAGAATTGTCCTTTATAAGTCCGACACCTCGGTTCAGAATTTAAATTATTTTATCACCAGTTTTATAATTTCGTCTTTCATCATCAGGCATAACTATGAAAAGCAGATGATAATGGTAGCGCGTCAAAACTCGTGCTGTTTTCCAGGGAACATAATGGACCGAATTGGTGTTCACTCAAAAAGCATACTGCTGGAAATTACTTTCGGGTGGTTTTGTGAGCCTGATATCAGGTAACAGAACCTGAGACAAAGTTGAGTTCCAATAGTGGGTGTTAGGTTTAGCAAGGCACATTTTGCCAAAATTGGATAGGGCGCCCTGGGCAACCGGGACACCGCCGAACAATACTAAATCAGCAGTGGTCTCCAGAAATGCATTTGGAAATCTTGAAGGAGAGCAAAAAACCCACTTCGTGGAATAATTTGCCCTGATTTAACTGCAAATTTCAGGATGCCTTGACTGTGCACACAAGAAGGACAAAATGGGTCGGGAAAAGCATGATCGGTGGATCTCAGGTGGACCGATTAACCCGCACTCTGGTTTGTAGATCTTGAGCGAGAACTTTTTGAGCACTGGGCACCGAAACGACTCCGACATTACGTCAGATACTAACATCCGTTCATCGAAAGACACCGCGACTAAGTAGCAGGGGTGGTAGGCAGGTATTGGGGAGAAAGGGACTTGTACGGAAGTGCTTATACTCAGACGTTTGCTTTCGAATTTGGTGGACATTATGATCACCTTCAGTTTTTTTTGTTGAACGGGTGCCATTTGAGCTTAGCAGTAAATCACCGGTACAGAATTTATCTCTCCCCGAATGCAAAGTATAATGTTGCTTATGTGAGTCTATGTTGAGGTCTTTAGTTGCAGACGGTATCACCGACTACTCAGACAATTGACATCGCCTTATGTTTCGATAAAAAGAAATTTTAGAAAATGGGCTTGACTGGTTGAGTACCTCGCTTTTTACCCGAACTTTCTCATAGCCGAGTACACTCTACTCCGGAGCAATTTTGAACTTGACTTTAGGCACAGAATATTTGTAAGTTCAACATTCCAATTTCGAAAAATTAGCGAGCAGGAACTGTTTTTTAAAGTAAATAATAATCTTATTAATTGACCCACGGCATTTGCCAAAAAAATTTTTGATAAAACTCTGACTGAAACCTGGCACGGAAAAGAACCGCGATCTGATTGGGGTGATCACATGCTGTTATCTACTGCAAAACACCCGCCTTAGTGCTCGCCGCTTGATACATTCCTACGAAGATTCCGCCAGCATAACCCTCTACCTGTTTGCCATTTTGTGGAAAATGGCCGCCAGCTCTAAGTGGTTTTAATGCAGGAATTAGCTACGACGCCTCAGTAATATAAAGTAATGCTGATAAATAAAGAATTTGGCAGATCGCCGGTGGCAAATTTCATAGCTGCATTTTGTGTCAAAGTGCCTACTAGGATGATCCGCGGAAAACGTGCGTGCTGTGGTTAGCTGTGTCCCCAATAGTACATTGCGCGCCAACTGGTGTTGATCAGTCGCGAGAATTGTCACACGATCATTAATCTTTGGTAAATGTGGAGATTCGAACGCACGATCTAGGCATCCACTCATCAGTAACCTAACAGGTGGCATTTCAAGCAGATCGCCAGCTTCGTAAGACATGTTAGAGACAATTCGACCGTCGCGATTGACGATGCCCACCATGCGCCCCTCAGCATGGGGGGCAGGAGGTGATGATCTGAGCGAGAGTTAGTTTTAAATGATATCAACCTTGCGCAGCATCTACCACACTCTCTCTTCCGCCACTCACCAGGATGTGGTGGCAAGGCACAGTCAGGTCGACTGGAGGTGGACTCGGAGGCAGTGGCTGACAAAGCTAAACAGTCCGCCTGCCTGCACCAAACACGACCTGATCCGCACACTACTGACCTTGTTTCCACAGAAACAAGTGGTCGGCCCGGATCCCCTCTGAGTGAGAGTGTCATTGCAGCCTGAGTCCCAGCCCTGAGGGGAGGACTGAGTGTATCCGTCAGTTGGCAACCTTCCAAGCCATGGCTTTTGGCGATCCGTGATAATTTAAGAAACTTCCTGGAAATATGCCGTGTCAACAAAGTGGGGAACCGTGGGTTCCGGCTCTCGGTCCCCCGCTCGGTCACTTCATACAAACACACAGAGAGCTACCTATGCGGTCTGAGCTGTACTGCCAGTTGGCAGTCTTTCAAACCACGACGCTCGTCACATCGTGATGGACTCAGGGGCCTCAGCTTTTTCGTAGCAAGGAATGCATTTAAACGCCGCAGCGATGGAGTCCTCAGAGTCGGCCTCACTCTCTTTCGTTCACCGTCGCTTATCCGAGCCGGTCAATTGTCTGATGTGACGGTTGGGTAAAGTGGTTGTTAGGGAGCTAAACCTAAGCTCTCCTCGCAGTCCACACACGACCTGGCCTTCAGCACAACCCACTAGGATTTTATACAGAGGGATAGGCTGTTTGGATTTCACATGCGTCATGGTATAATAGGAGTCAAAAAACACGTTTCCGTGCCCGCGGCGGATGATGTGGGACGGGTTTCTACAAGATGTACGCGTTGGTGAGGAGATGTGTGGTGACTGCTTGGCAGAGTCTAGCATCGGAGAGCCACAGATGAGAGTCGAGTGCCAGTTAATAACTGTTCGGAGCAGCTACCGCATCTGCACCATGTACCCCCTGATTGGACACCTCTGCACACGCCATGGCAGTAAAAGCAGTCTCGCGATCCAGCTGTTAGTAAAAATTACTTGCTCCGCCATAATAAAAATTAAGTACTGCAGAATCGCAAAGTCAATTTGATGGAAAACTTAATGAAACTGTAACATGAATAAATGCCCAAGAAGCAGAATCCAGGGACCGCTGTGGTCAGGTCGCACAAGAATAATCGTTCACATTTTCAAATGGTTACAACAGTTCAGGACGTCTCGTTTGATAATCAACCTGACCAGTATGCCAACCCCAGGTTGTGCCACTCAGTTAAAGCAAATAATCCTGAAATTCTAATTTCAGTCTTTTATGACTTTTCTATTTATAGCCCCCAATCAGACTTTAAGCCAACAACTATGACTCAGACAAAGTTTCAAAAAACCGGTCTCACCCTTCAGTTTGTATGCAGGGTCTCCCTCATATGCACAAAAATAAGTCCCACCTTATCTCAAAAGAGCTTATGCTCACTGACCAAACTGACCAAAAATCGTGTAGTTGGAAAATTTACGGGCGCTTTTCGATATCAAAATAGCTTCTAAATCACTGCACGCTTTACTGTCCTACAAAGCTATTCCTAAACATTGTTTAATTTCCTTAAAACTTACAAGTTCTGGCAGGCTTTGTAAGGAGATTGGCAATGACAAAGTATTCAAGTTTGCGATTTATTAAAGCGAGAAGGGATGTCAGAGTCTCAATCAAAAAATCCATTGGATTGATAATATCCAAATGCAGTCATAAAACTAAACTCATTGGTGACCAGAAGGGGACTCTGTCGCTACTGCTACCCGTCTATTATCGCACACTATCCCCAAGGAATAATACTAGTCGGTAGCCAATTTGACGATGCCAATACGTGAGCGAAGTACAAGATTGGCTGTCCGAATTCGAGATTATATTCGGAGACTAGAGCTCATATTGCGAGATCCGAGTACATGGGGGTCTTTTACTCGAAAAACATGACACAAAATATAGCAAACAGTACCATTCTCATTCTACGCTTTTTGCATGTACTTCAATAATTCTTCAGTAGTACTTCCTTTTTACAATATTTTGCTGTCATCCTAACAATACAAATATAGCTCAGTTCTTGTTTTTTTTAATACAACCAATTATTCAACATCGAATAAACGATTTGAGTGTTTGTTATTCCGACCAAACGTGCTGTCTATTCCGCTTATGGTCTAATGTGTCTGACTTTTTCCCAACCTTTGTCATCAATTGTGGTCCTTCATCGCATTTTAGCTGTGGAAATAACGGGATTATTTCTGTCAAAATACTTTCATTTTCGAAGAATTCACGAATAACAGAATGCTCCGTTTTTCGAAATGTGTCGTGGTCCTTTTAAAAACGTATTATCCAATAATTAAACAAGGTTCACATTGTTGCGAATAGCAACGGGACAAGATAGAAATTGACAGGCTAAACTCTGGGTCTTCTGCTTGTCTATCATGTCTCAGTTAACTTAATACTTCCCCCATGAAGTTCAAAAATGCAGTCTTTTTTGACATCTGCGAGCCTACTTTTAATAGGATACTGAGGTTTTTCACATAATTATTTTACACTAAACAATTCACTTTGCTGCACCGTGTTTCGATATTTTCGTTTTGTACCCGATGAGCGGTTCTGCGAGAGTAATGGTCGTCCAAACGACCCAGCAGCGTTGGTGTAAACTCGAGATCTTTTGGCCGTGAACACATCGATCGTTACCCTATGAAACTATCAGCGATCCATTCTTCAATACTTTACAAAGCGCCACTACAAGAAAAACGTGTCTCCAGTCGTAATTAATGCAGCGCCATGTACAGAAGTTTCGCCTTCTATGGCCAGCAGTACCTCTGACCGCGGCGATTTGGTGCTTGATGGGTTCAGTTGCTTATCGATCCATAGGTCCTGTCACAGTTTTAAACATTTTAGAATGTCAACATCTGTTCTTTTTCGAGCTAATTATAACAGTCTCTGGGTTCTGTCTTCTGGGTATGTAAAAAATTTTAGCTTTCATTTGCTTTTCTACTACTAGGCTTTAGGTTTACCGTCCCGTCTGCTTTTAGAACTCGTTAGAACTGCAGGCAATAGGTCCGTGAAGCAACAGCTGTCGGACCGGATGGTGTCTCGCTTTTTCGTCTTCAGTCGTGTTGTTCTCAGATAGACCTATTTTAACGCACCATATTAATATGTCTTTCTTGGAGTCCAAAATTCCTGACGCCTGGCGTACAGTGAGAATCACTCCCATCCCTAAAAAACCGCTAATTTTGGTCCTAAATCTTTTCGTCTAATTGCCTGCTCCTCCGGAATAATAAATCTTGCTGAAAGAGTTGCCGTAAACATTATAAAACCTTTTTCTTTCAGTTTTTCCGACCCTTTAAAATTTGCATACAAAGCCAAACTTAGTACTTTAGATGCTGTTGCTCTTGTGGTCCATTCTGCTCTAAAAGAACAGGACGCGGGTTGCCGCGAGTACGCGTCAGCTTTTCTTGACTACTCTTCCGCCTTTAATACCGTCCCGCGCCCTCTTATCCTAACCAAAACATCCGCGTATGGCCCTCCAGGCTCGGTCGTCTCTTGACTTTGCGATTACTTTTGCTTCCCGCACTCAATTTGTCCAATCTGGCAAGCGGAAATCTATGGTCCTTCCCAATGACTGCGGTGTTCTTCAAGGCTCCATTCTATTCCCTCACCTTTTTTCCCTCCACACCGACGATCTAAGATCCCCTAGCGACTGTCTTTTGGTTAAGTATGCTGATGATGTGATTGTTGGACACCCTCTCAAAAGTCAAACACACCTCAAGTCTCTAAAGGATGGCCTTAACCATGTCCTAGTATGGTCGGAGGAAAATGGTCTCCTAATGAACAATCAAAAGTCTGTTCAGTGTATTGTCCGACCGCGGCCCTCTCCTAGTCCTGAATCCTCTGACATCCCTCCTAACGAGGTATGCTCTTTCATGTACCTTGGCGTTACTCTGTCCTCAAATCTTTCTTTTTCCCTCCGTATTGAGTCCCTATTTACTAAATTTCGTAAACTTCTTTATTACATTCGTCGTTTACGTTCCTACCACGCACCTCAATCCTTAGTCTGGCGATTCATCGATGCCTGCATTCTTCTTCTTATCCTATACGGCTCTCCTGTCATTTTCCCTGCTTTGCCCAAAAAATCTTTCAGTTTTAAAACGAGTCCTCCGAATGCTCTCTTCTGCCGCTGGTGTTGCTTATCTTTTTTTAGTCGACACTATCCCACAACGACATTTCAATACGGTCAAGCAATTTGCTGGTCAGATTATAGATGACGTTGCAAATCCCTTGCATTCTGATCTTATCTCTGCGAAGTCTTCCCGCCCGATGCGGCGCAGCTTCCAACTTATGTCATGTCGCACAGCGGCTTTTCGAGCTTCTGTATTGCCATTCCTGGCGCGTTATCTTACGTGTGTAGAGATAGAAATACAGGAGCTAAGACTTGAACTGTCCTCCTAGTAATCGTTCCTTTTGTGTTGAAATGTTTGGCTCGGCAAAAATCTATTACCTTATTTACTACCCATAGTGAAGGAAGCCACGTTTTTGCTGAAAATTTTGACTAAATGATTTCAAAATAAAGCAAATTCCGCTCTCTCTCTCTCTAGTAGGATGAAAGACCCCGCTTAACTGTCGGTAGGCTGTGGATCGTTTCACACATGAATGGCGGCAGGAGGTTTTACGGGTGTGGCAGCACGCCAGACGGTGGGCCGAAGAAGTGCAAGAAAAAAGGAAAATTGGCTGGATTTCGTGCAGCTTCGTATGGCAACGAAAATGGGCGCCTAAATTAAAAAATAAACACGCAGCACGTTTTCAAAAAATAGCGAACTTTGAGTTGATTTTTTGAGGTCATGGGAGGTAATTGTTGTTGGCAGTACAATGTCTCCATCGGCCTGCAAGTGGATGCCAACATAAAACTCCATATTACACGACCCACAGTCCACCGACAATTAATTGGGGTCCTTCCCCCTACCGTTGCCGAACTGCAAAATACCCACTCTTCGCTTCTATTGGCAAAATACCCACAGTGATGAATGGTCTAGTTTAATGACGCAAATAAATTCTACCGATTGTTGAGTTTTGAGGATACTTTTACTGCCGGGCCTTTCGAATCTAGCGTTTTGGGTGGAATGCCACCTGCTATTGTTACTGTTGACGTAAATGCTCATTTGTGTGTTTTACCAAGCTTTGGTTCTCATGTAATAGGTCTTCCGGATGAATTACGTCATTTACCCCGAAGTGCGCTGCGGAGGGCGCAAATAATCCTTGAATGCACTTTTCAAGTGGATCACTCTAGTTGGCGTGTTGATTTGAGATTTAGTTGCGACTCAGCGGAGCGCATGAACGAGTGACTGCACAGCAGTGTTGATTTTGAACAACATGATTTGCTCTTGTCACCTGATCTGCGTCTCTGGCTTCCACACTAAAAAAATATCGATGATATACTACTAACGCGTAAATGCCATTTAAGTGTGAAAAATGTTGACCCTTTTAATGCACATGTCGGCTGGCTTGCCGCGCGGGAGACATAGGAGGGCTGACCATTAGAAGTGATATCATGACAGAAAAGAAGTATCCACCTGTCAGACTGCAGCACGCTCATAAGTAAATGTGGACCTTTACTGGACATGTATCTAGGCTGAGACTTCATCCTATTCCACTGACACTGTCTCTTTTGTCGCTTTCTGTAAATTAGGTCGAA
Source organism: Spirometra erinaceieuropaei (assembly GCA_902702965.1). NCBI lineage: Eukaryota > Metazoa > Platyhelminthes > Cestoda > Diphyllobothriidea > Diphyllobothriidae > Spirometra > Spirometra erinaceieuropaei. The sequence goes on along the minus strand of CACRXP010000057.1, from coordinate 161,674 downwards.
TTGGTTAAACAAGACCGTTCTTAGGGCCTCACTTCTAATACTGTTAGCCAAAGGTTGAACAGAAATCGTTCACAGCCCTGTTCTAGCATAGCTCTGTGGAATAATTCTCTATTTCGGCATTACTAAGATCGGAATGTAATTAGTATTATGACGGCTATGTGTAGAGATATCCTCCCAATAGTAAAATCAGTTATGTTTCGGTTACAATCCTCCACTCTTCTTTCCTGAACGCTTCTCCAAGCAAGTACTCCATAAATTCATTATTTCTTCAGTCAAAGCTGTGGGGTCTTCTAGAGGACTTCGTGAGACTACCGAATCCACCTAATTTTCTAAAAGGAAGTCTTGGAAAAATTCACCGGAAAACAAGCTGGTCAGATTCACAATCACCCATAAGATGTCACGCGGGGACAGGGTCGTGTGTGGCACTTGTAACCAAGATGTTTAGCCTCCTCCGCGACTGCGTCCGAGTCCGCCTCCGGTCGCCATGGCTTTATCTTGCTGGTGCGTAAGGGAAGAGAGAGTGCGGTGGATGTGTGCAAGTCGGCCTCACTACGAACTAAATCACCTGTAGCTCACCGATACTGTGCCCAGGCCGTGAGGCACATATTGGAAGTTGTCGCTCGTTACGGGCGAACAGTTGTACTTCCTTCTAAACTATGCAACAATTTAGCTCAATGAAATGCAAGATATGCACACGTCTAAAACTTGTCTACCCGGAAAGCATCTTTTAGCAATCTACTTCCGACAGAACAGCCAGATCGCCGTTTCAGTAAGCCTTACCGAACAAGAAAATGGACAACGGAATGCCTACCTTCTGGCTTATTTGCTGCCGTTGACCTATTATATCTCACGATCTGGCCAAAAACTCCTGGCCTTGGGTAGGGCACAACTGATACTTGAATGGGCGTTCTGTCGCTCGGCCATAGCCTCACTTACATGCAAGTGAGGTTTTCACGTTTAGTTCGACTAAAGTGCAAGAGTTGGCATCATTGACAAAGACAGGGGAGACTGCAATGACCATTTCTGGCTTATTGGCCGTCGTCAGTCAGCCATATCGAACCTCAGCCTATTGGTTAGAAGTCCAGCGCCCAACCACTGAACCACGGGCTCGTTGTTCTGTCGGTTGCGATCGGGCATATACACTGATAGAGGGACGTTCGCCGTTCGCGTTATCGAACCCCCTCATCTTGTTGTTGGCATTAGACTACCAAATTATCAAATCGCGGAATCGAGCCTCAGGTGTTGCTCACTTCGGGTTTGGGTATGGCTGACTTTCGATTACCAATAAACCAGAGATGGCCACTCCAGTCTCCCTTGTCTTCATCGGCATCGCTATCCTGCCTATATTACGCGCCGCTGTGCGGCTGCTGACGGGGCTCAAGATGGAGTCCCAGAGCGCATGTCTTGACTTTTGGAACTTAAAACAGTTATTAACAGCCAGTAACTCGATCGGTGGGTGTAACCCTCTACCACCGTTCAGTTTTGTCTAGAAGATCGAGTCTCTAGTTTTCAAAGGCAGTTAGTTTGTGATGGACAACCAACCCCCACGCATTATATTCAGTAGAGAAGCGAGCTTAATGACCCTGTGGGATTATTTGATGTAGTCAGTTTAAAAGGTTTTTGAAATGAAACTTCAACTGTTACTTTTGTAGATTACGTACATGGTAGAAGAAGCAACTATTGCGTTGCAGGAATTTATTCCTTCTGTACTGCTTCAAACATAGCATTCCTTATTATTCCGAACTACATACTGCGAAGGCTTTCTGAGACAGCCTCATATAATGTTGCTGGAAAGATGTCTTCCGCTGGTGTTCATAAAGAAGCGTATTATTAGATATGCAGCACAATGCATAATTCTTAAACAGAACTTATACGACTAAGAGTGGTAGACTATCCGACTGATTGCGCGGGCATATCCCATGCCAAAAAGTGTTGCAACATCCCTTAAGCCTTTAAAATGCGTAGTCGACCCTTTTGGTAAACTTCATGAGTTTATCACAAATCATATTTGCGTTATGTCATGTCACATAAGCGCTTTTGGCAGTGGCAATTGTCTTATTTTCAGCATATCCTGTCACACGAACTACACTTCGTTATTGCCTGAGGTTACTAGATCTATAGATACTTATTTCTGCGTAAAAACCCCCTTTGCTCAATTTTTTCCAAATATAGGTCCATGTCTTAACACTTGGAATTCAAAACAGTTTTTAAAAAGCCAGTATTTAAATTTTGCTAGCGTCTCACACAAAGTAGCTGACAACATTCGTGCCCGAAAACAAGGATTCACCGTTATTTTTAAGAAAACATCCATATGGACTGTGATGCCCCTAAGTGCCTCCTGCCTTTCCTTTCTTGGGGATATTTTGTCATAAAATGTAATTAGCTCTGAAACCTTGGGCATCTTCGAAGATTTATGTTATTCGTCCTTTTCAAGTAATTCCTTTTTGATGAGACATATATTTAAGGTTTTTGCCTTTTGCGTCGTTACGTTTGCAGGAAATTATGAACAAAAATAAAATAAAGTAGACAAAAACCAGCCACACTTTCTGGACTCCTTCCTCTTTAAGATAACAGACATTTTCCTACGTAACGTCCAGGAACTGTTACACACTGCTGCTACAAACTTTTTGTTGCCTAGTGTACGAAGCAGTGGTACAATAAAATAATTAATTATTGGACGTAAACGCCGGACTTGATATGATAAATAAATACAAGGGGAAAAAATTGCATTCCCGAATACTTCGATACTACATCGGCCAAAGGGTTAGACACTGTTCTGGAAAATGACCAAAGCTACTTAAAAACTTCTCAGATGGTGATAACACCGAATCCTCATTGAAACCCAAAAGGGCGCAGGTTCCTAGGCTATATGGAATATCAAAATATCGCAAGACCGTACTTGTATGAAGGATTCATTAAATGGTTAGTTTTCCCTCAATACAAGCTACTCTCTTTTAGGTGTTTATTCCAAGGCGTTCCTTTTCCGGGATGGCAGCAGGTTTTTAAACTGTGCCTTTTTCCAAACTAATTACTGCAAAATTTTACTCTAAGAAAAATAGTCTGCCTGACCATTTTAATGATAAATGACAATTGAAATTGAAATTCTGTTAGAGCAAATCATAATTTCAAGTAAAAACAGGCGATATATTAGGGAAAGCATTTCACAATGTACGAAAAACCTTATGGGTGTCTGGTCCAAGAGTTATGCACAAATGCCTCTAACTAAACACCCACAACAGGATATCACAGTAGCTTATCAACGAATTAAAACAAATGTGGTATGGGCGTTCGGCCTACTCATCAAAAGACATTTTTAAACTTTTATTGGGGAAATTAAAGGGTCTGGCACTTTTGCTATACGCAAGATCTTTTGAGTCAAAAATTACTATTTGGAAATGTACAACGCGCTCGAGTAGTACATGGCGCCTTCACGTATGTAGTTCCATCTTGACGCCATCGGGGATGCCTCAGGACCAGACGAAAGTATGGACTAAAAATACCCATGTCCTTCTAATGGGGTCTGCACACGTAGGAAAATAAGGCAATAAGGAAAAACTCATCCGTAACGGTTCTTGACAGTCTTTTTATGGTCCGCCTAAAGGAAACATTTTCACCAAGACTGAAGCACTTGACTCCCTACAGAGGTCATGCCTACGATATAACGACGATTATAAATAATGACGGATAGACCAAGTATCTACTTATAAACCGCATCCTAAGATTAAATTCACGACGATAAGGCAACGGGAAAAAAAGATGCTCTCCCTGAGCGTTCTTATGCATAGGAAGTAAGACGGGCTAATTATATGGTCAGTCCTCCACAAGAATGTATGAAAAGTTCAGTACCGGCATTATATGAATTTTTATGTCAGTTCAACGCAGACGAAAACACGTCTATAAATTCGCTGAGTGAGCAAGGAATATTTGCTCAGAATTTGCCTGATTAGACGTGGCTGTAGAGCTCATTTCATTCAGAACAATATTACTTCTCTAGGGCACGAATTGACGCAACATGTCCTACAAGGTCGCCACGGTGTCTTTGCTGTTCAAGGCAGTTTGCGCAACATACCCCACGCCGTTTACATCTCCATAAAGGAGCAAATTTAAACTAGGCTCTCGTCTATTATTAGCTGGGTTGGTTAATCCTCAGGTCACTCCCCTTCGTCTCTCTCGCCGTCAGGTGGCCAGTCAGCAGTTCATCGCCATCACTGCCATCTGCTCGTCCATGTTCACGCGAGACTGCTAACCAATCGATAGGGCCGGGCAGCTGTTATGCCCGCCCACGCACCTGCTCGAGCACAAACGGCCAATCAGAACGCCTGGGCGGCGAGTACCAGCCAGTGAGCTGTCAACATGATGTTGAAACTGCTCAGTCTCATTCCCTGATTACCACGACTCTCTCCACAGCAGTTTTCTGTCAGGCGCTATGTGGAGCACGAGTTTCTCAGTGTTACTGTTGTCGCAGCTTCTTTTATGGCCCACTCCTCTGATAAATGCGAAGGTATACTCAAATCAGTGGTTCGTCCGTCTTCAAACAGACGGCAATGAAGACCGTGCCGCACTAGAAGAGAGAGCGAAACGTGTGGCTGCAGAGACCGGTTACAGCGTTTGGTTGAAACCCCGATTCAGATCAGTCAATGAATTTGTTTTTACTCATCCGAGTCTGCCGACCTTCCAGAAGCGCGCTGGCAAGGCCCAAAGTCCAGCTCCCCATATCAGTCTAGCCTCTCATCCAACTGTAGTCTACGCGGAGCGTGCCAGGGGTCATCCGCGCCAAAAGCGCGGTTACCGACCTTTTCCAAAGTCATCGGAAGATTATGTTGGCCGAAAACTCAGTCGCACTGAGTCCGCTATAGTTCAGGTCCTTTCCAGTGACCCCCTCTTCAGGAAAGAATGGTACCTTCACAACACTGGTCAAGCCGAAGGCACGCCAGGTCTTGATTTAAATGTACTGGCTGCTTGGGCGCAGAATGTGACTGGACGTAATGTTACCACAGCCATTATGGACGACGGACTTGATTACCTGCACCCTGATATCGCTCCCAACTACGAAGCGAGAGCCAGTTACGATTTCTCCAGTAACGACGCTTTCCCCTATCCACGTTATACGGACGACTGGTTCAACAGTCATGGTACGCGTTGTGCCGGTGAGGTGGCCGCTGTCGGGGGAAATGGAGTTTGTGGCGTTGGAGTAGCGCCCAATTCCCGGGTTGCCGGCCTTCGAATGCTCGATCAGCCCTACATGACTGATCTTATTGAGGCCGCTGCCATGTCTCACGAACGGGACCTGATTGATATCTACTCGGCCAGTTGGGGACCCACTGACGATGGCAAGACGGTGGACGGTCCGCGCAATCAAACCATGCAGGCAATCGTCGACGGTGTGAACAAGGGTCGCGGAGGCAAAGGCTCCATATACGTATGGGCCTCAGGTGATGGCGGTGTAGAGGACGACTGCAATTGTGACGGTTACGCGGCAAGCATGTGGACCATTAGCATCAACTCAGCCACCAATGACGGACAGACTGCGAGCTATGACGAATCCTGCGCTTCCACCCTGGCATCCACGTTCTCCAATGGTAAATCGATGCTCAGTCTGGACGCTGGTGTTGGGACTGTGGACCTCTACGGCAACTGCACGCTGCATCATTCGGGAACCTCAGCGGCGGCACCGGAAGCAGCCGGCGTGCTGGCACTAGCCCTTGAGGCTCAGCCCAATCTTACCTGGCGCGACATGCAGCACATTATAGTACTAACCTCCAAAAGGAACCATTTATACGACCGGGAGAACACACACAATTGGACTATCAACGGAGCGGGTCTTGAGTTTAACCACCTCTTCGGCTATGGCGTCCTTGACGCTGGAGATATGGTACGCATTGCCAAAGTCTGGAAGACGGTGCCGGAAAGGTTTCACTGCATTGCGGGCATTTTCAGCGGGCGAAAGACCGTAAGCGTCGGAAAACCGATTCAGCTGGAGCTGTACACGGAGTCCTGCAAGTCCAATCCGAACAGCCAGGTAGGAGGTTTTGCTCATTATTTTGATGTGTATTTAAAACTGTGCCTCGACTCTACGAAAGCTGGCAGCACACTTGATCTCGGAGGCCTCATTTGAAACTTCGCGTATGTGAGCGATGTGATGCACGCAGCGCATCTTGCTTGGATGTGCACTCTATATTCCAGACGGTGCTTCCTCGCGCAGATAATTCATTGGTAGAGTGCGCCCACTGATCGTATTGCCGGACACTATCGGTGAGCGTCACTCTAGCCTTATTAATATACCCGATTGCAACCGACAGGACAAAGAGCCCTTGACTCTGTGCTTTGGACGTTGGCCTGCTAACCAACAGGTCGCAGGATTGAGGCTCAGGGTTGCAAGACCTGTGGTTGGGTGAGACTTACTGATGACGACTAACAAGCCAAAAATAACCATTCCAGCCTCTGTTGTCTTTGTCGGTAATATTACGAATATTATTTATTTCCATTGAAAAAGTAATTCAGTTTGGGCACAACCGCCTATTAAGGACCCGCCTAACTCTCAGAACTGCTTTGATAAGGCCGGTTCTGTTATAGAAGACAGGTTGCGCATATAACCGGAAACTGTTTCTGTACGCACCGCCAAATATGGCCTCTAAATCATGTCAAAATCACGCTTCCAAATGGACACACTTAGTGAAAAAACCATCCCTTTCTTTGAAATAGAAACCACAAAGAAAAACAAAGATAGATGCGACAATTATTATTATAATGATAGGTACAAGTCGGTGCATTTCACTTCAAAACCCTGCGTTTTCTCTGTCTGTCGTTACCACTCCACCATTTCTGCGTCGCATGCTTTCTACTAACTGATTAAAAATTACTTTGGAAATTCCATTACAAGTTCGAATGTAAGCAACTCTCGAACCGGTCTGAAAGCTTTCCTGATTGGTTTTTCTTCCTGTAAAACCATACACATGGTGGGGAAATTCAAGCCTGTTGATGCAGCCGGTCACGGAAATATTCGCATTCCATTGGCCTTTCTGACTGGCATTTAATGAGGCGCCGCGTTGTTATCCTACAACGGCCACCCATCTTTACCGCGTGGGTGCATTTCACCGCTGAATTTTAGCCGGCCATTCTCCTTACTTTGCAAATTCCGTCTCGATTCGTCGGTTCAAATTATTCAGAGCCATTTTGTGTTATGTCATCAACCATTGCATCGACCATAGGCAGAATTAAACAGAAGCGCATGCTTCGAGAAGCCAGTAGATCAGTGTGCGCCCATTTATGACTGAAGAGATGCGTGCGCTAGTCGTCATCCTTGGAGTCCGAACTCACCCATTTGTCAACGATGTATTTACTGAGATACTGGAAACTGACATAATAGGTGTGCTATTGGGGTGAGGATGAGCGGTTTCGTACTCGCATGACTCTCAGGAATTTGCCGTCCTCTTTGACTGGTCGCTTCCACGAGCTCTTTCATGAACCACCAACTTTAGCCCACCGCCAATCGCGTTTGCTCTGTGTTCGCATTAAAAATGATGGGCGTACGTTCAGTGCAAATTTTCTTCAGCAAACAGTAGGTAGGCTAACTCATGAAATGTCAACCGAAATTCTGAAATGCGTTTTCATCTCGAAAAGATTAATTAAGTAGGGTTATAAAACTAGTTAGCTTGCCAAATACTTCCATAATATTTCAGTTACCTCAGGATACCGGCTTTCGATTGAACTTCCCTTCGGCTGCGTGCAAAAAACTGTACTCCGTAAAAACGACTACTTAAGTTGCATGAATTTTTCCCACTGATCTTCCATGTTCCTGAACGTCCAATTATATTTTATGGAAAACATGCATAAAAATATTTATCTTTCGCTCATTCGGTAGATAATTACGTCTTCTTCTAATTTTAAACTCTAAGGAGTGACATAATTCTGTTTTCAAAAACTTCCAATTCCCGAGTAATTCTCAGCCCCCTTTACAGTTGCACTTGGATTCAGGGTTTCTAAACTACAGGCTGTATATTTTCCGCGTATGGAAAACCACACAGTTCTCTACGGTAATAAAGGGGGATCATATAGGGTTCATAAAATAAAGCAGTGGATTTAATCCATACTGTTCACTTTACAAGCCTCATTGGTAAATGCAGAAATATGACGATTTATGAACGGCCACTTCACGGTATTTAAAAGTCCCACAATTAGAAACTTTTTTAAAACCAGATTATTTCCCTCCTTAGAGCATAAAATTGGAAGAAGACGTTCCGAAGGAGCAAAAGAATGAATTTTTTATGCATGTTTTCCATGAAATATAATTGGACTTTTAGGGGCATCGATAATTAATGAGAAAAATACATGCTATTTAAGTAGTCATTTTTCACGGAGTGTAGTTCCTGCATACAGCCGAAAAGAAATTCGTTCGAAAGTTGGCATTCTGAGGTAACTGAAGTATTATAGAATCATGATGCAGGCTGACTAGTTTCACAAACCTACACAATTAATCTTTTCGAAACGAAAACGCATTTCGGAATTTTGGTTGACATTTCATGAGTTAACCCACCTACAGTATGTGGGCTAACTCTTGAAATGTCAACCGAAATTCCGAAATGCGTTTTCACTTCTAAAAGATTACTTAAACAGAATTTTGAAACTATTCATCCTGCAGCATTATTCTATAATAATTCAGTTACCTCGGGATGCCAACTTTCGAACGAATTTCTTTTCGGCTGTATGCAGGAACTACACTGTAAAAAATGACTACTTAAGTAGCATGCATTTTCCTCGTTGATTTTCGATGACCTTAGAAAGCCAATTATATTTCATGGAAAACATGCATAAAAATATTGGTTCTTCTACTCATTCGGTAAGAAACTACGTCATCTATCAATTTTATACTCAAAGAAGGAGTATAGTTCGGTTTTAAAAAAGTTCTAATCGTGAGATTTTGTAATACCGTGAAATGGGCGTTCATAAAACGTCATGTCTCTGCGCTTAACAATGTAGCTTGTAAAGTTAACAATACGGCTCAAATCCACTGCTAAATTTTATGAACCCCATATTGTCTCCTTTGAATGTCACAGAGAAATGTATGGTTTTCCGCACGCGGAAAATATACGGCTTGTAGTTTGGAAGCCCTGAATGCAATTGTAACGACAGGTCGAGTTCAAAAATTATTCGGGAATTGGAAAAGTTTTTTAAAACCGAATTAAACCCTTTCTTCTAGTATAAAATTGGAAGAAGACGTAATTTCTTACCGAATGAGTAGGAGAATGAATATTTTTATGCATGTTTTCCATGAAATATAATTGAATTTTCAAGGGCGTCGAAAATCAATGAGAAAAATGCATGCTACCTAAGTAGTCATTTGTTACAGAGTATAGTTTCTGCCTGCAGCCGAAAAGAAGTTCGTTCGAAAGCCGGCACCCTGGGGTAGCTGAATTGTGATGGAATTATGCTGCACGACGATTGGTTTTACAACCCTTTTTAATTAGTCTTTTCGAAACGAAAACGCATTTCGGAATTTCAGTTGACATTTCATGAGTTAGCTGACCTACTGTAATTATACTCATGCAAATGTTACCATGTCTCACGCGCTTAGAGCGGATTTTGGTGGACAGCCTGCCGGATTCTCATTAACAACTATTTGGATAGTCTGGCTCTATTTCAACGCCCCGAGAAAAACCTTTCGCGAAATCGGTTTCCGTAATCTGAGCTCGTCATTATCGCTTCACGATGATGTTTCCAAACAGCGGCCATCGCCACCTTCAGCCGTAGCAAAGACCTATGTGCTATCCGACTGTTCTCTGCGCCGAACGTTTTTTTTTAAAAAAAAGGACCTTCCTGTTATTAAAGAATTGCGTGTGGCATATAGAACAGTAAAATAATATCGATAGTTCAGCAACTTTGACTCCTCGGGGTGGCACAGGTCAATGAATGTCATCCTGCTGACAAAGGACCGACCAAAAACTCTACCGAATAACATCTTTTAAAAATATTGTAGGCAGTTCTCCATAGTTTTTCCCAACAGCGGACAAATATCCAACCCTTATCCCAACGTTCTCACAACAACTATTACTATGTCCCAAATTCCTTCTTTTAACCTAAAACCTGTGGACAGTTGAATGTCTTGCTAGTTCAGTTTTCCGCCTTCCAATGTCCTACCAAATAGGTTTCTCTCTCTTTCGAGCTCACTATTGCTTGCCCCCCACACTTCACCAACGGCGCTTAATGCGGTCTGCGTGCTAACGAGTCGTTCCCGGTTAAAAGCAAGTCAGCCCAGACCCGAATGATGTTGACTGCAGCATGGAAGCTTAAGCCGTACAGGCGAGGGCTGGGTGAAATCGATCTGGTACTTTTTAGACTGATCTTTCCAGACCATATGCACGTGTGTTGTACAAAGCTTAACTCCGAACCGTGCAGAGATAAGACTTGTGACTTGATCTACTGTCTTTCCTTGACGTGACGCTGCTTTTATTCACAGCCTTGACAGGCTAAAGAACTCAAACGCAAATTACTGAAGCTTTGGTGGTTTATTAGTTAGTTCCGTGAGCTTCAATTTGTCACTGAATGCCAAACATCAAGCAAAAAGTTATTTGAGTTCAGCTACGATACTCATGTAAACGTTGAAAACCTCAAAGTCATCAATTGTACCTTTTCAGTTATTCCTCGCGTTAGACCGACGAATCACAAATAACGCGTGCGCAATTCTCTCCCTGCCCCCGGCCGCCTAACATAACTTCCTCCCCCTTATCCGGACGTGTCTGGGCGCCCTCAACCCTCCTCCCCCATAGCCTTTACTCATTGGTTGTTTTTAAACTTTACCTGTCTCACAGTGACGCGTATTGCCGTATTGGCCTGATGACGATTAACGCCAACCTGCACTGGCCGACTTCAAGTTCCTAAAACGTTGTCGTCGCCAAGACTATTTTCTAAGTTAAAGGTTAACTGCTAATCTTGTTGATAAACGGGCTCAAGTATCATTTTACTCAAAGATGAGATTGGTAAGTTCAGACTCAGAGAAAAGTAGAATTCCGAAGATGGCTGTTTTGTTGTTGTATTTGTGTTTGGGAACCAAAAAGTCCGGCAATTGGAACAGAAAGCTGTCGACCAAGACTCAAGTCAATATATGTAAAAATCGCGATCCGACAGTTTCACCGTTAATGTGTATATAAACAGAGCAAACATTTTAAGTTACCAGAACACCTTTCATCTCTGAGACTCAGTTGCTGGACGGATGACGTCAGTTAGTCCAGACCCAGGGACCTTTAACTAGTTTTTTGATCATGCGTTGAGAAAGCAAATGAATCTTCCCATGTTTTAACCCGAAGCTGGAAGAATTCCATTTAGTTTTCCCGTCAGAATGATGACAATTCATTCGGCTTCTGGTTCTTTCTGCACATAAATTCGAACAGTTTGATTAGGGAATCGTATTTCGTGAAGGTTTCATCAGCGCATATCTTGCATAAACAACAAATAACTTAAAAACAAAAATTTTGGTTAATAATGCCATAATACTAATTAGGACGTAATTTCCCCTTTCGATTTACTTTAGAGAAAATGTAGAACGCAAAACCGGAAGTACGGGCTGTTTCAAAATATGCTCATTGTAGAATCCAACAAAAATATGCTGTGATCCTCCGACTATTTTGGGCAGGAAAGTTTCTGTCCCTGTTAAAGATGCATACATCAAGGAGAAGTTGTAAACTGAAATTAAAGTTCCATAAAATAAGGCCAATCCATAATAATTCCGCAAATTTTATGCACACTTTGTCATCCAGACGGCATACTGAACAAATGTTTAGGCGCTTAACCATGAAGCATGAACCGGTATCAGAGACGCACAACCGTGAGACGTTGTAGCCGCTTTTGAAGCCATATCCGCATCCAAGCTCTCTTGACAGCAGAAAGTATCTGTCCTGTCAATGGCTCGTGAATTAACTAACAATTACAGTTTTTTTCAGAAGGGGGGTCGCACGACGCTGTATGGATTGGAGTGAAAGAGGACCTCATTAAGGAGGGAGAGCACGGACGTGATTGGTTGGTTATCGAAGTCGGTATGGTGCGCGAAGTGCGCACGCCAGCCCTCATTCTTGGCTTAATGAATGCTGGGCTGTGCGCGTGGAGGCGGAGGAGGAGGAGCGAGAACTGGAGGTATTTGGCCACTACCACTGGAGGACCATGCCTCGAGTGAAGCAAACCGACCTCGTCTGGAACGAAACAGTCCGCATTCGCTGCGACTACATCATAGGAATAACCCAGGTCATCCAGCAAAGACGACTGAGGTGGCTTGGGCAAATTCTTCGTTGTCCATCTCAGGAGCGCAGTGTTAGTGCCCTCGATCCGGCACCGTTACTCCATTGGAGGCGTTCATGAGGGAGTCAACACAAAACCTGGCTAGACACAGTTGATCGAGACACAGAGGTGGTTCCTGGATCTTAGATTTTTGGTCTCTTTCGTTGACGAATAGGGTGAGTTGAAGTGTCTAGATCTGTTGCCGCGGAGCGTCACGCGTGGAGGGTTATAGCTCGGGACATCGTCGCGGCCGGCTAGACCAGGCATGATCTCAGCCGTACCAAGTACAATTCGGCAGAGTTAACAGGCTTAGGGGGAACAATTGAACTGCTGCTATGCCCACTGGTGATGGATGTTGGATTATAATAGTGAACCGAACACACTGAATAGGTGCACATCCTCCTTCACGACAACGCTGATCAAATGCATCGTGGCAGAGTTTAGGAAACTTTTACTTCCACTGAAGGCGAAAAATGCCACCTTCGAGACCGAATAGCTGTCGAGAAAACACGCTGACTGGACGTTAACAAGGAGCGACAACCTTCAGAAGATTCGCGAACCGGACGTTCTGCTCAGGCTAGTAGTAACATAGAGAGGAAGCCCAATCTATAACCTAGCCAGATGGCCAACCCACAGGTTTATTGCCATCAAACTATGTCCCCAGAGTGACTGTCATTCCAGCCCCACTATTTAGGTCAGAATCACGGAGTTGACTAACTGAATCTGATGAAAAGCTGATCTCATTCAACGTGACGTCGCTCCTCGCATCAATTTCTCCTAATTTGATCGACCACGCTGCGCGCAGGAGAATATATGACCTATTTGAAGAAGAAGAAGAGTCGAGCACCGGAACAATTCGTTTATTATCCTGAGCTTTCAGACTCGTACAGGAGTCCATCGTCAGAGGTAGTGGCAGAAACAGGACAAGCGGCAGTTATAAGGCACGTAGACCCAATCATCGACCGACGTCGCACGACTGGAGGTGACTACGAAGGGCTCTGTACGCCGGCGCCAGATCGATAAATCGATTGACCGAGTTCTCATCCGAGGCCCAGGCTTCAATCAATTCTCGGCCTGTTTTGTTTCCGGCGTGGGCGACTATTTTGGTGGCAGCGAAGTCAAACTCGTGACCCATTTCGTAGGTGTGGGCGGCCACTTGTGACAATGCGTCGCCTCGCCGCACAGCCAGCTTATGTTCATGTATGCGCGATCCGAGCATGCGTCCAGTTTGTCCTGTGTAATTACAAGGACAATTTTGACACGGAAACAAAACAAAACAAAACAAAAACAAAACAGGCCGAGAATTGATTGAAGCCTGGGCCTCGGATGAGAACTCGGTCAATCGATTTATCGATCTGGCGCCGGCGTACAGAGCCCTTCGTAGTCACCTCCAGTCGTGCGACGTCGGTCGATGATTGGGTCTACGTGCCTTATAACTGCCGCTTGTCCTGTTTCTGCCACTACCTCTGACGATGGACTCCTGTACGAGTCTGAAAGCTCAGGATAATAAACGAATTGTTCCGGTGCTCGACTCTTCTTCTTCTTCGAATATGTACACACCTGGAACTCGAAATTTCGCCTTCATTCGTGAATATATGACCTCTACGGCGAAGACCGAGGTCTCCGTAAAGTAGAATGCACCATACACCTGTTCAATTTCCACAGACGGAAGTTAGCTGCATTCTCGGGTGGGATCATACAATAAGTTTGGGAGTTCGAAGGGGTTCTGCAGCCTGCATACTGAACGCAGAATTCGTCTTGCAAAAGTCGAAAAGTAGATTTTTTCAGGAAAAGGGACCGGAAATTTGACGTGGATATTTTGACGACAGTTCTATATCCACCAAGTAAGCAGCTGTATGCACACTCAATGCTTTGCGTAACTTCATCTTTCCCTATATTAAATTAACGACGAAAAGTAAAAAACCCTGCACCATGACGCTGTCATCAGCAGACAACTAAATGGCAATCCGAGAGCGTAGGGGAGGAAAAAACCAAGGTTGGCACTTGCCACTGGTGACCTCCGATGGAGGCCAATCTGGTGAATCGAAACACTCGCATCCGTATGCACATAATGAGCGAGTGCAACCCACTTTCAGTCTTATTAACCCACCGGTAAAAACGATGCCCCATGATGATATCTTTGGTGCTGGGTAACCTTCAAGGGTAGGCCTCAAAACCATTTCTTGAGACTGTGTTGATTCAATAGTGTTGACACACCTGACAGCTTTAACCCATGGACACTAACCAGCGGACATAATTTCTTCCGCATAGGCGTATTTGATTTAGAATTTCAAGCTCTGGCTCATCTAAAGCCCAGGGTTGTATACTGGCTGACTGAGGACGGCTAATAAGCTTTAATGAGCGTTGCAGTCCTCTTTAATTTTGTTGACATTTATTCAGCAATATTATTGGTGGCTATGGGACCGCCCACGACAGCTGCGGATTGAGTTCCGAGACAAAGGGGAGTGGGCGTGTCTCGTACCGTACCTAGACCTTTGAACAACTCTCTCGAAATAGTAAATATTCCCAATCTCAAGCAGTCGGACAATGGGCCCGTTGCTCAACAGTCGAATTTTTGACTTAATACTCAATGGCCCGAGAGCTCCGGTCTGAATTCCAAATTACCCAAACCTACGGTTTGGTGTAGCTAGCTGGCAGCAGTCAATTTCAAGCCGTTTGATATAGAAGGAAATTTGTTTTCTCCGTTTGTTTTAGTTAGTTTAGGTGCGCTTAAGGTGACTTTTGCCCTCTGATTTCGAATCATTCGCTTCCACTAATATTGAAGTTGACTGGCCAAATCTAACTCAGAAGTCGCCTCCAAAAATCAGCTAGAATCTAAATAATGCCATTTTTCAATCGATAAATTCGAATTCTAACTTTTTAGATAGATGGAAACCAACCTCATTGATCTTAAATAAGTGATGATATCCGTCTGGGTCTCACTCACTTGTGACGGAATCAGTTTTTTATGACAAGAGACCAAAACATAGAATAAATATCACAGTTTTACATATTAGCCATTTCTCTTGTAACCGTTTAGGGCTTATAAAAGAGAGGAAAACCTAAGTAGTTTTTTTCAAGGGAATCAGCCATCGGTAAACTTCTAAAAACCGAAATGTCTGCATCTCTCAAGCACAGACTTTGACAAAAACGTAATTTTCGATAAAAGTACCAGAATAAAAAATTCTCTGATAATATTTTTATAAAATACGATTGAATCAAGGAACACACTTTAAATCTGAGAAAAAGTACGTGCTCCAATTATGATATGATTTTTTGCGAGCGCATTTTTCTAAGGTGACTGGCAGGGTACTCAGTTAAAAGTTGGCATGCTAGTGTCCGGAAATTTATTTGGGCTTGTTCTCCTCGTTGGTAAGTTTTGCATCCTTATATAATCGATATTTTTAGTTCAAAAAGCATTTAAAAGGTGTCTCATAAGGGTGCAGGAATCCTCCAAAGCCTAGGATGCCTCTTTTCCGTGAGTGATGGGAGTGGGGGTGTTGTGCGGGGCAAATGAAAAGCTCCACAACCACCACTAACTTAAAATTTCCCAAAATCGTATACCTGTACCAGTCTTTTTGAATGAAGAAAAGACTCACAGTATAAAGATCGCGCAAAAGAAAGCCTGTCAATCAAAATATTAACTATGCCCTAAAAATGAGACAAAAAACTTAAGGATCACTAATAACTAATTGGTTCTACAATACTTTAAAACATAGTCTATGCAGTTAACGAGATGTAAACCCAGAAATAAAAAACTGTGGTAAGAATGGCATATTCAAACGGGGTTTTTTGAGGCGGGCAAGTTCTGCGCCCAATGCCTCAATCGAACAAATTGTTCTCTTTGTTTGAAATAAAATGTAGACGAGGTTAGGTTCCTGTTGTACTGAAACACTGACATTTCTACGCATTCTTCTGGAAAACTGGTCGTCTTCCTGTTGAAGCAGGGGGACGTCCAAAAAACTTGCTTGTTACACTGTCCCTTTCCTACGATAGATCTTATCTTTGGGGTGGGCTATTCTCAGTAATAAGTTGGTTCTCAGCTTCATCATCGTTATAAACAATCACATATATGTCGTTTACATACCTTCTATCCGCGAAAGTTGAATCGAGTGGGCTTCTCATTACTACACCGCTAATTCGCCTGTATAGTTGTCCAGAAGTCAAGAGCTAGAATTTTACTTGTAAAGTCTCAACAATGTACTCGTCGTTTCGGATAACAAGGGATTTGAAGACGCAGGAGTGTATATGACATCTTTTGTTTCACCATTTGGTACATATATAAACAATTATTATACTTCCGAATAGATTATGCACTTGCCGGGAAAGTTTTGATTCCTTATTTCTTCAATAAAATGAAAACTGCCTCCTAGCATAAAAGTCGGAAGCCTACGCGAATTGTTGCCAACTTCCTGACAAGCCACCTTGTTAGCGGTATGTCCTTTTATCATTTTTGGTAATTCATGCAGTCTGGGAATACGTGTGCCTCTCGGATTTAGCGATAAGACAGTTTTAATATCAGTCACATTTTCGTCAAGTAATTCGTTAACTACTTTCTGGACGCAGCCTTTCAGTGCCTTCATTTTATCCTTTCCTGACGTTTCTTGATAAAATTTGCCGGGATCATTTAAAGTTGTTTCTTTTTTGTCTTATGGTCTTTCCGACTAAGGATGCCAACCCCAGGACCCTTATTAGGCTTCCAAATTATTCTTTTTTTATGCTTCAGTCCAGATATGGAGCCATACGATGCCAGTTGAGTTATTGGAGCCCTATCAAACTGACGAGATATGACCGTAACTTTTGCATTCAGCCGACTAGAGCATTAGGTCAGATGACCGACAATTCGAATCTTAAAAGTAGGCCTCGATCTCAACTGCATTTCACCTGGTATTCGGCACAAAGTCGAGTTCTAGTGAAAGGGTACTCGCCTGCAACTTGTTAATTTTAATGTCAGACATATCGAAAAAAACGCTTAGCTGTGTCGAAAGGAAAAATACCACCTGTTGATTTCTTGCTCACTAAATTCAAAGCAAAATGACTCTCTCGATTTCCTTTGTCTGACGAGCATATGTTTCACGAGCACTAACCAATAGAAGAAACTTATCTTGTCAAGAACATGGCTCATTTGATTAGTGCGCGATTTGTTGCGGCCGACAACTGGATGTGTATCCTCGTTTTTTATTGCTTAAGTGGTTACGATGTTTAACTGTGGGATGCAATTCCCTTCTACGTAAGAACTCGGACATCCCCACGGGGTATTCGTTTCTGTTTCTACAGTTCTGAAGAAATCTAGTGTCCAGAATTTGTTTGTGCCAGTAAATTCTGTCGTTTTAGCCTGTTTAAAACACAAACCAGAGGCAAAATGCTTCGAATTTCGTTAGATATCATCGACTGATTGATAACTGTGGGAGAGAAATTAAGAAAAAGGCACTATCATCTAACAGTGATGTTCCGTCTTGCTGCCGGCCCGCGCCAGTATCCGCGTATTGGCAAAGCCGAGCTTATGGCCTTCATCCAACGCGCGAATGGCGACAGCACGCGAATACTGGCGGGAGCCGGCAACAAAACGGGGCAAGAGGTGTGGATATCAGACACCAACTCATCAATAGATTTATCAATTTACCGCTGTGTTATCACGCTCTACGCCCACTCTGTCTGCTGGCGCAGCTCACGTCGCCGCCAAGGGCAAACACTGTCGCCACGCCGTGAGACTATTTTGAGCCAGGCGGCACGAACCAGACCTAACCACGAACGTTACCCCCCCCCACACCCTACCCTCACGCTACGACTGTACAAATGTTCATACGTTGTTGCACTTTAATTGTCTCTGATGACGAACTCCTTTTCGAGTTTGGAAGCTCAGACTAATAAAACTACCGTCCCAGTGGTCGGGCCTTTGTCTTATTTTCAACAAGAACCTGGGATGTGCATATTCTCTTCCATTCATCCTTGTCAGTGTATGCTGTGGACCAGGGCATGTGGTTGCACGCCTAGGTCCGGATTTTCGCCGTGTCAGCCACCTGCACCCTATCCCGTCTCCAATTTTCTTGATTATGTCTTGACGCCGAGTCCAGGTGGGGAAGGAGAAGACGATGCGGTAGGCGCGACGCAAGCCGACTGTTTCAATAAAAGAAATTGCGTGCAAGTCACTGTCCCTGCTTTCGCTCTGCTATTGAACACATAGTGGACATCGCCGTAAACACCGGTCGAGCCGTCGTGTACTGCTGGTCACTTGTTGGCAGCTTAGGAAAATTACGCGGCTACCACTGAAGCTAATGGATTCCGGTTGAAATATTTCGATCAACCTTCCGAATGATTTACTTCGAGTTGACACATTAGTTGCTCCGGAGATCAAAAAGATAATATTTCAAATCTGCAGCATATACCGGAAGGCATAGGCGGAGTGTTGGAAACTCACTGCTGATCCAAACCCCTCGCAACTGCCTCATTCAGTGGTAAAAGTCTGCGAAACACATGCTCGGGGATTTAGATAGCACCTGTGCTGTCAGTATGTCGATTCGCACAAAATCCACGCAGCCTCCATTGTTTCAATTATAACATCGATTTCGCAAACGTCCAAGTAAATTCGGAACAAAAGGAGAATGTTGTTTTCAAAATTTGATAGTGATATAAAAAGTTTACGAGGAAAGTGCTTTCAGGCCCGCCTATGACATATGTATTCATTCGATGCTACGTAGGCATCTCAATTGCAATGTCACAAACATTTTTAATATAACAGTTCAAGCTACCCAATGGAAATAAGTAGAACAAGTGTAAGCCTAAACCACAGGAGGGCTTCCGCGCCTCGCTTTTATGAGTTACGGGACATACCGTACGCGTTCGCGCTAAATCTTCGACAATTCTTGCTTTTAATGAAAACTGTTACTTACAGGAACCGTGG
>CACRXP010000057.1:94873-131912 GCA_902702965.1 Spirometra erinaceieuropaei | reverse complement strand
GGAGAAAGAGGAAGGAGGGAGTCAGATGTCGCAGGAGTAGGAGAAGCTGAATCCTTACGGCCACTTGTATTATGACCGAGTTGGGGAGCATTAGACTGAGAAGCTGAATCCTTACGGCCACTTGTATTATGACCGAGTTGAGGAGCATTAGACTGAGAAGCAGTAGGTTTACGTGAGAATAGAGACCCCATTCTACGCTCCATAGGAGTAAGATCATGACAAAGGAAAAATTTTGCCTTCTCTAGGTACGCAGTGACACGCTCTCGGTGGGTAAAGATTGTGTCAACCTCGATTGATGAAAACAACTTGACTAAGATGGGTGGATTTGTACTACGGGATGACAAGCGTTTGGCATCCGCTATTTTATAGTTGAAACCACATGAATACAGGAAACTGGTCGCAACATTAATTGGCCGAGCAGATCGAGGAACATTTTTTAGCAGGAAGTCGTAAGAACGCTTCTGTCTATCACTAGATTCAGTGGCGATCAGGTGAACAAGTGAGTCGAGACGCCTACATTCTTCAGAGGGAATATCGGAGATGTTCCCGTCGAATAAATGTCCAAGAATTGTCAGCAAAGAGCCAAACTTTAGCATAAAGTCATTGCAGTGGTCAAGTGCAGACAGATTAAGCTGCCGACCAATTACAACGGGTGACGACTGACTAGTAATATCATCTGACTTAGACTTAGGTAAAGCTTCTGACTTACGTTTAGTTAGGCCATGTTTACTTACAAGAGCCGAGAGCTTACGTCGACCAGTGACTTTTGGTCTCATCTTGTCTCGAGGCAATTTGTGATTAAGAGAACTTCTGGCAGACAAGTTGACTGAATTTCAGCTAGGGGCTAACGATGTAAAAATAAATTACAACAGTTAGAGAGAAATCGGATGGACAAAATGAGAATTGCAAAGTGCGATTAGTGAACAGCGGGCGTAGACTAGCAAAACTCGAAAGGAGATGGCAGCGGGCAGTTCTTAGAGAAAAGGCCTGTATTTAAGGAAATTCAACCAAAAAAACGAGTACTAAAATCGTTAGATCTCACAGAAAAACCACTAAAAATAATATCCTCCACGCATGCAAAGTTACCATGTCTCACGCGCTTAGAGCGAATTTTGTTGGACAGCCTGCCGGATTCTCATTAACAACAATTTGGATAGTCGGGCCCTATTTCAACACTCCGAGAAAAACCTTTCGCGAAATCGGTTTCCGTAATCTGAGCTGGTCATTATCGTTTCACGACGAGGGTTCCAAACACCGACCATCGCCACCTGTGTGGTCCTGTCTTGCGAGCGCTACCGACATCCTCACTGCCACCTCGCTCGGCCACGGCATTTAAAATGTATATTTAGGTCTATAAAGCTCATGCGAATAAGGACGAACGAAATAAAGCGATCAGAAGGGTGACTTAGAGTTTCGGCTGTCCTATTAAAAATGAGGAGGCCTACTGGGGTGTTTGAACGGCGAAAGAATAGGACTGGGCCAGGGAGAACTTCTAGTTGTAGAAAGATATCCAACGCGGACGGCCTACTGCAAGCATTCTCCACTTTCTCACGAAATAATTGCTGTCATCATGTGACCTAGATTAATTCTAAACGACAGACAGCTCGTGACCAGTAACTTAACATAGTACAACGAACCATCGAAACGTGAAATTCACCTATCCAGTGACTGTATTTGCAGGCCACATTCAGCGGTCCAGCTTTAACGTCCCTGCCCTGAAGGGGACTTACACGGTTCTGCAGCTGGATCACGGTTGGATTAGCGATGTTTCGTGTAATGGAGTTCCAGTCCCGCATCTAAAGTTTCCTGTCGATTTGTGCTGGACAAATGACCATGCACAAAAGTGAGCAGACTGGTGTCCCATCATAAGTCGGTCATCAGCGCCCTGTGCCAGACGAGACAGTCATCTCACGACGTCCTTCTTAATGCTGAGGACAGGTCTGGCTTCTCGTCACCCTGCCTTGCATGTCTGCATCCAAGAATATTTTTTGGCCCCCACTTACTTCGGTTGTCTCACTATGGGCCACAATTTTTAACTTGTAGTGAGCCAATTGCCAAAGTGGCAAGAACCATCCTCCATTTCAGATGGTTCATCCTCGGACTGTCTAAGAGAGAAAGAACATTCTAGGCCGTTAGAGTAGGCAGTGTCAATCTTGCAACCTGTGAGGAGATATTGGCATGGTGACGGGAATGGTTACTGCTTTGTATTTTGTTTCGACCGTACTCTTTACGCCCTCTAGTCAGAATCGGCTTGTCGGCGGCGTGTTTTGCCAACATTTCTTTCGTTTGTCATTTCTGGCACCCTCCCCCTGCGAGGGGGTTAGCAGTTCTACTCCTACTTATGACTGCTTAATTATCCCAGGGTGGCTGGCTAATGTCACTATTGGCCACAAACGTTGCTTAATGTGGTATTCACGGGATTAAATATGGCCCTCTCCGCAGGAATTTTTGAGGTGGTAAGGGAGGATGGAAATAAGTTCAGAGAATAGCGGGTGTGAAGATGCAAGTACGCTGGACATCCTAATCTTGTTAAGCACACTATCAAAGGCGGTTATGGGGTTTTGCGCTGAGCCTTGGAAGGCTTCGCTGAGGCAGACAGTAGAGCTAGGTTCGGAGAAGGTGAGACGCAGAAGTATCCACCGGGACCATTGATGTCTTCCGCGGAGACTGTGAACGTACTGCTTATGGGTACTTCTTACTATTTACGTTATATTTCCGTGTATGATAATTGTCGGCACTGTACGTGCAGCAGGGCCTAGCCATTCGTGTAAGTTTCTGCAACATGCGTTCAAACGAATCAATGAACCTAGAGTGACCGTTTAACGTCAACGTACATCCTTGCCCACAGCACGCTGTACAGCCCCCTATTGACTGCCTATTAATGCAAACAATGAAACAAAATAATTCAAATAATGCTGTTTTCATGTTACGAAAAACACCACTTTCATCGCAAGCACGTTCATTAGTTTTTTGAAAATAAGTTGGGAGAGGGAGTTGAGTTTTCCATAGCACGTTGATGCAAAATTTAATTTCTACCTCCTTTTTTTATGGTGTATTATAAAGCGCCAAATCGAATATCGTGTGTCATTTCATCGTCGCTGTTTTATTGGCAATTTCCGCTGCCTTGTGTGACACTTGGCTTATAATGGTATCCGATCACGTAGATTTCTTACCTAAGCTATAGGCAACTAATCAACCGATGTCGGAATTGGAATTAATTAGACAGCAAATGAATAAGAGGACCGATGAGGTAGGCAAATAATTTAACATCTAGCCTTCTGAAGTCGCTTGAAAGTACGCAGAGAATGGTTGGTATGGTTGAAGAGGTGAGTTCATATGCTGATTTTTTTTCGTTTTTCATCTTTCCATTCTAAAGCAATAGCGAAACGCCTTGTCCCGCTAGAATTTTAGCCTGCTGTCTTTAGCTTTACCACCCTAACCCTAACTTTCCTATCAGAAAATATCTACTCTCTATCTCAGCCTTTCCTATATGCAAGCCATGGCTTTCAGTTTCCCTTTTCTTTTTGCTCCCACGCTACATGTCTTAATGCCTGTCATTTCCGGCATAGGGATTTGTTGAATTGTTTTTTCCGAAAATTAGTTGATTTTATTGCGCGACCAAACACCTTATTTATAACTTCGCAATTCAGGCCTTCCATGTCGGAATATGTAGATGCTGACTATTCCTATATGATAGGCGAATTCCGATGTAAATGGATAAGCTACCGTCTTCTTTGTCGGGTATGTCCGGTCAAACAGTTGTTAGCGTAATTTATACGTGCCAGTTTAGTGTTTAAGCATGTTAGAATTTCAGATTACCTCGTCTGTATCTCAAAGCCCAAAACATTGGCTAAGTCTCGTGAAGACCGTAACTGCCACCGTCATTCGTAGTCTCTGCTCCGATGAGGACCTGTTTGTCACTTGAAGTCAGCATATTTAGAGGGTTAGAGGCAGAGCCCTTGATGACCCTATTTATGTACAGTGCTTTCGCAGATTCGTTCTCAAAAATAAAATTGCAGGCATTTACAATGTTATTGGGTCGCAGTTCAATCGTAATCATAAGGTAGTGCATAAGGTCACTGTAAATTATTGCGGAGGGATTGTATATGACAGTTTTTTTACAAGACTGGCTGTGCGTAGTCATGCTGTAAAAGCCGATTTCTGTTGAAAACTAGGCGAGCAAGTTTGCTTTTAAACATACAAATTGTGTCAGCCGTCATCATCTCGCTTGGAAGCGAGTTCCACGGTCTGACAGCCCGCTGGCTGAACGAAAATGTTCGACGGTGTACGACGACTTTCAACTTACATAACTGAACGAACCTGGGGACGTGGCAATTAATTTATGCTAGGACTACTTAAGAAAGCGTTGATCAGGCTCTGTATTTTACCATCTCTCTTTACAGGAACATGAGATGGCTGCTGAATATTACTACTAAATCACGTACGATTCCACGACCGTGTAAGCACTAAATATGGCGTAGTATCCTGGCTTGGACTAAACTTTCCAAGGTCTCTCGTCCAGACGCCTTAAAACACTATTTGACTGACCTGGATTCATCTTCACACGTTATCTACTTAAATATAGTGGAATATTTCTAAAAGATATCGTTTAAGGCTTCAGTGAAGAGTATGGAAGGACTGATAAACTGAACTGGTTCGGTTATCAATGGACACGTGTTTACAAGTTGGAATAAAATACAGCTGTTTAATTAAATGATGCAGGACAACGTGCTGTAGTAGCATTGTAACAGAATGCATTCCCATTCTTATGGTCTCCGCGTAGCCACACAGCCAAATCAGTAGACTTTGCTTTCTAGTGCACGTCGTGCCTTGACAAAGTTCTCTTGTCATTTGATGCGGTGGATTGAGTTTTGATGGTTTGATGTAGACCTCTCGCCAGAAACGATGACCACGGCGATTCTTTTGCAGACCAGCAGATTGATTTCTGGGAATTTTAAGTCAGTCAGGGAGCACTGCTTTGGGCCAACATCCCTCTGACTCATGTGGTTAAGTGTTGGTGCCGCATGATTTGGTTTTTTCTCCTTAACATCGGACGTTTACCGGTAACCCCGTTATGCTTTAGTCTCCTACACATTCTCTGCATTGGGCGCGGATATTATCTAGAGAACCTAAAAACTTAAATGACCCTATTCGACAAGTTTCAAGGACGTATTTGCATTTTTTTACTAATTGCAAAATAGCATGTACGTCTGGCCTGTCCGTCGTCGATCTTTAATAACCTACATGGGGACATGTCCTTCAAGTGTTAACCTGACTCAGAATAGCTACACGCCCGCATGCTACGCAACTTTGTAGCCAACGCAGCATTTGTGTTCATCCTGATTTTTAGGCTATGCGATAGTCTTTCCTCCGAACTACAAAGCTTCTGTACCTTTGTACAAACAAAATGGATCTGTAGGGGCGTCTCTCGAAGTAGTTGTCGTCGTCACACAGTGTTTTGTGACCAACGCGGTCATAAATTAAGTATTATATGTATCTCTCTACTCATACCTTCCTATGTCGGGGAGTTATCACTACTGGGTTAGCGAAAAAAGATAGTATCTCCTGGCTCTCATTTCTTTTTTTTACTTCAGCTTGGCCGACCAGGCAAATAGTCAAATCGTTCGACAGCTAAATTCCATAAGTTTTCTTCTCGACCCTTGGGTGTTCATGCACTCAATCAGCGTTCACGAATTTCTAACGTGTAGTTTATCATTTAGACTTGATCCCAGTGCTACTTTGCTTCGAAATCTTTCCCACTCTCAAGAACGGCAGTCCGAGCGTTTTGCTACCTGAAAATGCAGTTTATTCGAGTCAAACGGATACCTTAGACTGTTAATTTTTCTCAATAACATTCCACAGTGATAATTTCTCCCGCAGTTCAGCTAGTCCTCTCTGCCTCGATGACCTTATTCCCATAACTATATTTTTATCGTACTACCCCTCCTCTTTCTACCAAGCAGGGCGGTCGGAGCGATGATGAGGCTTAAACATATGTTATAGCTTCTGACATTTTGAATACCAACCGTGCATGAAAACCTCTCAAGTCGACTCCGTCGTTTGATTTTTCAGGTTCAACATGTGCTTTACTCTGGAAGCAAGTATTAGTGAGATCCCTGTCCATTGAGCCGTTTATTTTTGTAAGATAATCGAGCGGTACCCAAATTCAAAAGCCGGGTCTTTGTGTTCTAAGTCGTTTGGGGTTATTTTCGAAAAGTGACCTCTAAGAAAGCAGGTTTTCTACTAAGTGTTTCCCCACAAGGCTGGGATATTTAACCTTCTCAAACCTGCCGATGGTTTGCCGGATTTCTTCCTTTGTATTATGTATCCGCTACTTGCATGTGTTGTTTGCTTCGTTTTACGACCGTAGTGATCTTATTAACTAATTGCTATGTAAAGTTTTTATGGTGCTCAAAGAAGGGCAGTCTCTAGTGGTTGCTTACAGGATGTGGATATTTCGCTCTGAAATCACGTGACGCCCAGCCTCCAACTGGGCCTATTAGCCATGCGGAGCCCAGCGGTCATGCTCTTGCAATCTTTCCGATAGCAGGAGAAACCGAATGAGGATAACAGGCATGTCTCTCTAACGCTAGTAAGTTCATATGTTAGGCCCAGAGGGATGGCACGCGTCTTGACTTAGTCATGCCTCCCAACGGGAAGAGACAGGTCGATGTTGCCCCAGTCTCCCTCACTATTATACGCTGCCTGTTCTACCTTCTTATCCTAGGGGTCGTTTTAATGCTAGAATTTGATGAGCCATCTTTATAAAATTGTTTGATACCAATCTTCACACTGCGACGCACATCCTACCACTTCATCCTGATCATATAAATGTAAGAAGTCGTTTTCTTAATCTACTTCAAAGCGTAAGTCGAATTCCTGGGACAATTTTTATGCGTGGTTGTGGTGAACCAGCGTTTCCCTCGCCTGACTTCCGATGTGTTCAACAAAACATTTCTAGTTTCTCGCCCTAAGGGAGAGGACTTTTCTGAAGACCCCCTTAATTGTGCACCTAATTCCCAATTACATCAATGTGGGTTTTGGACATTGGTCTCACCTTATGCAACAGTAGATACACTCTTCACTTTTTTATTCATCAAACTGAGCTTTACATCCAGTAGTTTCACTGACCCCAACTTTACTCTCCCCCCTCTCTGCCTTTCTCACTGCAGAGCCACCAGATGGGAGCCGGCGCGTTGGAGCAACTCTACCACCAAGGACGTAAGTGCTGTGATGAATTTTAGCCACTGGCATATTTTCCGTGCATATGCTGTCCATCAACCTTTTTTCTTCACCCGACACGCACTCAGGCAGACGCCTCCGCGCTATGCGTGTTTCACGTGCTGAGAACGCGCACGTACTAAGCCACGTGCTCTGCGCCCTGGCTGTCGTGAGTACATGTGGTGGCAGCACTGTCCCCTGAAGTGTCACCTCTTACTTCCTCTCTTCCACTTCTCTATCGTTATTCTCTCACTGGCGTTTCTCACGTGATTTAGGGCTTTCGTGTCTCCTTGCTTCCGAATTCAACCTACAGCTTTCCCGAGTTAGTCACAGTTCTTCACTAGCCTCTCTGTTTTGCTTAGATTGCATGTGAGTGGCATGGTTTTCCCACACACAAACACTGCAAAACTGGTCGCCTGGCAGTTTTTTTGTACCATCTCAAGGCTCGAGTCGCGGTCGAGGGCTTACAGTCCAGGTAGTCCACCAACATGCCCTTGCAGACGTCGTATAACGAAGGCGTCGGAGCGGGTAGTATCCAGGGGCTTTGGCGTAGGGACAAGAGCTCCTGACGAGGCTGACTTTTTTACCTTTCTATCTAAACCTGCAAAACTGCTGCCACCTAATATACTGGACTTGTCTGCAGTGAGACTCAGTCAAAATGTCAACCCCCTTCTCCCATGTTCGCGTTAGGTGCCTTATTTCTGAATTATTACGGCCGTGTCCATCAGTTGTAGATATCAATCTTCTCAACTCACACGGCGAGTCTGTTATAGGCTAAGTGGTAGTGCTGCCCTGATACGCGAAAAACTGGTGGTTTTATAAACACTGCGCAGTTTTCAATTTCAGCAATTGGATTACTCCTCCAGGAATACTTCATGAATGGTGGTCTCGCGCAGCCATTATGATTGTTTTTGATTCCTTATGTCTATACTACACGTTCACGACCCCTTATTACCTCATGAAGTACCGACAAACACAAGGAAGACAACGATACGAGCATGTTTCGTAGCCTGACCGATGAATGGAGTTCCAACATAATTGACATTCCCGATCACGACCGACAGGGCAACGGGCCCGCGACCCAGTCGTGGGGCGTTTGACTCAATGTCCAATGATCCTGTGTTTGAATTCCAGGAGCTCCAAACCTGGGGTTAGGTATGACTGGCTGATGATGCCTGATAGGCCAAAAACGCCCACTCCAGCCTCCCTCGCCCTTGTCGATACTCCCTTCGGCATATATCCATGGTCGCTATGCGACTGCCCTTGTGGACCCAAGGTTGAGCCTCCAGGCACAACCGGACGAGCATTGCTTGTAACCCGATCCGTGGACTCAATTCCAACATAGTAAACAAAGTTTTTTTCTTGTCCAGACCCCATTAGATAAACGCCACTAAAACTTCAACAAAATTCTAGTCAGCCCAGCTTGCAGAAATAAGGATTGTCCTTAGGCCATAGGCGGAGAGGTAGGTCAGATTGCTATAAGAAATGTTTCAGCAGTCACTCCTCTTCTGAGCTATAAATAGAAGCGTTGTCCTAAAAAATTACTCTGTCGATTGGGTGTCGGTGTGTGCCTTTGCATTTGAAAACATACCTCCGATTGTCGTTGGATACCTTGATGTTGATAATGCCTTGTCTTTTCTCAGATAGGCAACTCTCCTAGTGTGATGACCACCCAGACCATCACCCATTATTAGTTCCTGACAATGTGTCCCTGCGCACTGTGGGAGTCCCTCCCAACTACGAATATCTAGGTCTCTTTCATGGATTTATTTGGAAATAAAACTTCATGGCATAAATGTTCTTCCAGGATTAAGGTCGACGGTCGAAAAATGTAGGAATTTCTCGTATAAATTTCATGACACTTCGCAGATGAAAATCAAACTATCTCCTTCTTCCCTTACTTATGCCCGGAGGGGACATTGGCAAATTGCCCTCAATTCCAACACACCGCTTCAAACCACTGTCATACAAATTGCCTAACTGAGGTGGAATGCCTGGACTGTATTTGAGGAATCAGACTAAGGAGGTACATTGTTATTCCAATAAAAAGACAATGCAATGGCACGACTGAGTGCTGTCTCCTAAAGCTTTCCAGGCCAACGGTAGTAATGGCTCCACACCTTTTACCCCTAGGAATCAGAATTGTCAGGGGCTAGCACCAATTGCTTGAGGTCCTCTTGTTCTGGCTATTACGACATCGAGCACTGTTGTTATTGACGTAGCAGTTTTCCATGGATAAGCTCTGCCCACTCCCTCCAGTACTCTGTTAATAATTGACGGGCACTTCCATTTGGGAAATTCGGTCTTATAAACCTACCCTGATAGAATCTGCACGCTTATAAGAGCAGTGCCATCACCAAATTCCTCCCCCTTTGGAATTAACCTCGACCATTAATTTTCCAAGGTCAGACAACAATGCGGCAAGGCGTAAAAAGCCTCCTGTCACATCTGACAGTTTCGACAGTCGCGAACGACTATGTCCACTGTATGTCCCACAGCATGGCAGCCGCAGGGGCGGCGACTTGCGCTTAAATTAATTGCTAGTGGTAGTATACGTGCACAGCATATATCGCAATCTCCCCACCCAGGACAGAGTCGAGAAAACTGAAGATGGGATAGCGCGCCGAGACTAAGCAGCCAATTTGTGCATGCCACACGCACGCCGGGTCCGCGCACAAAGAATCAGGGTTTCACAGAAACAAGGGGAAGTTTCATACCAGCCACACTAAGAAGGTCCCATTGCAGCTTGACTCCCTGAGTTATCCCGTCATTTGGAAGCCCTTCAAGCCACCGTGGTAGATTCAGGCACGTCAGCTTGCTTATATGCGCTAAGTGCGGCGGGAATGCAGTCACCGGAATCGGCCTCACTCACTCCCCTCTCCCAGACACCAGTCCCCTGTTCGGGCCGGTAAATCATCTGACGCGGGAATTGGGCGCAAGTGGCTGACAGAACTCGACATCCCGTCTACGTGTGCCAAACACACAGATGGTACAGAACAAACTTGACGCAGTGGTGCCCTTGTGTGTCGGAGTCAGTGGTGAATCCGGATCCCCGTGTCCTGTAACCGAGTACACTCGATACGTCTTCAAATAGCAACTGGATATTTGTCCATTAGATCATTTTCCATACCCTGTCTTTGCACTTACCACACTTTGATAAATGAGGCCTAGTGAAAGTGTCAGTCAGTCAGTGTATTTGAGGGAAATAGGCTTACGCCTTTGAACTCCCTATTTGTACATAAAAAAATCGATAAATTAGCAGAATGTGAAGAAATTATAGCAGTAAGTGAATGCTGACATTGATTCACATATGTCACTGGTCTCATGGCTAAAAAGTCACATAGTCCGCTTGGTGCTGTAGCATATGTCTGTCAAGTCTACATTTAAATGTCGCCACAGATTGAGACATGACAACCGTCTCGGGCAGATTATTCCGCGGTTTCACGACACGATTGGAGAAGGAATATTTTCTCACATTCAATCTACCCTGGGGCACACGTAGCTTTAAGGGATGTCCCCGGAGGTTAGTTGTTGTGGCGAGTTGGAAAAATTCATCGCACCGAAGGGCGCAGTCCAAGCCACGCACGATACGGAAAGTTTGTATCAAGTCTCCGCGCAACTGCCTATAACTCAGAGGATGGAGATTAAGGTTAGTTAAGCGGATCTCGTTTGGCAGTGCATTTTGACCTCTTACTAATTTTGTGGCTCGCCTCTGCACCCTTTCGAGCAGATTGTAATCCTGATGTGTCCATGGTCTCCAGGCCTGAATTGCATATTCGAGGTGCGGCCTTACAAACGTGCCGAAGACTTTGGAGAAGCAGTCTTTATCGAAAACTGCGAATGCCCGCTTGATGGTATATAGCATTGAAGTTGCGGCCTTGGCCGCCTTACAACATTGCGCAGAAGGCTTAAGGCTGTCTGCAACCCAGACTCCGAGATCTTTCTGCGTTTCTGCTTCTCGAAGTGGTATTCCGTTCAGATGGTATTGCCGCGTACTAGGGGTCTGATTTCCGAGGCGCAGTATGGTACATTTGGTCAAATTGAAGGACAAGAGCCATCTGCGGACAGCATGCCTTATCAATGTTATTTCTAGCCTTTGTGTTGGTCCAGCACGCCTACTGCGTGGCCCGTTTTAGGGACTAGCTTGGAATCCGCTGGGCGTTATCGGGAATGCGCACCTATAACAAATTTGTTGTGTTATGAAATCCTGGCCGCTGTCCGTTGTGGACCAGGTGGTGTGGTGGTACGTCTAGGTGCTGGTTTACCCCGTGCCAGCCACCTGCGTCCTCTCCCGCCTCCAGTCTTTTTGACTCCACTTTGACACCAGATCCAGGTGGGGGACGAGAGAGTGTGGGAGATTCTGCGCAAGTCTGCTGTCACTTTAGACTCACGCGCAAGTCACCGTCCCTGCTCTCAACCTGTTGTGAAGCGCACGGTGGACGTCGTCGAATTCGAGTCGGACTGTCAGTGTCTCCGGTGGAGTCCGTTAGGGACGAACGCGTGAGCATCGGCTTATGAAGGTTTTCGGGTAGTCATTCCGCATAAATTGGTCGCAGAGACATCGCATCTAACGTGCTGTTTCCTTCGAGTTTCTGCAGTGAGCCTGGACCCATTTGAAGGGTGTTCATACACTGTTTCGCCTGCGAACCATCTGATGATTGCTGTGGACAGTGACTTTTAAAGTGGTCATTGTCTTCCTTTAAGCCGTTGTTTCAGTTTTACCGTCAGGACTTTGCCTGAAAACGTCAAGGAAGGACAGCTGCTGCTCCCTTTCTTTTTCCTCCTGAATTGAGTATCATTATGTTGAGGTTGTGGAAAGTGCAGCATACTCTTATTGACGAAAACAAACGTGTCTTCGGCGTAACGGCGCCGATATACGGGTTCATGCTGGGCCAATGCAGTCTTTGCTAGCTCCTTTGAGGCCGAATTTGCCACTAAACTGCAGATTGGGAAGCCCACTGGAGTCCCCTTGATTTATTCATAGGTTTCCAGCAAAGATAAAGCAAGATTTCTCTGGCCAGATTCAAAACTGTCTCATGGGGCTCTGAGTTCCGTCGTATACCCCTCAAGTCTCCTGCACAGGGCTTCGTGCGCCAAATGCTGTGGGATGTATTTGAATAAAGACGTCACGCGGGGCAGGCCGTGACCTATGACCTTTGAGGTCTAAAATGACTTGGGAAGCTGGTTGCGCCGAGGCAATCAAATTGCGTTGGAGAAACTTCAGTTTTTGCGTACACTCACTTTGTTTTTAGGGTAAGAATTGACTGCAGTAGCACACCTGGTTTGTGTATCTTTGGCGGGTCAAAGAATCGGGCCACAGCGGTGTCTAATGATCTCATTTTTTAGCCTCGTCACTTTTATGTGGAGCGTGCGGCCCGAGAAAACTCACTGCGTGGTGCGTGCCAGCCGTCTTTGACTTTTTACTCCCATCTTTCCTTTCAGAGCAACTCGACCGTATAAATGAGAATATGGACACCATTCACAACGACCTGAAAGAAGCTGAGCGCGAGCTGGACAATCTGGAGAAATGCTGCGGAATTTTCGTCCTGCCATGGAAAAAGTGATTTTTAAATACCATGAACCTTCTTACTTAAACTTATTAAGTAACTGTTTTGTTACGAAATTGAGCACGGCGATCTGAATGTTTTTGTAAACAGAGTGAAAAGGCCGGGGAAAGAAAAGCACTTCAAACCAAAGCAGTACAACCAGCCGCAAAACGGATTACCAAAGGCCTGGGACGGGTCAGACGGCAGAGGCGATCCTAATGTCGCCATCCGTTATCAAGCTACAAGTCAGCCAGGCTACATTCAACGGTAAGAACTCTAACGTACCAGCTTTTCCCGAAATTTTGACTCTGGGAATTGGCGATTATCCCATTCTCTCCAACTTATTGCCGTGTTATTGTCCTCATCACAATGCGAAAACATTCTATGGACGTGTCTTCAAACCTTGGAAGTCATCACAAAGAAGCCAAGATACAAAAACAGTTCATGCACCCCCAGTAGCTTTTAGGTAAAAAGGAAAGAAGTAACTGTCTTCGCACAGTTTCGATAATCTTCTTTCTTCGTCTCCTTAACGCGTTGGCTTTTGGTGCAGCAATTACTGCAAGTTACTCTTCGAGCGACGTGGGGCTCGTAGCAGCCTGTTAACAGTTACTGGCAGTCGGTAATTAGCCTTGCCTACAGGTAGCTCGTTCCTAGAACAGCATTTTACGACAGATCAGTACAACCGCTTGTTGCGTTTTTGTCCTGAATTCTGCTAATTATGTATCCTTTTGTGATTATTTTCGTGCGGTGACACGGTTTCCTTTGTTTCATGCCGACTTCGAAGAAGCCCAGCTAACAGCAAATGATCTTTCGCGGCTCTTAATGTATAATCATTCCGGATGAAAGCATAACCGCTTGCTACCATGTTATCGTTTCCAGGCAGAATGCACATAAAGGCTCCTCCAGCCGGATTCATTTCTGGCCCGGACCGTTTAATGTTTTAGCGCTCAAACCACAGCTGACATCTGTAATGATTGATTAGTGGGCACCTTTGTTGGTTTAATCTAGGCTTTGACCGGAGACGAGGCAGCAGGGTAGTAGCTATAACCAAGTACTTATAGTCCTTCGACAGGGGAATTGGGAGCAGGGCGATCTATTGTTGAGAAATGCAGCCCACAACCACATCCTTCTTGATGCTCTGACTTGTTGCGCTGGTGCTCATTTCTTCCTCAAAAGGTAATTTATCTTAGAGAAATAATACCCTACTGTTCTACCCTCTATTTATGTGTCCTCGGTTGACTGTTACCTCATAGATTCTGCACTAAATGCTTAATTACTTCTTCGCACGAGATTAATGCCGAACTCCCCCCCCCCTCCACGTTTTCCAGTACATATTGGTCCTGACAGCCGTTCACGGGATTTTTGTCTATCAGAGCCAGCCCAGCATGCATTTGCTTGCCCTGACAGCGCTTCGACCCTACGCTTAATGCCGAAACTCGATCTTAGTGGTTATTTGTTTTACTTTCCCATAATAACAAGCCAAATAGAGTAACTTGGGGAAGCCCGCATTTTCGCCGCATCTTGTCGGTGCATGTTTTTAGTGGGTACAACCTCTCCACAACTGGACACACATCTCTCGAGAAACTATATATCGTGCCTTCGTGTTGGCACCCCAGTAAACTAGAGGGTTAACGTAAGACCAAAGGATCGAGTCGCCCATCCTCGTGCAATTTAACTGTTAACGGAATTTCACAAGAGAATGAACTCAGAGAGTGACCAAAGTGCGGTCGTTCCACAGAATACAAAACGATGCCGTCTGACTGAGGTTCCTCCCAACGGCAAGGGCGTTCTCGGCAGCCCAAATTCGTTGAGAGGAGATATTACTTAGGGCCCCACCTGGAACCCCACGTTCACCACCTCCCCTCGAAGTGCAACGGAATTAAACATATAAGGTACGACTTATGGTACAGTGTCTGCGAGAACGAAAACGTCCTGACCTCCACCAATTGCCAGGACAGGATATATGTGAACTCTAATCCTTTCGTAAAAATAAATTGCACTACCTTCCGAAACATGCATAGATACACAGCGACTGACGATGCCTGCCCCTCTCAACTACTCGGTATTGTTCGCACGTCAAAGTGCGGTACTAGGAGATCTGGCATCGTCTACCACCTTTGTCACCGTTGTACATACCCCGAAACCAGCGGACATGACCTTGCATATTGACCTCGCCAGAAGGCGAATAGGACGCCCATTACGTATAAACCTGTCTCTCTCCGAGTACCCAAACTGTGCAACCCTCAACGCAAGTGCAATCGCTCCCTGTGCTCAGGCAATCTACGCGAATGAGGAGGGTTAGACGACCGTCTACAAAAAAATATGTCCATCATTACGTTTCCTTTGCCGCATGTTTGAATGCATCCTGACAGAGGCGACCTGACGACCCACCGCGTCCTCACCAAGTTTGCCACCGGCCACCGATATGATAGTAGCGACTGGCCGCTAGTACTTGTTGAAGGCTGGTCGTGCCTGGCTCCAGGTTTCGGCACCGAAATGAACACCTTTTGGTGGGAGGTCTAAGTTACGGGAGGACCGCCACACCAATTGATTGTATTCTTGTAGGCGAATTTTGGGCACTGTGGTTCTTGACTGTTGTCCAATTCGAGCAGTCGGTACAGAGCACACTCGACAGCATGAACAGTACTACTCCACTCAAACGGCTCAACGTTCACTAGCTTCACTACTGCGGAACAGTTCGACGTCAGCGTTTAGAGGTGACAGTCACAAACTTCTCTGGCTCACCGCATACTAGCTTGAACTGCCAAACCGACATGATTTAAAATATTTACTTCTACTAACAATAAAGTCTGGGCAGGTATATGTTCGGTCAACTAATGTGATAGGTGAGCTTGTCATTAGGAGTACATTAATTGTGCGCATGACCCAATGGTCGAGAAGCAGACGATGTTATCCCCCTTGCCGTCGTCGAGCACGAATTTGGGTAGTCCCACCAGTAGTTTAATAACGCATTCATCCAAACGAGACTGGGTTTCTAGCTAATGATGATGAGGGTAGGGTATGAAACCCGCCCTAGGTGGTTATTCAAAAATCTGCCTCATTTAGGTAGTTGGGGTTCATAACGGTTTTCCTAGCAATAGGTCGAGAAGGGGACTATTGGAGACGCGGATTTCGACCTTCACTAGCGTTACTGACGTTACAGTTACCCGTATCGGGCTGGAGGGTTACAATTAGAATTAACGTTGGGAGTTGGGTTATTTTCCGAGCTGGGGTTGCAAGTCTTGGGTCAGGAGATAGGTTCTAAGGCTTAGACTGGGGTTACGGTTACCTTAGAGTTCTCGTTAACGGCTTACAGGTTAAAGTTACCCATTACAAGCATGGCCACGATTGGCGTCAGGGTTTTAGTTAAGTACAGCCTTCCCAAGAGGACTACATACCACACCTTGCTGCCCAAGGGTTTCCAGCATATTCCCGACTTCTAGGGCTATACCGCCTTTAAATCGTGATTCGAGCCTGTTTTTCTAATCGACAAAAATACCCCCGACTTTTTTGACTGTATTAAATCGAAGATTCTCAACTGACCTTATCGGACGGGGTGGTGCTTTTTCGGTCAGTAGAAAGTCTCCCTCTCAAACGAAAATGCAAACCACCATCTCTCTCAGACCGACTCTAACACTGATAGCCTCCGGCGGCTGCGAGCGCGCACTTAATCAGTCCGGTATCACCGGGAGGGCATCTCTGCGAATGAACAATGAGATGAAAGTGTAGTCGGGCCTGTTACCGATAGCCCTTGTTAATTTGTTCACTCAGGCGTAAAACGTCATTTGGACAGCCAGCTTTACGGGCAGATGAAAGTCTGCTGAATTTGTCTCAACAGCGGTGTTCTGAACCTTACCAACCACAAAGACTTCAAGCATATAACGCACCTACAAGAGCGAATGACTCACAGATAACAATGAAATTCACAATTCTATAGACTCGAGAGAAGAAACTACCATTATTTGGTGTCTCCGTTCGAGAACGAGAGGGTTGGACTTCCGTAAGAACCGTTAAGGTCACCAAGATAACTTCACGTGATCTAACTTAAACAGACTTCCCCGCACCTTCTATAAGGGCAATTAAACATGTTCCTGTGAAGTACAGGACGTAGAACACGACTTTATGGAAGACTGCGAAAACTATTAGGCTTTTTTCTACAGTAAATCGGCGTTTCGAGCCAGTTTTTTTGTTTAGTAGTCCGATTGGGACCCTGCAGGCGCGACGCCGATCGACAATTTATCGTTCGTTTAACGTCATTACTCGTGATCCCCTTTTCGTAACGACACTGCGTCACAAGACGTCGCTCACCCTTTGTGAGTGAGGAATAGGCCGTGTTCGCAACTCTATCGCCAAGTCTTCGTTTGCTCACCTAGGCCACAGCGACGGCCAACCAACCGGTCGGATATCGGTTGGCAGCATTCGGTCGTCGAAACGAGAGCCCGCAAACCAGGATTTATAATACCCAACGGGGTTCTCAATGGACCGACTGGCAGTACTATGGGCTTCAATGGTCGGCGACAGAAAAAGCTGTGTATGCTTCTTCGGCATTCGTTGAAGGTCAACTAAAATGTCCACAAGGCAGTCAAAACTAAGTGCTTAACCAAACGGCCAGCACAGATACTAGGTAAAAGTCCAGACACGGGTAATTCGCCTATTTTTCGCAGCTGCAGGATACTAGGTATGTAGACTGCCGACTACCTGTTGGCGATTACCCCACTGGAGCTGATAGATTTCAGCCCAGCTTTCGGGCGGAGCCTAAAAAGGTTGGCTTCTGAGGATATTAAAAAAACTCCACATTAAAAAGACTCCCCGCTACTTCACCTAGTAATCAACTGTCGCACTGAAAGGGATTCCTGCTTCCTGCTCAACGTTGCACCTGGTGAAGCAATCACAGCTGCTACAGCAATGACCCCACTTGACTGCTTCACCCTTTTCCGTACAAGTTCGAGCTGAGTCTGATATACTCCCGAAGAAAAAAAACCCTGCGCACCCAGGACCTACCGTTGTCTGTCCTTTCTCGACGCAACCCAATAGTAAAACAACCTTGGTATCGTAAATGTAAACATATATACGTAATCAATCATTCTAACTGCCTTGCGACTACTTACAGGATGCAGATATAGTAGTCCACAAGTGTGGATATGGGACCATGTGCAAGGACAGCTGAACTTCAGAGAGTAGCTGGTTACAGACGGAGAACGTAGGAAAATGTCATTGGTAGGCAGCGAATACACCGTGGCCTCAAAAAGCGGCCCCATTTAGAAACTGGGATAAATCACACTGGTGTAGTTTCTTGCAGGCTGGAGCACCAAGGCAGGTAAGCTCTGTGCAAATTGTTCGGCGGGTCTCCTTTGCCGTCGATGAAGTGGAGGCTAGAGCGGAGGTTTGAGAAGGCGGATTGGACGGAGGCTCCGCGGAGCAGGCGGTGATGGCAGCCTTTTCTTGCTGCTTTTTTGATGTCTGGATCTGCCGGCGAGGTCCGGCAGCGAGGTAACGTCTCAGCTCATCCATGTGCATCTTCCGACAGTACTCTGTGCCATAACATCCTATATTCTGACAAAATCCGGTTGGATGAACATCTGGGCAGTCAGCATCCCCGCACAATGGCCATTTAGAGCAGACAGTTGCACGTTCTGCGGACGACGGTGCCTCGGCTTCAACTCTCCGTCTGGCTCGCTGAGCGCAGTCACGGCACACTTTCCGCTGCGTAATCGGGCAGTATTGGAGTCGACGAAAATGCCGACTGCATCCAGGGCATTCGACCTTCTCCTCCACAGGTTTCAGCTTCTCAAGCAGCTGGTTAAAGAAACGGAATGGCTGTGGCTGATCGGCAGTGAACTGGCGACTGCAGACGGGGCAAACAAGGTTACTTTGTCCGATATACTGCTCCAAACAGGGTTTTTCGCAAAAATAATGCTGGCAGGGTAAAACGGAAGGGGTCTTGCACAGTGACAAGCAGAAGGCGCATGTAGCCAACTCGTCGAACTCCTCCTTTCGGATCTGCAGCGTCGCCATTTTGCGTCTGCGCGCGCGCACGCGCTCACGGAAAGCAGGCGGGCGTTGCAACTGCGGCCTTGGCGATCCAGCCAATCAGCGCTCTCCTGCCTCCCGTCAACAGCCAATAAGACTCGAGCTTTAACTACCGGTCACACTGCTGCGGTCGATCGGAGCGCTCTGCTGACTTGTTGACGGCTCCGCCATGTGCCCGTGGTCCCGCGCTTCTGCTCTAGTCAGCCCTTTCCCTACCAATGCGTTCGCGAATTCATAGGCAGAACTAGCACCAAGGTGTATTATGGACAAAGAAAATGGAGTTTGGAATGACTACTTCTGGCTGTTTGCCTTCCGTATTCCGTTCTAAAGTTCAATTTTTCACGGACTTCAGTCCTCGCAATAGTATTTATTTCCAACATCCATCAAACTACCCGTCCTTTATGTAGACGCCATCAAGACTCGGACCCTGGAATACCTCAGTGATTCATTGCACTGTTAACTGTTTGACATCCAGTACCACAGAGTATCAGGCAACTGCCTTGAAAATTCCGCTGCCTAGTGTGCCATAACCTTACTTTTGCAAATAGATACGAGAAAAAGCTGTGGCACATGCTATCGTGCTATTCTCTCGGTTGGTCCCAGGCCTTTGACAAGTCCACACTACTGAACCAAGGGGGAGTCCTCAGTCGCCATCTGCATATTATTCTACCATCTGAAGACCGCAAGGACTTTCTGCGTCGTAGGTGATGCTAGTATCGCCCCCTACCTTTTGTTGATCCTGGGACATATCTCTGTTCCTAAAACCACCTGTGCGAGCTCCAACGCTGATGACTGTATGTATTTGTCATGCCTGCATCTGGTTCTCATCTTGGTTTACAAGGGCGCTTAGAAACACGGATGGACTGTTCTCCTTTTCCGTGATAATGTTTGTGTTTGGGAAGTTCCGGAGTAGATGTGAGACAGTCTCACTTTTAGATATGATAGTAATCACTTTATGAAGTACAGTGACAACGGCTGAATCATAACAACGTACTGACTCAAAAATGCCATTTAATTTTCGTTCTAAATACATGTGACCGCAATTTTTAAGGGACAACCTCAGCCACGGGCCCTAGTGCGTTCTGTCCCACTACCAGAGTACTTCTGACTTGCTCGCGTTCTCCGACTGTTGCTCACCCCTCCCCCCTCCGCCTCTTCCGAGCCACATGACGTCAGCCCAGGTTAACGCGTTGTGCCTGGGGAAGGGAGGGACAGTCGGTGACCCATCGCTCCCGCCGTTCGCCTAAGCGGATGTCCTCGGAGTCAGTGCTACGCCACTCTTACCACTGCCGTACACCGGCGGGTTTGGTGGCACGTCTAGATGTAGGCTTTCACGGCACGTCGGCCACCGTGTCCAATTCCAGCGTCAGCTGTTTGACAGGCGCGGAAAGTCGACTGGTGCACGGAAGAGGTAAAAGAGTTAGGCCGACAGGGGAATCCATCTCCACGGCACCGGCGCGCTTGAATCGATCGCGATGCGCTAAGATTCGTGCTTTGATTGTCAAGTAGTGTGATGACTCGGTTTTTCTCAGGACTGAAGGTCAGTCTGTAGAGGCCCCCTTACTGTGATCTTTATGACACAAATGTACACATGTATGGTCCTAGTCGCCCTGGTAAAAGCGCGATGCGCTCTGTGTATGAATGTATGCATATTGTATGTACATATTTGGAGGGTTAGAGGCAGAGTCCTTGATGACCCTATTTATTTACAGTGCTTTCGCAAATTCGTACTTAAAAGTAAAATTGCAGGCAGTTACAATGTGATCGGGTCGCAGTTCAATCGTAGTCATAAGGTAGTGCATAAGGTCACTGTAAATTAGTGCGGAAGATTGTATATGACAGATTTTACAAAACTGGGTGTGCATAGTCATGCTGTACAATCCGATTTCTGTCGAAAACTAGACGAGCAAGTTTTATTTTAAACACACAAACTGTGTCAGCCGTCACCATCTCGCTTGGAAGCGAGTTCCACGGTCAGACAACCCGCTGGCTGAATGAACACTTTCTACGGTTTGACCGCGTGCGCTCATTCTTGACTTTGTAGGCATGGTCGCGTAGTTGGTTTGTACGAGCAAACTCCGCTCTTAATGAGCAACCTTGACCGCGGACAATCCGGAATGTCCAGAGTAGACCGCAGTTGTCTATAAGGTGACCAGGCTATGTATGGCACGCCTAGGCGGGTTGTTTAGCTTTGGTAGTCACTGCGCTGGGTGAGTGAGGTAGGAAAGAGTGCGATAGATGCTCTAGAACTCTATTGTCACTGTAAACTGATTCACACCCAAGTCACCGTTTCTGCGCCCAGTCCGTGGGACACATGGCGGCACGGTGTCGCTCGCGGCGTTTGAGCTGTCAGGATTGTAGAAATTTCTGCCTTTTTCGAACTTTTCGTATTGACCCAACTGTGAAAAACTCGGCGCTTCGGTGGGATTCGAACCCACGGCAGCTAGGGGAAGGCACGTGAGCTACGAGGCCCCGCCCGACGACGCGAGTTTAATCGCATTGGGGTCAAGTAACCTGCCCAACCTACTGCGCCGTCTGGAATCCTCCAAATATGATGCAGTGCGCTGACTGCCCAAGCAGGATTTCCAACTTATTTTTTCGAACAGACGCATCCTGCGTGTCGGCGATCGCGCACTTTGCAACAGTCCTAAGACTACTATTTCATCCCCATTTGCAGTATCACTAATGATGCAAGGGAGGACGAAATGGACCGGAATTTGGGCCATGTAGCCAATGTTGTGGGTGAACTACGCTCAATGGCTGTGGACATGAACAACGAGATCAACGTTCATAATCGAAAATTGGACGACATATATTCCAAGGTGGGTAATTCACTTCGTGGTTTAGCCGACCCGATTGTATTAACGCCAAATGTTTTGCGTTCCTACTCTGGCTCTTTTAGATAAATTTGCTTCTCAGTGTGTTTTGAAAATGTACTGGTTGCTCACTTGTTTTTCTCTCGCAGGCCGACGACAATCAAAGCCGTATGCTTGTTGCCCAGAGTCAGGCCGAACGTATCGTCGGGTAAATTCTCTCTTGTCTACTATTCTTTCACATTCAGCAAATTTTGGGACAAGCGTTTCTTAGCCATCTCGGAGAGTTTGGCAGTCTCTTACATGCCTTGCCCTAAGACGAAGCTTATTAGATAATCGGGGCATTGATTTAATCTATGTGGACTTTCATGGTTTCGTAATAACCCTGTCATTGACTGATTCACTTTTAACCAGCGCACCATTCGCTTGGTGCCAGAGGACGACCGCCACACCGTGTCTACCAGATGAGTCTCGTGGGCCACCGTTATTGAAGGGGAACTGGGAGGTGATCTTGATTTGTCGAGAACCTGAATTGAGATTCCAGGATTCGGACTTCCACTTCCTGCGGGCAAAGACTGCGTTGCGTCGGAGTTTGTGTGCGGGGGTTGAGGAACGTCCGCACATTCCAGTATTCAATATCAATGGTTCCTTTTCTGATTAATTAGTCCGGCCCGCATAGTATTCTCTCGCACTACTGAACCATTGTTGCGAGCCTCATCAGTTTCCGCGAACGCCGTAGCATTGGTCATAATAGTACTATCGACTTTGTGTGTGAGGTCTTCTAGAGACTTTGAGTACAGGCGGACCCAAACAGCCATCCGAATTGCAGGTTCGAGGTCGTCTCCTCTAGCGGCTCGTCTCAAAAGCCTAACTGCGGGGCAACGGTGGTAGGCAAACTTATTTAGAGTAGGTTTGCGGTCGTCATGTCACAGTGCCGTAACTGAGCTTTGCGACTTTTTATAGTTGCGAAGATCCCCATGCCAGTATTCAGAAGGCCACTTTTCGAGCATACGTTTGCTTTTGATAAATCCTCGTAAAGTCAGTCCACTTATATGGGAATAGGGTAGACGTAAAGCATGCCGGTGACCAGAGAAATCGATTAAGGTTCGTCTTAGAATACAAGCGGGG
The DNA here is from genome assembly GCA_902702965.1 of Spirometra erinaceieuropaei. NCBI lineage: Eukaryota > Metazoa > Platyhelminthes > Cestoda > Diphyllobothriidea > Diphyllobothriidae > Spirometra > Spirometra erinaceieuropaei. Next base: position 109,174 of record CACRXP010000057.1, on the reverse strand, counting down.
TGTGGGAATATGAGGGGAGGGGAGGGGGTAATAACGGTCAACGCCAGGGACGCGCAGAGTTACACGTAACTAGTTGACGTTTGGCTACGGTAGGCGCGGAGCCTGAACGAGGCTCTTCTGCGCGCATAAGATCGGCTTTCGTTGCCTAGTGGCGGCCGCTTCTGCCTTCACTAACAGACGCAGGCCTAGTAGCTTGGAGGAACCTTACAGATCACGCAAAAGGCTCCGCTGGAGTCCACATGATACCTGAAACCAGCAACACGTGCGAGAATGACGCTGTTTGTGTTCCTACTTTCTTCTTTGCCCAGCCATATATGGAGGTGCTCTCTTGAATAGTCCCCGACTAGTGCGACCAATATAACCTGCTCCATAGGAGCAAGAGAAGGAGCAGATGGACACTGATTTGGTCGGGGCATTGCGTGTATCTCGTCGAAGCTTTTCGCATGATTTATGAGGTCCTATCTATCCACCCTAAGCTGCTGGACCAGCGCCTGTTATCAGCAGCAGCAGAAGTGGCCGCCATCAGGTTACGAAACCCGATTTTTTGCACGCTCAAGAACCTCGTTTAGGCTCCGCGCCTACTGCGGTCAAAAGCTAACTAACTAAGTGCAACCCTCCGCGCACATCCGCTCTCATCCCGTCCCTAACATTGACTATTATTACCCTGCCCCAATACAAATGTACTGGCTTGAGGAGACTATAAGACGGGCGGTTGCAGTCCGCAGCCCTCCGTGCCCCTATGCTTGTCTGGAAGCAAGCCCTGATGAACGACCGTTCTACTGTCCGTCATTGGTGGGCACGCGCTTCCGAATCCCTTTGCTACATCATCGCCTTCCCATTAGTTGCTTGGTATCTTCGTCGTTGGTTGTTGCCGGACCCTTCTTGCTTGAGTCTGCAGTTTGAGCGCTAGTAGTTGGCAGCTCTTGCAGCTTCGTCTGACCTATCCATGATATTCCGCGGCTCCATATAGCCCAGCATCTTAGACAGTAAGTTTATTGTGCGATAAAATCGCCGGAATGGTATTCTATCTGTGAGCGAAGCAAGGTTTTGTGGTCTCCGTTTTCACGGCAACCTACTGGCTATGTTCCGAAGGAGGAATGCTCAAAAAGCGAACCCGAACGTATTCACGAAACTCCGAGACAATCCCCATCCTGTACGCTGCCTTCAGCGACTGAAGACAATTTAGAAGCAGCCATTGTCACAGGGACTACTTTGGCGCTATCAAATGCAAACCATTTGCTTCATCTTATCATCATTGCCATGTTTTACACACCTTATACAGAGGAATACATGGGTTGATTCTGAGGAAGCACGAAGTTTGCCGGATTTCTTAATTTGCACAAAACACGCTTGCGAACGGACGTTTCCACCTTAAAGAACGCATATTGTGTGAGGATAATGCAAATGCGATCCTGCGGGTACTGTTCTACTGCTTCCGATCGGAGAAGCGCAGAAGTCGGTAGCCGAACCGCTCAATGAACATTGACATTCGTACGAAAGGATGGGCAAAGCTCACGTTGATTCATTTTGACCCAACTGTGAAAAACTCGCGCCTCGGTGGGATTCGAAACCACGACCTCAAGGGGAAGGCGTTAGTGCAGCCAATTCTCTAGCCACCTGAGCCTTATGAGTTTCGGTACATATTTTATTGTTTTGTTTGACCACTGAGACTGAATTATTTGGCAATCCAAGGGGTAGATCGTAGAGTACCTAATCAGACGTTTTGGCTGCAGATCAATAGAAGCAGTCGCCTCTTTCGTCCTCCCGGCAATAAAATGGTACCCACAACCTGTGAGTGCACACAAGACGCAACTACAAACGCCTTAAGTGCGTCATTTCGGTACACACACGACAGTTCGACCGTCGACTCCGACGATGTCCACCGTATACCCCGCAGCAGGGTGGAAGCAGGAACGGTGACTTGTGCGTGAATTAGTTTATAGTGATAGTGGACTTGCACAGCATCTGCCGCACTCCCTCCTCCCCACCTGGACCTAGTGTCAAGACAGAGGCAAGAAGACCGGAGGCAGAGGAGGGCGCAGGTGGATGGCGCGGTCGAGCCCGCACCTTGGCGCTCCACTCTACACTCCCTGGTCCACACAGCAAATGACCAGGTTTTTGACCAACAACAGCAATGGGGGGAGGCAGCAGGGGTCTCAGTGTGCGCGAAGTCTGTCGGCAACTGGGTCTGCCACCGCACCCCGAAATGTTGGAATTGGTTATGGTGTGCAAATCCGATATGACCCCCGTGTTGGTTTAGCGCATCTACCACGTGGCCCGTTCGGGGAGCACAGTACACACACGTATATAAACAAACCACCTCACCCTAGCTCGCTCCTGTGAGTCAGCAAGATTAAACCAGTCTTTGGCGTCCATTATGACTCTGATTACGCTGCGCGTGCCCCTAATAAGGAACACGCAGTAGGTGCGTTGGTCCAACACGATGGCCAGATCAGGGCGTTACAGCCGTTATTGGGCATGCAGACCCGTAACAAATGCCATACGTGGGGTGTAGTGCACACCTAGGTGCGGCCTCACGCCGCACCAGCCATCTACGTCCCCTCTCATCAGCGGTCTTCCTGACTTGGCCATGACACCGGCTTCGGATGGGTGAGGAGGAGAGAGTGCGGTCGATGCATCGCAAGTCCACTATCACCGTAAGCTAATCCACGCGAACCTACGCTTTTTGATAGCTTTTCCAAGCAGTTACTGCATGTTCTTCTTAACTATGGTGTGAGATGTTTATGACTGCACTGTCTTTCCTTTTCTGCATACACTGCTGCATTTTTTGTTCGTGTCCTAGGAAACCGAAGCCCAAGAAAGACGAACCGCTCATTCCGACTCCTGGCGTTGGCATGGTCACTAAGCACATGGCAGCCCAGGCCTTCAAGTAGCCAGTGTTTTGGGCGTCTCGCCATTCCCCGCACAGCAAACGCCGTGATTTACGTCTCGCAGCTGAACCGTCCGCCTTTCCGCTATTACTCATACTACCGCCGCCATACATTCGAGACGAAAGACTGTATCTCTTTCGAACTACACTTTCACCTATTGTCGTTAACGCGCACATACACACACATATGGACCGCACAAGAATCTTCATCAAGCAGAACACTTGCACTAGAGTCGTTATCGCGACCGCCCTATTTCCTTTTTACATTTTTGTCCAAAATTGCATGCACTATTTTAATAAATACAACTTTTTTTACTGAAACGACAGTCATTTTTTTCTTTATTTCTACCGCCCTTCCTCATCCATTTAAGGTGGCTTTTTGCATAGCCCCAGGCCATCCTATTGCGTGTCTGTATGTACTCGCCTTTGTGTTTGGCGTCCGCACATTTGCTTTCACCTTTCAGCTTTCCCCAGGGGAATTCTTGTGCTTAGACCCCTGCCACTTGCGTTATGAGTTTCGGCGCCTGTTTTCACTCGACGGGGAATGTGTAAATTGGGGGAGGGGGGAGGCTGTCATTGAACAGGTAGGGCAGTAAGCTCTCTGTATGGTAATTATGTGGCGACAGGATTCCAGTTCTGCAAGCTGCCACTGATCTGCGGGCATTCTGCCGTTGACATCCCCCTCATTTTGTTCCTTCCAAACCCCCTTCACCGACCCCTGGAACGGATAGCAGGACGCTGTCAACGATCAAGAAGTATGACTAGAGAAACTGTAGCAGTGGTTTCCGTCGTCATCCAGTCATCTGTATGAGTGGAAGGACTAAAGATTGTAACCCGGCTTCACCTCATGGAGCCTGGTGCTTTCAGGCAAACTGCAAGTCACGTGGGATTGACGTTTACCATCTGGACAGGATGCTTGGGAGGCGGGGAGGAGTTAGTGGGTCGACTAAATGTGTAGTGCTTGTTATCTTATCCAGAAGTTGACTTATTGCGGTTTCTGTGTTGGGAGGTACTTGAGCACTTAATAGGTGTAATTGGAATAAAATGTGCGCCACTACGTTACTTGTGCTCACCGACGGTCGAAGGTAATAGTACAGGAGAATAGACCATTATCATAAGTTCGGTTTAATAATAATTCAGAATAAACATCGACCTGGATGCGCGACTGCATTTTTCGAGGCAATTTCTAGACTTCTGACGGCTAGTGCTAAATTATTTGCTACTAACGTCTTCCGATCGAATAATTCGATGTCGAAAAGGGCGTTTTTACCCAAAAGGGACTTTTCAGACATTTGACTGACTTATCCAGCTGCATGGCGGGACATCTCAGGATTGATTTTCTCGCTATGCTACCGCCCGTGTGGACTTTAATTGGGAACGCCCGTGGTGCATTATTAACTCAAATTAGACCGATAGACACCACCCTCGCATGACAACAAGGGTGCTAATAGGTGTTTTTCTCAGATTTCCATAGTTTGCCTGACACAATTTTGAAAACTCGGTGGAGTTCAAAACCGCTACAACAAGTGCCTGAATGCAGTCAGCGCTGTAGCCGCCTGAGTTACGAGGCCCCGACAGGGAGTCGTCAGTTTGATCGCATTTGGGTCAAGTTGTCCACCCAGCCTACTGCAACTTATGGAATCCAGCCTTGGTCGCATTCAAGTCGTGCACTTTCTGTCGTGGGTTCGAGCCCCGCCGAATTTCTCACAGCTGGGTCGGATGAGTGAGGATGTTGTCAAAGGCCTCGGCTTACAAGTTCAAAACATGGCGAAAGCTGCCATTGCGTGTGCGCGTCTGGCCTAGGCAGCAGCATTCCGCCCGTGCGATAGGGCCTGCGCGCTTGGAATCATGTTTTTTTTTACACGCCTACGCGTCCAACTGGCTGGCATAATTTTTCTTCACGGAAGATGCAACGAGGAGGGCTGCACCCAAACCAGTGTCAAGTTCTGATTGAACGAAATCATGCTCTCTTTATTCACATCCATCCCACCGAATTTGGCGCATGAAATCCTGCTCAGGGGACTTGAAGATACATACGATGGAACTCAAGAGCCCCATGAGGCAGTTCGAATTTTGCCAAAGAAATCTTGCTTCGTTTCCGCTGGAAACCCACGAGTAAGTCAAGGGAACTTCAGTGGGCTTCCCGATCTCCTGTTTAGTGGCGTAGTTGGTCCTAAAGTAGCTAGAAAGGATTGCATTAGCCCAGCATGAGCCAGTCTCTTGGCGCCGTTACGCCCGCGATGCTTTTGTTATCGTCGGGAAGAGCATGCCGCACTTTCCATTACCTCAACATAGTCCTCCTTGGTATTCAGTTCACGGGAGAAAATGAGCAGCAGCTTCCCATACTTGATTTGCTTGTTAGGCGAAGTTCTGCCGGTCAGCTGAGACAAAGGTTTGCGGGAAGGCAACAACCACTACACAGGTCAGTGCCCACAACAGACGAAGCTGTGTATGAACGGCCCAGGTTATCAGCCAAGCCGAGAATTGATTGAAGCCTGGGCCTCTGGTGAGAACTCTGTCGATTGATGTGTCTGCCTGACGCCGACACACTGAACCCTGCACATTCACCCCCAGACCTGCATCACGGATCGTTAACTGCGTAATTATTTACCATACTGACAACATAGGTACTAGCTAAAAGCCCAGATACTCGTGTTCAGCCGATCTTGTGCCGTTGCCTCACGCAGCTGCGAGGGGTTCGGCCCATCAATGGGTCCCCTAGCCTTCCCCGTTGTGTTTTCTGATAAACGAACTCCAGTTTTACCTTACCTTGTTTACTTTGCGAGGAAATTAATACGCTAGCTTGGAGTCAACTCCTCGCAACAGACCTTTTCAGTCACGGTCGCCTGTTTAGTTGCAGCCGTTTTTTCTGGCAATGGACTCCTGCATGAGTTCGAAACTCAGAACAGTAGCAAAATGATTCCAGTGTTCCACCAGTCTTGATCTCTACTCAGTACCAAGTTTCTATGGATAGCATCCAATGTTTTTCTACCAAAATTGTCACCTGAAAGTACGACGCCGCCTTGAGTTTATGCTGTTTGTTCGCCATATCTCTGGACTTCACACGCGTGGAGCACAAAACCGTGGCACACAACAGCCACATTTAAGTTTAGGTAATTCAATTACGAAGCTGGCTCTCACTGAATTGGTTGGTTTGGAGGCTGGAGAAGTACTTGAGACCAAATTAGGATCATTCGTAGTTTGCATGACTTTCAGATGCGCGAAAGTAGTCCGTAGATTAGTTTTGCAGGCTCGGTGCGTGCGTACAATAAGAGTATGGTTGCGGAGTTATTAAGTGTGGGTTTATGCAGCATTTGTGTACTTTTTCAAAGCCTTACGAAATTATGATACCATGCGAGGTTTGGAGCAGCTGCAGAGGATATGGATTCATCTGGCAGAACTTGTCTAAGGGACCCCACGCAGTACTAGTCCAACGATTCACAGCAAATAGAATCCCACCCAAGCACTCACTTCAGTCAAAGTAGAAATTAAAAAATGCCAGCCTCTTGGTCTGATGAGTGTAGTGCCTAGAATTTTTCCGGTATTCATCACGTTTTCATCGGACAATTATATATTTAGTCTACTGCTGCTGGTACCCCTTTTGTGCTTATTCAGTTTTTTCTGTGACTTCCGTCCTGCCCCTGCTATCGTAATGACGCATGACGACGCGTATTTCGCAGTCAAAATTTCCTTAATCTTATAGTGCTGTATACCGCACGCCTCCCGGTGAATCTCGCAACAGAGGTTCACTTGATTAGCAACCCTACACGGACTTTGCGCACGCCCTACCTGCGTGTAGAAACTGCCTGCCTGGCTGATCCTCATCGCTCCTTACGACTGCACCAGCCTGAAGCCTTGAGTCTCATTGAAGCATTAGGTTTGATGGCTGGTAGGCATCACATTTTTGCACAATTTACCTTTGTACTTAGTCTACACGGCAACTTCAGTGCATTCTGCCATTGGGACACCTTAAACGAACTGGAAACATAAATTCTTACTTCCCTCCAATATGTATTTCAGCAATGTGGCGGCAGCAGTAGTAATAGTAGTTCCAGTTGTAGTAGTAACACCAGAAACACGGTTATCCTAGCTATGCGCATATTTTAGCCTATTGTAAAGCTTGGATACGTAAGAAACAAATGTAACCCGGGCATTCAATGAAGTCACCACTGCCCTGTAGTTCTGTATCTAATTTAGGAATCCACTACTCTTGAATTAGGTAGTCACGTCTACAAATACCCGTGTTATCACTTTATGGCAACTGTTTCGGGCACGTCCACGCATCGGTCTGGAGGCGTACTGTCAACGTTGTTTGTGGGGAGGTGCATTTTCTGCACACTTCATACCCAAGGTCCCTGTCATGCGTTCTAATTGGTATGATGTGGTTCTGGAGGACTTCTCTATGTACGGATGTGTTTTTCTAGACGAAGTCGATTTTCAACAGCATGAACCGTCGTAGACAGGTTGACCGTTCATAAATGGTAGGAGGGCACTCACCGATTGCACTACGGAACTCACTCGTCCCCTTGTGCCTTACGGGCTCTCTCTCTCTCGAGCCCCGCCAGCAGCCGCACAGGGGCGCGTGATATGGGCAAAATATCATTACGGACAAAGACAAGGAAGACTGGAATGACCACTTCTGGCTTATTAGCCGTCATCAGCCAACAGGTCGCGGGATCGAGCCCCAGGTGTTCCATACTTTGGGGTTGGGTATGACTGGCTGACGACGGCTCATAAGCCAGGAATGGCCGTTCCGGTCTCCTTTGTCTTTATCGATAATGCTAATCCGTTTATAAATGTTTGACTACTAAAGTTCATGGACTCAAAGTCAATTATTTGTCAAGTCTGTGATAGCGACCTTGTGACGTATTCCTGGTGCATTTTTGCAGTCATTTCAAGTCAATCACTCGGAAGCATATCACGCAGTTAGTAGGAGATTTGACCTGATGGACGATCGTCTGAGTCAGACATCTGTAAGCCAAGCGCCATCTCAGGAAACCATGGCAGAGTTGGAAGCCCTATAAGCGTAGAGTGTGGATCTCACATTGTTTACCTGGTTAAACGTGTGTGCGGAAGCCGGTGAGGGCCTGTTGAAATTTAAAAGTGCATTCCAGAGTGGAGATGTGCAGCGTCAGCAGATGCTTGAAACACATTAAGTCTATGTCTGTGCTCCTCCATAACTATGGCCTACTCACTCCCTCCCCCTCCTCGTGTCTTTTTTCTGAATTGCTTGATGGAAGCAAATGGATGCCGTCACTATACTCCTACATGTTAATGTATTCACCTGCTCATACGAAGTCTTGGGATGCCAGTGTCCCGCATTCCTCATGATGATGTTTATGTATTTCAATTTTTCGAGTTGTAACCGTCGGCGTCCACAGAACCCCTACAACATGGGGAACTTTTTTCCAAACCTTAGCTTATCCCTCCTCGTCCGTTCACTTCATCTCAAGCTGAAAAGCACTTGCCTTCTAGTCAGTCCACCAGTGGCCAGAGTCCCCACCACTACTACGGTTTGTCACTACACCGCCGCGGGCGTCCGCGTACATCGACCGGCTGGTTGTAGTTAGCGCGGGATTTAGACTCACCTGACCTGTGACTCACGCCGGGGGTGGGCACATGACGATTTGTTTTTAGCCCCCAATGCCAGAGGCTGATCCATCTCCGACTCTTTTTACTGCCACGGCCTGCGTTTTTTAGATGTATTCTTGCGTTCCTTCTTCCTCCATCGCTCTGATTGTTCCATTTTATCACACGGACTCCCTGCTAAACATTCTTCCCCTCGGGTTTGTTTTTTTATACTCATAAAGGTGGAATGTCTTGGGTAGCAAATTTAGCGGAAAAGGGTGGAAGCCTTCTCAACACCCTTGATGGTCGCATGGCTGATCTTCTCAAGGCAAATGAAAAGGCCCCCGCGAAGTCGACGGTGCAGGAAGTGACGGACAGTTCACAACCCCCACCCCCACATCCTCCCTTACTGCCATCATCAACGGTGTTTTCCTCAGGTCTCAACAAACCGGAACGGGTAATCCTCAAAGCCCAGTGAGTTCATATTAACTAATTGCGTTATCTTATACAAATTCTGTCGCGAATCGAGTTTAGCAACAGCAACAATCGCATCAGTGCGAGTGTTCATCCCAAAGTAGCAATATTTCGTCCTCACTCTAAATCATTCCCTGATCGTCTTAGGTCATCTTTCCGACGGGCGCCGGCATTCCGCGGAGGAAATACAGACGTTCTAGTTGAGGTGATTTCACTTTGCGAATTTGGAGTGCCATAAGTGTTTCTCAGACGGACGGTTCACGCTGTGGTTTCGCTTTAAAAGTTCCATCGATAAGGCTGGGGACGCAGAGTAGGCGAGCGTGAATTTCCTTCGGTCTGTTACCTTTTTCGAACTTTGATATTGCACTTTGTCAGTGTCACTTTGTAAGTCGGCGCCTTTTGCATCGGACTTTTTAGTGAACATTCGCATTAGGCTTCTTCTTTATCCCCTGGTCAGTCATTAAAGATCACTAGTTTGCGGGTCGTTTGGCGTTACGATCGCAGGGCACCAGACGTCTGTCTGCTGCTTCTCGCTTTGTGCGTGATAACCTGCACCGAACATGACCCACCTACAGTAGGTGGCATACCTCCTTAAACGCTAACCGAAATTTGGAAACGTGTTATGCATCAGAGAGGATTAGTTAGGTGAAGTTTTGATTATCGTGCAGCACAGCCCAGAGGTATTTTAGTCACGCCGGAATGCACGCCTTTCCAGTCGCCGGTATAAATCACACTGACAAAAATTGTGATTTAAGCACTTTGAATTTTGAGTTGCGAAAATTCCCATTGTAAAATTCAAAAGGCAATTTGGCGAGCATACGTTTGCTTTCGATAAATTCTCTTCAGGCCTGTACATTTATATGGCTATTGAAGTAATGAATGCAAAAGATAGGGGCAAATAGATAATTAATCTGTAGCTTGGGTTTGGAGAGGGGAGGGTAGGGGAGGGGGAGGGTGAAGCACCATAATTCCAGTCGGCGCCAGGGGGAAGGTGGGTCCCGGCGAATGCAATTACATGCGGGTGGCTGGCGTGGTGGCTTTGACCCATGGTAACTGTGGGGCCTGCACGAAATTCTTCTGCGCGCATAGGACCGGTCGGCGTAGCCTAATTGCAGCCGCCTCTGCCGTTGCCAACAGGCGCTGCCCAAGCAGTTTTGTATAGCTTGATGGGACCTTGTAGATCACTCTGAAGGCCTCTGTGGCGTCTACACGGTGGCCTGTGTCTACCATGTGCGCGAGGATCGAGCTGTTGATGTTCTTAGTTTGTCCCTTTCCTAACCATGCTGGGAGATGTTCTTTCATCCTTTTGGATAAACGCCGGCTCGTGCGACCAATATATTCTGCCCCACAGGAGCAGGTGAAGGAGTAGATACACATAGAGGTGGTCTGAGCTGGTAGTTTGAATTTTCCCCATTCATTTTCCGTGCCGTTATAAAATCAGGCATATTATACAGAAAATGTGCACAAAAATACCCTTCCTCGTATTTATTTAGCCGAAAATTACGTCATCTTTTGATTTTGTGGCCTTAAGGTGGGGTATCTTCTAGTTCTAAAAGTTCCTAAAATCCCAAATAATTTTCAACTCGATTTTCCCTTACACTTGCGTTTATGGCTTCGAAACCACAAGCTATACACTTATCCTGTAAGGAAAATCATGCATTCATTTTGCTTTTAAGAAGACGCCATACAGGGTTCTTAAGGTATTATAGTGCAAATGTACCACGCAGCATACTTCATAAGGAACATTAATACACGGACAGATACACTGCTAGTTTAGTGGACGCTGCCCTGTAGTAGCAAATTTCATAATTAAAAACCTTCTTAGGCCGAAAGCGACCCTTAGAGTGAAATTTTGATAGGACGCAGTTTTCCAGCGAATGAGTACAATAAAGGATATGGTATTATCGCCTACATCATGCGCCGCTGTGCGGCTGCTGGTTGGGCTCGAGAGACAGCCCTAAGGCACAACGGGACGAGTGAGTTCCGTTGGAACGATCGGTGAGCGCCTCCTCTACCACAATAAAGGATATGTTTGTGCATGTTTTCTGCACAAGGTGCTTGAGTCTATGGAAGCGTTGAAACTTAGTGGAGAAAATGTCATAATACTTAATTACTCATTTTTGGCGAACGTACTTGCAAGCAGCTAGAAAGAAGCTCATTCGAAACTCGGCATCCTGGCATGACTGAAGTATCTTGTGATTAGTTTATGCGATTTTGTCAAATTTGAATTGTTTACGGAAGGAAGGGCCGATGTATTATTATTATTATTAAACACAGCAAGCTATTTTTATTGTCTCCTGCGTAACCAAACTGCGCATTTATTACCTGCTTGTTTGATTGTTACACCAAAAATGATTTACTGATGTCTATTTTCTGATGCAATTTGTGTAAATGAGCGTCGTAATGTACCCCTTTGGGACGCGCTACAGTTCGTCACCAGTTTTTTTTTAAGCGTAATCTTCGCACCTATGAACCTCTCGGGATGTTCCTGTTTTCGACGTATAGTTATCATCTGTCGAGTTTTCGTTCTAATCTCATTGGCATAAGTGGGTGCATTCAGGTCGTCTGATCGACCTAAATGCGCTGTGGACAGCAGGAGTCTTCGAACAATAACAATCTGTTTCGTAGTTCTTGATGGGAGGGATTCGCAGCTGACAACGCCGCGATGCCAGGTGACCACAGTTCGTCTTTGCTGCGCGGTGTTCTGACACACGCGCACACCGTTATTTGTGTCAGTTACCTTGCGAGAGGTGATCGACCGTTTGACGCAGCTCCATCGTCACTGCGTCTGCCGCAGGCAGCGAATTACAGTGCCGCAAGAGCGCGGAGGACCCGCGACAAACACACGCACGCACGCACGCACACACACATTAGTTCGCGCCCTGCATACACACTTGTACCGACGTGCGCGCCACCGACGAAACAGGCACAATAATGGCGAGGCTGCAGCTTTCTGCGGAAAAGTTTGAAGAGATCACTGACTGCGCAATCTGCCTACAGCCCTACAAAGATCCCCACGCCCTGCCCTGTCAGCATTACCTCTGTTTGACTCCCTGCGCCGAGGACATCCTTCGGACTGAGCGACCTGAATGTCCCATTTGTCGGCATCCCTTCACAAGAGCCGATCTCAAGCCCTTCCTCTTCTACAAACAGCTGCAGGAGCTCATAAAACCGTTGCCAGAAGGAGGCGTCTGCGCAGAGTGTAAAAAACAGGTCGGAGATGCGAAGACGGATCTTCGATCCTCGACAATTTTTCGTGGACTAGTCTGTGCAGAATGCGCGGCCACGGAGGACCTGATCAAGTCTATGGACACTCCTCGGGAGGAAAAAACGGAATTATGCCTTGAGCTGACCTGTGCAGGACCACCTGCGTGTTCCAAGGTGCACATAAATTCGTTAGTATTCTGAGGGCGTCAAGATCCGTGGTGCGTCGTTCATCTCCCTTTGGATATATATATATATATGGGGTTAAATGGTTCCATTTGGCTGTTGCCTATTTACAATTTCTGTGCGCAGTTTCCTCACCTTGCAGTATGGCCGTCGTCTTTATATTTTGTTACTGTGTATGAAATGCTGCGAATAAATGCTTTGTTTTATTTGCCTTCTTTACTTTCGTCACGTTTTTAACTTCTCGGTAGGGGGTATCGTCGCATTCTTAGGCAGTTGCATTCCCCCCAGAACCTAATGTGCGAACTTGAGGTTAAGTCCTTGGGGTAAGCCTTTCCAATATTCATCCCCGACTCTGGTCTCTGTGCTGTACGTATGATAAATCATACAGGTATGCATTTCTGTACGACGGACTGCCCGTTGACAGCTTTTAAATGCTGTGCGGATATCCCACTTAAGCTGATGGATCTGGGCTACATTTTCGTCTCCACTTTCAGAACGAACCGGGAAATACTTGTCTGGAGGGCTTTACTTCAAGCTTGCACATAATCTCCGGCAAAATGAAGAAGTCTGGCATTAAAAATCTGGATGTCTATCTACCAGAGACCACATGGCGAGAGACCCGCTGATTATAAGTGAAGAATGAGGGTGGTCAGGCACCGGAACATTTTGTTTATTTTCCTGAGCTTTCGGACTCGTGCGGGAGTCCATCATCAGAGCTAGTAGCAACAACAGAACAAGCGACAGTTACAGGGTGGATATGCTAATCATCGACCGACGACGCAAGACTGGAGGGGACTGCGCAGGGCTCCGTACGCCGGCGCCAGATCAGCAAATCGATTGACCGAGTTCTCATCCGAGGCCCAGGCTTCAATCAATTCTCGGCCTGTTTTGTTTCCGGCGTGGGCGACTATTTTGGTGGCTGCTAAGTTAAACTCATGACCCGTTTCGTAGGTGTGGGCGGCCACTCGTGATAATGCGTTGCCTAGTCGCACAGCCAGCTTATGTTCGTGTATGCGCGATCCGAGCTGGCGTCCACTCCGGCCTGTGTAGTTAAAAGGATAGTTTTGGCACGGGATGCAATGCACTGCTCCAGATTGCTCCCCAGACTTTAACCGATCTTTAATTTTCATGACCTTACGGTGGATGGTGGCTTTGAAGCGGTGGGCAATTCCAACCCCTAGCTCCGCACCAATGCGCTGGGTTGCTTCCAAAACGTCCTTGATGTATGGCAGAGAATGCCGTATCGTCGGTTGTGTTAATGTTTGGTCCTCTGGGGGCGACCGCGTAGGCAGCGGCCCTAGGACAGCCATTTTGTACAACCTGGTTGCGGAGATAACGGGCTTTACGCGCTCGTTCCACCGGTTTACTGCAATGAGTTTGGATCCGTTTGAAAAGCCTCTTCACACAGCTTCGTTTGTGCGCCACTGGGTGGTTGCTGTGAAAACTGAGAAGTTTTGTGGTGTTCGTTGCCTTCCTATAAACCGTCCTTTCGAGTTCACCGTTAAGGTTCCATCTGACGAGCACCTCCAGAGAGGGCAACTGCTGTTCCTGCTCTTCTTCCCTCGGAAATTTTTATATCAGAGAAGACTGCGTTGAGCAGGTTGTGGAAATGTTGTAGCATGTCCTTTACGATAACAAACGTGTCGTCTACGTAACGATGCCAAAATACTTGCTTGTGTTGGGTGAAAGAAATCGTTTCTAACTCCCGTGGGATCATTTCAGCCGAGCCTCTCGTGCCTGCGTCATATCGACGAGACATATGTTCTGGATTGGTAGCTAGCACCCGCGTTGAAAGTATGACAAATCAGACGCTGAATATCACATTTTGCACTGTCTAAGACAATGACAGAAACTTATTTTCGACTTCTTCACCTCCACCTTTGCCCTTGTTAAACTTATGCTTTTTAGTCTACGCCAGTCTGAAAGCTCAGACTGCTAAACTACTCCACTCCTCACTGAGATACGTTTGTGGTTTGTGC
>CACRXP010000057.1:67824-92906 GCA_902702965.1 Spirometra erinaceieuropaei | reverse complement strand
AACTACGAACTTGGAGTAGATCAGTATATTTAAGGTTTTTAGGCTCAGACCAAAGTTTTTATGTATGAATAGTTGGGCTGAAGTCCATCAGCCACAGTGGATAACCGCTTAATATTCCTTAACTGCCGACAGGCAGTTAGTAGTATGCTTCAGAGTAAGGTGGTTCCATACTAACAGCAAAGGTACTAACCAAAAGCCCATACGCTCGTGTTTTGCCAATATTCTGCCGCTGCATGACAGCTGCAAAAGGTTCAACTCGCCACCTTACCCTGAGGTATACCCCTAGCTGCCTGTCGGCAGTTAATGAATATCAAGCTGTTATCCGCTGTGGCTGATGAACTTCGACCCAAATATTCATACACAAAAACTTTGGTCTAAGCCTATAAATCTTAAATATACTGATCTACTCCAAGTTCGTAGTTCGTAGTTCTAAGGAAATTAAAAAGGAACAGTGATTACTATGCAGCATAATACCAAGATATTTCAGTGATACTAGGATGGTGGCTTTTTAATTCCTACTGATCTGCTCCAAAGGCAACAATTTCTATATTGGAGTAACTACCAGAAAGCAGACAGTGAATGCTGGGAGACCCACTGATTAACCGAACCTTTTGCAGCTGTGTCATGCAGCGGCAGAATATCTGTGAAACACGCGTATATGGACTTTTGACTGCTACCTCTGCTGTTAGTATGGAATCACCTTACCCTAGGGTATAGTAATCACTGTTACAACTCTGCCTACGTAGGTCCCCCAAACCGAAATCGCATTTCAGGATTTCAGTTAACTTTTATGAGTTCCGCCCACCTACTGTAGCTCCATCATGCAGAATTCCAGAGGCGTTTTTTGGAAGATTATGGGATGTTTGTTGGGCAATGCCCATCCTACGTACAGTCTACCACCGTCGTATCGCGCATCATAATCGTAGACTTTGACAGGTGCGTTTTCTTCACCAGCTGGTGGTGCTTAGTGTTGGTTCCCCATCTTGATCTGCTACGACCACTTTACCATCTGTTGTTGACTCCTTTCTTGGCGTCTTGATTGATTGCTAGTGAGTAGCGCGAATGTGAAGCCAGACCGGCCAAACAGAGCTCTGCCACCTAAAGGTAGGTGCCAAAGCTGCCGCCCGTCCTTTCAAGCAGACACCGCCTCTATTTTGGCATCACTCGATCGTCAGCCTGAACTCCTAGATGACGTGTGACCACCTTCATCGGCATCTCTGACATGCTCGTTTGGCTTCAGGCCTTGCCTGTGCAAATCACCTAGTTTAAATTTCGGCAGATAGACAGTCCGCTTTTCTGTACAAACTGCAGGCTACGCACTCAGCCTTGTTCCTATCAATTTCTCATGCAGAACAATCGCCGACGCACTTGACCGACCAAACGAATTCTGAGTAGTCCGTTGGATCGGTTTCTATTCTTTCTCGAATGAGGGCCCGACCCATATCAGTCAGCTTGTAAGGGCTGCGGTGTTGGCTGGTTCTGTTTGTGAACGATCGTAGGCGTTTGTTGAGGTATGATCAGAGAAACCAATTCAGGTTTGTAGCGCAAACACTGCCCACCGGATATACCTGGTCGATTGGTATTGAGGGCACTTCGGGTGCATGTGTGCCTTTCGCCCACTGCCATACGCGTCTCACTAGGCACCACGCGATTACCGTGTTCGGGTAGGTGGAGCAAGCGCACATCTAACTTCGAGGGAAGTCAGCTACAGGTGTTCACCAACCCAGGCATCCTCCAACCACCTCACCAGGCTGGCATGCCTGGATCACCCTTGCGCATGCAGACTTGGAGTCGGCCGCTCGTCGAAGATGCAGACCGCCATCGGTCCTCTGTGCAGAATAAACGTCTCGTAGTGATGCTTTTGACCTCCCATGTGGGACCGAGACATGGAATTGCTAGTTGGGGTGTGTCCATTGCCCTGACCGCAAAATCCATTCTTAGAACATTAGTCATCTTTCCTATCTGTAGGGAAGAATTATCGGCGAGGTTTGAATCAACAGCCCCACCCGATTGATACCATATGATTAGCTTACTAGAACAATTTATTTAATATACCTAACTTACCCACTGGCTGGATTAGGAAGGGAAAGGGAGCGCAAGCTGAGCTCGAAGCACGCGCAGGGAAGCGAGTGAAGGTGGCGTGTACACATTTCCCTCCCCACCCGACACAACCACTCGCTGGACGTAGAGGATAAGGAGGGCGCAATCACAACTGGGAAGCCACCGCGGGGACCGCGCGGTAATTCGCAGTGCATGACCGCTGTATTGGAACCGACGAATTTCCGCACTATCCGAACTATTCCATTATCAAGTTTGCCTCGCCACTCGATGGGTAAGGATAATAAAGTCAGCGCAAACAGGGCTCGAAGCACGCGCAGGGAAGAGCGTGTGAACTGATACCTGAAGTAACCGAGGCTGGCGTACAAACACTCCTCCCTTCGTGGCACAGTCACTCGCTGGAGTAAAATGGTAAGGAAGATGCAAATACTTGCTACTTGTAAAGTCAGCTTATTCACATCCACCAAATTTTTTTAGAAGGCTAACCATATGGTATCACTGAAGTAGGGCTTCAGGACCAAACCTCACCGAATTATCCTCACGGCACATCACGGGTTTCAGACTAATCTACCGCCGAGATCAAAGGTTTCCACGATTTCCGACGAGGGCAGTGGGTGCCTGGTTGATCTGATTGTCGATTTCGATCTTTGCATCTACCCTTCGGCAGATATATACGATCAAAAATCCAGGTTCTTCTCTTCGCTTTGAAGGGATTAGTTTTAAGGCTCAATGCTGCTTTTGCGCCTATGCGGAACTTGGTTCTGACAAACCGACTCGGAAGCGCTGCATCGTTGCCATCGCAGTCCACATGTGCAGCGCCATAATTACGATCACTTGTGACACCGTAGAGTTCAATAAGTGCGCGTTTAAGAATCCGACTTGGCACATAGGTTAAGCGGAGTTGGTGAAAGAACGCATTGTGCTTGCGTGGTCATTCGCTCGGAGCTTCCTTCTGCCTCTCGAAAGAGAGAGAGAGAGAGAGAGAGATCACGACGACTGCACACTATTCCCTCGGTTTGCAAATGACGTACTCCATGGGACCCGTGTTCTGTTGTTGTAGCGTGCAACGCCCCGGCAACGGATTTGCGTCCTCGTTCACCCTCCCCCTCTATCATTGACTGCGGCAAGTGGCCTAGTCACCGTATGTTTGCGCGGACTCGTGTCCATGCTAATTTTGAAGTACAAGTCCTCGCCTCAAATGGATTGGCAGAAAACACTAGTTAAGGTACTTCTTCACCATTCTTTACGAAGAAATCTTCGATACGGGCCATCAGAACCCTTCGGCGATAGTTGACTTTACTCACGGGATAGGTAAATTTTTCTAACTTCTGTTGAACACGCACGTCCTTAGCACTGTCCTCACACATCTCATTTTCCCTATTGGAGGCATAGTGATCCGCGGCCATTCGTTGGCGCCTTCGGCCCCATCGGCCGAATTCACTGTCTTTACGGTTTGAACTCCAGCCCCCTCTGCTGTTTGTAATTCCACCCCTCGTCTGCGTCTTCCCACAACTATTTTATCTCGTCTTATGTCCTTCTGTCAAATGTTTAGAGAAAAACGGCAGAAGGACGCGAATGATGACGCCGCACTTTTCGAATTTCTGAACGACCCTGCACCCCTTAATCGTATCACGAACCCAAGTTCTTTCACGACCGCATCATCTGACTCGTCGTCGAAACTCGAGCGCCCCGCTGCAGAAGCCACGGCGAACGCTGCCAGCTACCTTCCCACCGATTCTGACAGACCGCCACCAGCGACGGTCTCTGACGCCGCGGGTCACGTGCAGGAGGCCGCCGCCGCCGCCTCCCCCGTCTCCCTTGCAGCCAATCAAATGGCTCTGTTACGCCGGGAGCCACCCGAGGGAGGCGGAACCGCCCCCACCTCGCTGCCATTCTCGGAGCCATCTTCAGTCGTGGCCGACCAAGTTGACCTTGCCCTGGAGAACAAGTGCCTGCATCGTGAGGTCTCTTCTCTCAACCAGGAAGTGAAGGGTCTTGTACAGCGCAACCACAAGACCGAGGAGGAAAATGCTCGCCTGCGGAATCAGGTGTTTTGCCCTAAAGTTTTGCCTACGAAATACTCTTAGGAATTAGTGGTGGGAAGGGTTTTAAGAACACTGTGATTGAAAATCGAACCAAATGTGTTCACTTTCTTGACTTTTGCATTCTAAGACGACGACGTAGTGGTAAGTCTAAAAATCCTGGCAACTTTTCTTTCTGACTCCTTGCGTCCACACAAGCACCAATGGCAACTGTTTGTTTGCTCTGAGTTTGGAAGAATGATGCCCTCAGAGTGCAGGAGGTTAGTCCGCCGTAATTGACGATGGTTGCCATCAACACTGTGATATGCCCTTGGTATTGAATGAAGCCAGATGTGGTATTATCGTACAGACAGTATTCAATAAGGTCGCTCTTGACTCCAGGGAGGCCGATTTATTTCTGGTGGATGCTGACTGAAGTGCCTGTGTGTTAACTGTGCACACCCCTCCCCCCACTGGCAGCCACACAGGTGAACGGCGTACTCAGGCCACATGCCCTGCGCCTTTCGCAGTTCCCCTCCTTTCGATGAGGTGGGTAGGGCTTCCTCAAATATTACTGCCTAAGTACCTAACTAACTAATGAATTGCGATGCTGTGGACAGAGTTTCAGCGAGAAAGCGAACCGGGTTAGCATTGGCCATCCGCAAGACGTCACGTAATCGTTGTCTGGCGAGAGACTTGCAAACGCTGAAAGTGACTTACCTTCTCATTGCATTGTGGCGACGGAGACCTACCTGTACTTGCTTGTTAAGTCTGTGATCATGCCTGATCTAGCCGGCCTTGATGATATCACGCATTGCACCTCTCCACAGGTGACCATCTGCGACAGCAGATCTGGGCAGCCCGATTCACTCTGTTCTCCAGAGACGGACACCAAATACCGAAGGTCCAAGAAGCACTTCCGTGTCATGCTAAAGTGTGTCGAGCCAGGCCTTGGGTTGACCCCCTCATCGACGCCTCCAACGGAGTAACGGCACCGGACCGAGGGTGGTGGCACTGAGCTCCTGAGATGGACGACGAAGAACATGCTCAAACCACCTCAGTCGTCTTACTTAACTGGCCTGGGTTATCCTTGATGTGTGGTCGCAGTGAGTGCCGATTTTCTCGTTTGAGACGAAGGGTAGTCCTCAGGCAGCGGGGCCAAAATACCTCCGGTCTTAGCTCATTTTCCACACGCAAAATCCATCGTTCACAACCGTAGAGGAGGACAGGCCAGACAGATGCACGATACACGCTGATCGTCGTGGTGATGCAGATGTCGCATCGAGTCCTTATTCTGTCCATTGGGCAGCAACTTCCCCCGAGATATTTTAGACTGTCTACTTGAAGTTGGCGCGCGGGATAAGAAAGTACCAACTGTTGTCCAACAAATTCACCCGCGTTCTGGCATTCCTGCTTTACTGGCAGACGTATGCATTCCATCTAACGGTATTGCGAGTACTATTTTATAACCTGACTGCTCGACGTGCCAAACTTTTTTTTAAAAGAGAGCTTTCTTTTACTAAAAAAAATAAAATACGTATGGGATGCATAACGATTAACCAATGTGGACATTTCAGCAGCGCCGACTCCTCAGAAAGGTACAGGTCAGCAAATGTCATCCTTTTTGGGGTTACAAGATAGCACACTAAAATATCATTTTGCCGACAAGGGGCCGACCAAAAACTACTGAACAGCACCTACTTTTAAAAATGTTATGGGCATTTCACCATAGTTTTACCTTACCCCACGCCCATACTTAACCCTTACCAAGTCTAAAGCCATTACTCCCGAGTGGTGCTCTTTCCTGGCCAGGAATGCAATTCAAAAATCCGGTCTTCCTAGCTTTTATGGATAAACTGATTAAAATAGTGCTTTTATTCACCCTTTGCACAGACTGTAGATCAGCTAGCTTGGGGCTGACAAGGCGATATCGTCAGCGTAGTCGAAATCAGCCAACCGGCGTCCTGGTGTAACCTCAACACCGTCAACCTCGCGGAGGGTTCTTCCGAGAATCTAGTCAATGGCGTATTTGAACAGAATGGGCAACACGATGCAACCTTGTTGAACGGCCAGAAAAGGTTTTTATGGGCCAGAACTATCTCAGTGGTGATGCAATGGGTGGCCTTCGTTATGACGATGATTTTTGACAGTACACCATCTAGTGCCATTGTCCGCCACAGTGACTCACGATGGACGCAGTGGAACGCGTCGACAAAGTCAACAAAACAGACGGCCGTCGCTTGTTGGTATCTGTGGCGGAATCCAAGACAGCGCTTCAGTGTGAATACCTGGTACGCATATCCCCGTCCAGCACGGAATCCGACTTAGGCTTAGAGTTGCCACAGCCTGAAGTTACCTGTGAAGGACGATAGCGAAGATCTTTGCAGCGGTATTGATGAGGCTTACGCCACGATACTTCCCCCATTCTGTTTTATCTCCCTTCATGAGGAGAGGCGCAAAGATGCCAGAGCCCCAGTCCTCAAAAGGAACCTTTCCTCTCCACGCTTGTACGCTCACCTCATGGAACCAGGGGGCCAGGATGTCGATACAAGACTTGTAGATTTCAGCAGGATGCCTTGTTGCGTAGCCTTTGTATGGCATCGGCGACTTCTGCTTCAGAAGGGGGGTCGCATGACATTGCATAGCTTGGAGAGGGAAGGGACTCCACTGCAGAGGAAATCTAGAGCATGGTGAGTTGGGCATCGAAGTTAAGGTGGTGCTCGAAGTGCTCACGCCAGTGCTCGGCCTTGGCCGGTTTGTTGATAATAAAGCCGCCATTCACGTCGCGAACAGAGTCACTCAGTGCAGAGGGCTTACGACTAACTTGACGGATAAGTTGGTGGAGTTTTCGAGTGTCACCAACGTTCAAGACCTGCTCCCTGGAGGTCGCTACTTCAGCCCAATGTTTCTTCAGATCCTCCTTAGTCGACTTTGTTGTCATCTTCTGGAGTTCGTGGAGGGAATCATCATGGGACCTGGCTTGAGCCGTTTGAGCAGGCAACTGCAGGGTTCTTCTGTTGGTCCAGTCATCGCGGCGTTGCTGGATGTATCTAATAATTTTCTAAGTTGGCCCATAGACTAGTGTTTTCGATGAAGGCTTGCTTGTTGCAAGAGGGCGATCACCGCAGCACGTCTACCAAAAGCCGCGTGGGCTGCTGTAGTACAGGGTGGGAGTTGACTCCCCGAATCTTTATTTCCCGAGCGCCTGAGTCAGTGATTCGTGCTTTAGACGGGCATCAGTTATCCACGTTGTACTGATAAAGACTGTGCCCCGTCAGACTTTGGCTCCCAGAGTCCATAAACATCCAACATTCAATACCACTTCCGTCCCTGATTGAGTAGTCTAGCACGCCTATTAGTCTTCCACACCACTGGGCTGGGTAGCGGAGCGCATCGTCCCTCTCAAACTCCATAACATGAACTGTAATATGGTAGTCGGATATTTTCATGAGGTTTGTTGGAGGTTTTAAGCACAGGTGGGTCCTCAACTGCCGCTGGGGCTGGTTGTTCGGGCTTGTCTTGTCTGGTTCTTTAGTTCAAAGACCTAACCACAAGGCGGCAGTGACTAGAAAGCTTATCCAACTGTGGTTCGCGGTCGCCATGTCCCAGTGCCGTCATCAGGCTTTGCGGTATTGTATAAGACGGTCGGCTTGCCAGACTTAAACTCTCTCTCTCTCTCTCCCTCTCTCTCTCATCTCTCTCTCTCCATACCCATTATGTTTCATCTTGTTCAGTTTTTCCCGTCCGTCGAGCATAATAAACACATATTGCATACTTTTGGCCTTTTACCCTATGCACCTCAATTACTACACTACAGCAGTTGTTTTCCGAGGGTACATGAAATATGACCCGTCTCCCTGCCTACCACCTACCTCAGTAGGTATATTCCTCTTCGAAAAAGAATATACCAGTGGCGCCTTCTTAACATGTTTGCCCGAAGATGTCTGCCGTTCCGATCTTGAATCGCAGGCTCCAGGTTTCCGAGTCTCATTATAGTTTGTGCATACAGTGACCCAAAAGGGCGGTTATAAGCCTACTGCGATGTCGCATCTATTGCCTCCTACGTTTCAGTGCCTCTAGGAACTTTCTACGGTGCTGGATAGCTCTCTTCTAACATGTCTTCTCCCTCCCTCTCGGTCATGATGTCATCTCACCCAAAGTTTCCTTTCCCATTTTAGGTCTTGGAACTTGAGAAACAGCTACAGGACGCCAATGCCCAACTCCAGGAGGTAGTGAACGTGAAAGGTACACCTGAGATGACCAGGCAGAATCGTAGCCTGAAGTCGAGGCTGGAGTTTCTTTCCCAGAAGTTGGCCTCCATGGAACAGTCATTGGCAAGTCTAACCAGACCGGTGTTTTGCCAGTTTTTCTCAAAAACCTGTCGTTTTCACTGTGTGCTTACCCATCTTTTTTGCAGACAGAAAGTGAAGCGAAGGCCGCTGAGTCACGAAAGCAAGCTGAACTGTCCACTGCTAGGGCGGACCATGCCCAACGGGAGGTCAGCCGTATTTCTCGATACTTGTCGGAGTACAAAGAAAAGGCCGCTCACATACTGGCCACTAAAGAGAAGGTGTGTTGCATTTACTTGACGTTCTTGCGTCGGTCATCCGATTTCATTTCCTTTGATTCTTTCTTAAAATGCCGCCTGTCATCCGCCATTTAATGTTGTGGCGAATATTCCGCTCCGGTACACGGCTTTCCGGCCTTTCGTTCCGGGACACCATCCCCGTCACCTCCGGATCGTCACCTCGTTAGCATTCAATTCGACTGCTGTGTACCTGATACATGTGTCAATGTTAGGCATTCCGGGTTGAAGCACTGACCAGGTGTGCGTATTCTGTTACCAAAAAAAGGCCTCTAGCTACTAGCAACAGTTGACGAGCTTGTTAGTGGGTTCTTTGTTGACCCCTTAAGCGGACTGCGTTATTGCTTTAGACAGAGACCTTACTCGACACCCGCCACTGCGTCCGATCTCGCCTCTGGCCGGCTTGTCACGAACCTGCCACTGGTGTGTGAAAGAGAGAGACAGGTTAGGGCTAATCAAACTCCGATGCAGCTGTTCATTCTTCAGCATAATAAATCCCACACACCTTTTAATTATCCTCCGCGCTCTGGCATTCGTGGCATGGAAGGTTGGCGACTGATAGGCTGGCACATCTCTCCTCGCAACTGGGAGTCAGACCGCAGTGGCTCTTTTTAGAAACTCACGCCTGCGTTGAAGCCCGGTTTGTGCGGGGAACTTCAACTGCTGTGACCACGACCATCTGCAGTCTTGACTTTTTGGACCCATCGATCCTTGAGAGGAGACAAGGCCGCTTACTGCCAAACGCTGCGAGCGTCAGACTGAAAGATGGGGGGGGGGAGGGCCGAGGAAGTACCACCTGGTATTCCCTGCACGAAAAGGGGGAACGATGGAGAGAAGGCTGAGGATGGGGAGGGAGGAGGGCAAGGAGAAGGAAAAGTGAGAGGAGGAGATGACGGCGGCGGTGGCACTGGTAGGAGTATTTGCCTCTTACACGGAAGAACTAATTTTCGTTGTTTTGCGGACAACCTAAACGGACTGTGTCACTTCCTCAAGCTGGGTCCGGCATCCAAATTCGTGTTTTGTACACGGAGAATGAGAACAAAAAGTCGTGTCGTGTCATTCACTTGTATGTTTGATGTGCCCTTTTCCCCTCGACACCACCTCTTCTACCGTTTCCCATCTTTTTAAAGCTCATTGAAGAATTGCGAAAGTCGAAAGCCAGCAGCAAGGGCGATACTGGCAGCGACTTAACTGGCATGACTTCTACCTCAGAGGCAACCGATGTGGAAGGTGGAGAAAATGTGTACTCTTATCCGTCGCAAGAGGAGGTAGGTCTGTTTGCCGAAGCGAAGACCCTGCGTGCGGAGGTGGCACTTCTGCGAGAGGAGGAGGCAAACTGGCGCATGGAGACGGAACGGCGTGAACTCGCATTCCAGGAGCTGGAAGCGCAGCTGCAGTTCGAACACGCCTCCCTGAGGCGTACCCTGGAAGTACTGGAACAGCAGCTGACACACGAAAAACAGGTGGAACTCCCTTTTAACAACCTACGGTATTTTTTGATATTATCAGGGAAGTTTGCAATAGTAATCTGTGGCAAGTATTCCGGCAGATAGCTCAGCTAATGCTCTTCAAAAATGGGTCAGATGTGGCTATATAGCCCCACTTGAGGTAAACAAACACCAGTCACCTCTAATACGGGACCGGTGTTAATAGGGGCTTTTACAGGTGGGGCCGTGGAACGCACAGACGACGAGGTCAGGTATTTGTATGCAAAAGAAAAGCTATTGGGAATGCGCGGTTGTGCTTTGAGTAGTTGAGAAATAGTTGCCCTAACTCTAAGCCTAACATCCAACCCTAATCCTAACCGCTAACCATAACCCCTAACCCTGTGTGCGTACGATAGTCGCCGGCTGGTTTGCTACTTATACAAGACTCAGCCGTATGACCTTAGAATAGGAACCTCCTCCCCCCGTAATGCAGGTGGCCGTTCGTCTACATTCCAAGATGATTAGAAGTAGGGTCAAGGTTAGGATTCAGGTAGGGTCTAGGCCGGGATTAGGGTTTAGATTTTGGTCAGGGTTGGGACACGGAAATAGGTGCTCTTCCTCTAATGTAGCACAGAGCCACGGGGGAGGGTTCGTATTCGCGTATCCTAACGGACTCGGCGACCTTGCCGGGGTTTGAACCCTCAGCAGTATGGTCTCGGCTTTAGTACAACCGACAATCTAACCATCTCATCTATAAGGTCTCGACAAAGAACCCTGAGTTGGTCGCATTTGAGCTAAACCGCCCTCCCAACTCTCTGTGACACATAGGATCCACCAGCTAACTGTCTAGGCTGGTTTTCCTAAACAACCAATGTAGACGTCGCCAGATAACCACTAGACCGACATTTTGATGACTTTGAATAATTTAACTGACCGAAGTCTCTGAGTTTTTTTTACAACTTCGCCAGTTAAACTATTGAAGTCTGTCAAAACTCCTATTTCAAAAAAATCGTCTGACGCATATTTTGCAACATTACCTATATCCTTCCCTCCAAACTACATTTCCTGGTAGATACTCAAATGTAGAAATCATCACTTTTAAATTTCCTCAGAAATTATCTACTAAATTGTGGTAGATCACTTTATTCAGTTCTCGGTCTGTGCCTATAGACCCCGAATAAACTGATCTACTCCAACTTCGTAGATAATTTCTGAGGAAATTAAAAAGGGATAATTTCTAAATTGGAGCATCTATCAGAAAACACACGGGGAATGCTGGAGGACCCACTGACGAGCCCAACCCCTCGCAGCTACGCCATGCAGCGGCAGAACATCGGCGAAACACGCGTGTATGGGCTTTTGGCTAGTACCTGTGCTGTTAGTATGGTATCACCTTACTCTAAAGTATATTACTAGCTGTCTGTCGGCAGTTAATGAATATTACGCGGTTATCCGCTCTGGCTGATGGGCTTTGGCCCAAGTATTCATATACAAAAGTCTCGGTCTGTACTTATAGACCTTGAATAAACTGGTCTACTCCAAATTCGTAGATAATTTCTGAGGAAATTAAAAAGTGATAAAGCCAAGTCTATTTTACGAGTCCCAACTCACACCAATAACCGTTCAAAGCTAAGATAACCTGCTGCTCTCGTGTGCCATAATGCAGAGTTCTGTTTTGCCCACCATAGTACCCCGGCTCGAGCACCGCCTTGTTCATATTCCTCTGACAGTGTTCATCCATTAGTATCCCCGTTGAGATTCCAGTTATGCGTTCTTTTGGGAGGAAGTGAGTGCAATTTAGCAGCACAATATTTGCTGGTCACAGGAGGAACCTTGGTAACTTAGAAAATTTTGACAAAAAAGGACTACTGGCAGCTCTACATCAGGCCGAGTAGCCTAACTCACCGAGCTTCGTATTGATTATTTCGAACTCTCGTTGTCTACACCAATCCATCCGCGTGCGATACACTTTTTATGGTGGAAGTGCTTTAACCGATCCGTTTGTCAGACACGCTTGTCCTGCTGAACGCACTTCCGCCTTACCTTGTGTTTGCGATGACAACTGACTGCACAACGGCCCCATAGCTCAGTGGTAGAGCTTTGGGCTTGATAACGTTCATTGACCCTAGGTTCCGAGTTCGAATCCCTGGTCCTGCAAACCTGGGATTGGACGATGCTGGCCGGCTAGTCTCCCCGGTCTTCGTCGGTACTACCTCTTCCACGTAGAACCTTTTTTTTACTATATAATGTTTTGTGTATGTTGGTGCCTCTGAGATATTTGCCGCCTTTACGGCTTCCTTCTTACTGAATGTGTTGCCCTCTTTGTGTCTATTGTCATCGGATCTACCGCCTCTCTTTTCGGCTCATTAGTTGAGAGCTGAATCGGAGAAGGAGTTGCTTGACTTACATGCTCAACTATCGGCGCAGGAGGAGAGAGCCGCCCGCGAAAAGGTCGAGCTGCACTCTCTACTGCAGTCCAATGAGGCCGAGCTTGCACGTATGCGCCGCATGATCGCTGAGGGCAGGGAGGCGGCTGTGTCGCAGGCATCCAAGCAGTTATCGGCGCCTCCACCGAGGTCTGATGCAGAACAGATTTTGGCCCTAGAGGCGCGCCTTAGGCAGCTCAACGACAGTCTTATCACCAAACAGGACGCCCTTGATGCCGTTCTGGCGCAAAATCATGGACTCAAGGTATGTTGTGGGGGCGTGGTCAGATCTGCATGTACCACACTACTTTACATTTGCTCACGCCGAGTAGCACAACCAAAGTCAATCAATCACATTTGGGTCAAGTTACCCGCCCAACCTACTGCAACGTCTGGAATCCACCAAATCTGATACAGTAAGTTGATTGCCCAGGCAGGATTTCCTGAGTAATTCACCTAGAATCCACCAGATGACTACCAGGTGTGTTGTGGGGGTGTTGTCAGATGTACACGTATCACACTTCTTTACATTTGCTCACGCCATGTAGCACAACTAACGTCAATCAAACTTTACAGCTGTCTGAACGGCGAAAGAGTACCGTAGCTGAACACTTCAGTGTCCGCCCACCACACGACCCCTCCCTCTTTCTTCCTCCTACCTTTCGAGCCAATCCTCCATTCAAAACTTGCAAACCCCAGAACCCACGCGATCTCTGCTCACAACACTGAACTCGACAATGACTAGACTACTGCGGTTCGTCCACTACTGGGACCCAAATGGGGGGGTATGATAAATGGAGCGTTGAATGTAGTAGCTACGCAACCTGTGTCTACGCACGCTGCTCTCGACTGCTACTTCCATTGCTTGGCCGTCTACGAGGAATCTGCTCCTGCATCTGACCCATGCGTCTGACGTCCACCTAGGCTCCCGTTCTTCGTCCCCCTCCCCCTCCATCCCCCTCAACCTACAGTCAGAGCGACTGGAATCTCGCGTCTTCTGGGGCGGATGCTTTAACGGCCTTCAGCCAGGGTTAGTCAGGAAATAAGCACACTCTCTGCTTTGATCGGAATTCGTCTAGAGAGCTGAAACGCTCGGGTAGCACTTGATACGTGCTCTGAGCTCTTTAGTAAGATGCCTTTGGGCAATACTGCAGTTTATAAGACACGGCCATGTTTTTATTAGTATTACTGAAGGGCATTACCGTTGGGCGGCATTACTAAAAGTACCGACAACTGTATGACTTCTGGAAAGGTCAGTGCAGCTTTCTTGTTGCTACTGTTGTCGTCACCGTTTTTGTTGATAATGACGTGCTTCCATTGTTCTCCGGTGATGGGCCGCTGTGCAAGTCCGAAAGCTCAGGCCAGTACGCCTGCCGTTCTGGCGGTCGCACGTTCGTAGGCAGGAACATGCTAATTTGCTTCCATTTGCTTGAACGTGGGCCCGGAAAACTGATCATAGAGCCTGTTCAAATGAACTATTCCCAGCGGTTGATTTCGACTCATCAGGTTTATCAGACTAGACTCCTGTGACCCCGTTAGGTAGGACAGGGGAATATGGATCGCTTCCACATATTACAGGTGGCCTTGAGCTTCATTGCGCTGAGGGTTGTGTTAGGCTTAGAGACAGGACAGGGGGATAGGTATTCGTGGAATTTTGCGCAAGGCTACTACCTTCACTAGGAGTGCCAATATTCCCGTGTCCGACCGTTCAGGCCAACCTTGTTCTCTTGTTGAACCCCATCTCATTTAACTCCAAATAGTCAAGGAAAACACGGATCACTGGAAAACTGTTTTGGAATCTACACTCAGAATGTAGGCAGTTGACAAACCGTCATATATGAAATCACACTACTTATTAAACGATATTTAGATGTAAACTTCACTCATACACTGTTATTAGACGTTATTTTATGTCTACTTTCATATTTACTACGTTTTGGTATGAGAATACATTCTATACATCTAAAAACGAACTTTACTTAATAAGAGCCATTTCTGACGTTTTCGGGATATTGCGCTTTTAAAAATAAATCGACATTTCTAAACAACGTAACACTGCCTATAATATTTCTTTTGTGTTTTTAATTCTTTTAAACTTGTGCTTAATTAGCATAGACAGTTGACTCATGAAATGGTGTCGGTGTGCGAGTGATTGGCAATCATTCGTAAATTTCGACACATTTCATGAGTTAGGTCACTAACTGTAATTCTTCCATGTTTGTAATCGCAAGTGGATGTGAGTCATGAGTATGGTGTAAAAGATGGTTTCTGATTTGCCTCACAGACAAGTCTGACGTCTCGAAAGAGTTCCCACTGCTGGGCAAGATCTAATAAATCGGCGGACTCCCTTGAGGGAATAAACCCAGATGTACAAATTACCAGTATAATTTCGGCTAGGCTATCAGCCCCATTAGAAATCGAAAACGCAAACGTGTTGGTTAACCAACTATGTGTAATATTTCGAATCATACTGTCTGCAAGAGGGACGGTTGGCGGGTTTTACAGTTGTCGTGGGCAAATCGCCCCGGCATGTTCAGTCAGCGGACACTGAATTCGCCAAACAACGTGTTAACGCCCCGCCCACACATACGACGCTGCCATCTACTTCATTTAACTCACCACCCTAGCGGGCTTGGGTCCCCGATCCACCCCTCCCCTCCTATAATCCTATACTGGGAACGAAAAGTGGCCCTTCCATCGCGCCCACATCGTAACTCGTCATTTCGCCCGCCTATCATTGCCTGAAAACTGATTTGTGTTATCCGGTTTGTTAATACTCAGCTTCAGTTTCCGAATTCCAAACCCTCACTGCTAGGGCGATGAACATGCCACCACCGAAACGTGAACTCGTCTAGTCTTACATTTCTAATCCCTAACAAGATCCCGTCTCTTCCACGCATTTTGCTTTGAAATTTACGTCTCGATGAGGGACCCTCAGTTATGTGTGTTTTCTCTTCCGGCTATACATTGGACTTCCTGCAACGCACTGCCTGTCTTCTACTTTGTCATTGAAGATACGTCTGGACAGGTTGGACGCTGAGAACGAAGTTCGTCTGCTGAGCTCTCCTAATCTGCCCCCGGAACAAAACTTTCCAAACGGTCATCCACAGCGCCCAAGCGCACAATTCGGGGCCTCCTATGGTTTTGCCCGTCTTCATTTGATTGTAAGTTGGCCGATGGTGCTGGCCTTGTGCTCTTCGTCCTGTTGAGACTCTGCACCCTTCAGCGGCTTGTCTGCTGTTCAGCGTCCTGTATCATGGCAGAAGCGTATACCGCATCGTGCATTTGAAAATGGATTGTAACTGCTCCACACACACACACACACGCACATCTTCCTTCTTCGGGGGCGAACTCCCTCGAAACTTTATTCTTCGCTATTATCGTTTGCGCCTGCTCAGCCGGCCACTCGCTATAACTGAAACACTAGTATGGTAGGGGGCGCTGACCGATCGTTCTTACGGGACTCACTCGTTCCGTTGTGCCTTACGGGCTCTCTCTCTCTCTCTCGAGCCCAACCAGGTGTCCCACAGTGGCGCATGATATAGGCAGAATGGCATTATCGACAATGGCAAGCGAGACTGGAATGGCCATTTCTGGCTTATTAGGCGTCGTCAGCCAGTCATATCCAACCCCGAAGTGTGGAACACTCGAGTCTCCAACTCGCGACCTGTTTGTTAGAAGTCCACGCCTCTAACCACTGAGCCGGGTGTCCGTTGCCCTGTCGGTTTTTGGATCGGGAATATGGAATGGTAGGGGCCGCTCACCGATCGTTCATACGGAAGTCACTCGTTCCGTTGTGGCTTATGGACTCTGTCTTTGTCTAGGCCACCCAGTAGCCGCATAGCGCCGCGTTATATATAGGCAGAATGGCTCGGGCAACGGGCTCGTGGCTCAGTGGTTAGAGGCGTGGACTTCCACCAAACAGGTCGCGAGTTGGAGACTCGGGTGTTCCACACTTCGGGGTTGGGTATGACTGGCAGACAACGCCTAATAAGCCAGAAATGGCCATTCCAGTCTCCCTTGTCTTTGTCGGTAATGCCATTCTGAAACACTAGTATAGTTCAAGTCAGGGAGACGGGCAGGTAGCGTAATCCTGGGGTACCATATTTCGCCAGAATCCTGTGTATCAGTGATGCTTGCTTTTGCCGTTTACTTTTAGTGTCGTCGTCACGACATCGATGAAAAGCACACGAACACTGTCGCCTGTCACACTTTTTGCATGACGTCTTCGTTTTCTCTCTCTCTCCCCGACTTTCATCTCTTTCACATGTCTCGTTCCTCGCCGTATGAAAAGACAAGTATTGATCAGATTTGACGTAAGCAATTTGTTCAGCAAACTAGTGCTGACACCGAGGCATGCATGAAGTAGTGAGCTAGATGGTGTTAAGCTGTTTAAGCGAAGGAAAGTGCGCATTTCACGTTCCTTCAGAAGGCAATGCATCTATCCTGTTTGCTTGGGTGAGGAGCGAATAGCCTTGGGGCGTGCTGGAAGGCCCTTTCACACTTTTCTTAGACAGCGTCTCATATTGTGGTGGTCAACAACAGCTGCACGGCTAGAAAATCTCTGCATTTCT
Organism: Spirometra erinaceieuropaei; assembly: GCA_902702965.1. Classification (NCBI taxonomy): domain Eukaryota; kingdom Metazoa; phylum Platyhelminthes; class Cestoda; order Diphyllobothriidea; family Diphyllobothriidae; genus Spirometra; species Spirometra erinaceieuropaei. Next base: position 75,815 of record CACRXP010000057.1, on the reverse strand, counting down.
TCAGGTCAGAGGTACAGTCTAACGAATGGTTTGCCTTAGTAACGTGATTATCCTGATTCTCAGGCACTTCCTGCGCAGGCTTCAAAGAAGTACTAGAATATTAGTTTTTTTGACTTTAGAAGGCTGTAAGGCGGTTAAAATACGGGGACATTCCAAGTGCCGCGGCCCCCTGGGGCTAAGCTACTCCTAGATGACGGATACAAGTAGAAGGGATTCGTGCCAACAATAGGTAGGCGAATCGCAGTAGCAGCACGTTGGTCAGCGCGCAGCCAGAGCCGCCGATTCGCGCTTTTGGCCCCTTTGACTGGGTGGCCTTGACGACTCGGGCTTCGTCCGGAGTCATGCCGCGCCATTGCGCTTGTGCTGGATGGATGTCATTAAAGAGGTTAACCTCATTTTTTGAAAGGAGGCCATCTTAGATGGATTTTAATAAGCAAACTTTTCTACGTATTTCAAGTAGACTGCTTGTTACCTTTTTCTCCTTGTATAAATTAAGATTTTGTAGACATCGTGCTTGCCTGTTAATTTGTAATGCGTCTTTAATCAGGCATAACCCGATCAAGACGACCGTGTTCTTAAATTTTAAGCAGTTATGAGCTTTGCCAGGTACTCTGGTCTGCGGCCTTGTCTTTATGCCATGAGCCTCTCTCACATCTATTTCCTCTTCCCCTTTAGGAATCTTCTATTCCCGCGTCATTGCGAGCGGTTATTATGACTCTTGACGGACTGATAATTAGCCTCGTGGGCTTCCTTCGCAGACATCCTCTCTTTCGCCTTCTCTTCATCCTTTACCTCATTTTCCTTCATTTGTGGTTTGGTTTCGCCTTCTTCCTCTATGCCCCAGCACCGCTGCCGTCCTCACCTCATCCGCTTCCCCACCCCTAGGGAATCACGTGGCCAGAATTCAACTAACGTTTTATTCGAAATCCCTACCCATGAGAGTTGTTTTTCGTTTTTTTCTATGATCTCTGCTGATTTTCCTGGAAAGCCAGTTATGCCCGGGATTCCTTTGCCCCTTTGAGTGTTTACAAATCAAAGGTGCTCTCATTGCCAAACGGACGTTTTCGTTGATTTACTTAAGGGGGAAAGTAGGACCCTGACTGTGGTCGTGTTTTTTGGCTAAAAGCATTCTTACTCTATCTACCGCGGTCATATCGAGGAAGGTCAAACTCGGCAAGCTATGCATGTCTGCGCAACTTGAAAAACCACCGGAATTAGGCAACAGGCCCACATTCGTCATAAAATGCGCTGACCCCAGACAGTGCGAAGTAAGCCCTGGATGATGGAGGATAGGAACGCAGGACCGCTTTCTTGTCAGCTGCATCAGAGTCCACTGTTTTGGTTCGTAGTGCAGCCACCATTCTTACCTACCTGAGCCACAATGAGCCTCAACCATCCGCACAGTCCCCAATAAGGGGCACACAACGTTAACGTGTGTGCCCCTCTATTACCTGGGCTGCACTAGGTATGCCTGAAGCTGGTAGAGTTGTCGGATTGATCACTCGAGACTGTGCCTTCATAGGGCACTCTGACTAGTCTGGATCCTTCAGGTCTACAATCTCAGTACGTTCTTGCGCATCTGAATTGCCTACCATCTAATGATTGCTTCATGCAAGGTGGAAAAGACCGAATTCCTGTTTGACACTGACGTAAGTACGGCAAGGTTTGGAGAGTAGACGACTATACTAAGGGTTTCGGGAAGTAACATCGCAATTAATGGCCTAGTGCAAGCCTATTAAAAGGCCCTTTTGGTGCGTTCATCGGTAGGATCCATTGGGGGGGAGGGGGGGGAGGAGTTATTTAATTGAGACCAATACAGAAGCCTGTCAGGATGTAAGTCCCAATTACATAGTTTGTAGGCCTCGTAGGTGTCACGTTTTTTCTCAAGTTAGAGCCCTAAATTTGATCGGGACTATCGAGAATTTTTCCCCATGAATATATGCGCGCGCAAGTCTCAGCTTAACCGAGCTATCGAGCATATGTGAATTTACTTTTTCGCTTTCCTAGAGATTCAGGGTTGATAGTACTTGAAAAGGCCGCGTTGAAAGTAATCATCAATTCGTCTTCAATGTAGTCGGCACACTTTGTAAACAGTGAATGATACCGGAATGGCAGGAACCCCTGAAAGGCTAGATTTACTGAATACCCTTAGCATGCATGCAGGGTGTTCTGGTGAGACAGTCCCCAATGAAGGTTAGCTGAAGGCGCTCAGGTCTGACGAATAAGCAGTGACAGGCAATGCAAAAGTGATTCCTCCAGGTGTGGCCTGGCACCGATCGAACATATCGCTTCTCAAGACCCTAGAGCGGTTTTGTGAATGTTGTCCGCCACCAAATGGGTCCTTCATATGCGGCCTCCTGTAGTTACGGGACGGTACATTGGTGTCCAAGGGAGTGGCCAGAAGTCCATCCCCGAATTCAGGTCTTACGGATAACCATTCTTTTCTACCAAGACGAAAGTTCTTCATGCTTTTTCAGAATCTAAGCCAGGTATTTTACCCAGCTGTCTGAAAAGTCCGAACTTTCAACGAATAAGTCCCAGTTAATTATCCCGACGTCACAGCCAGACACGTTTTATGTGACGACATTGGACAAAAGGGCCGTTTACCGAACAGACACTCACCGAATGCAAAAAAATTGACAAGTTTACCGATCGCCAGCACTGTAGAAAAGAATGACATGATGCCGCCGGTTCAAATTTCCTTTCAATGGACAATAACTGGTTGCTAGCTTCGAACTGATCAGCGAAGTGATTCAAACTGGGGCGTGGGAAATCAATGGGGAAATATTGGCAAGAGCAAAAAGCTGCATCTTAGGAACTTCAATGACCTGTCCCTGCCTGAGCTGCCCATTGTTGCACATACAGTACGTGACCTATCCCATGAAATCGGATAACGAACACTGATGCGAGAATTTCTGGACGTCTTTAACATTGCGCATTTTGTTCGCTCGCCCACATCCTTCAATGAAATGTCCTTTTCTTGTGCAGAAATTGTGTTTACGTAATTATATCAAGCAAAATGTCAGTAAATTTTAGCGAACATGGACGTTGGAATATATTTATGCAATTTCTCATGCTAATACATGTCCCAGACTCCAGTTACGCATCTGAGCGACTTTTTCATTGAAGGGATAGTAATTTGCCCGCGAGAGTTTTAGTAAACAGATTTAGCCGGACTTGAGAATTTATTTTGTCCGATGTTAACCGTGGTAATCAACTTTCAAATACAAAGGTTATTTTAAGAAAATCAGAGGTTTTATCAGTTCCTAAAAGTCAAATTAGCAGACCTGTGCGATTTGGTGCCCTAAAGTGCAGTAAAAACGCCGATAGGGATTCCTCCGTTTACATGGTCCTAACCTGTTTTGCCGTTTGGAAAATTCTACCTTGTGTAACATAAATGACCACCGAATGGTTATTTCCAGTTTTAAACGTATGAAACACTACTTGTCGTGTAGTTTATCTTCTGTGCATACCTTATTCAGAAATAGAAAGAGCAAAACGCTAATAGTTTCAGCAAAATATCAGTATTTATATGGGCGCTTCGCCGTGCATTCATAATCGAAGAACGGAGTCTAAAAGCGAACAAAAACCGTGCAAATGGCCTCAATGTATAGAGGAAGCCATGTTCTTACGTTTACGGTAGAAAAACATTAGTATTGTTTAGGAACGTGAAAGAAACGGCCGTAAGTGTCAAATTTTTACTTGGCCTCACCGTGCAAAAATGAAAAGTACACAGAGAACCGTCAACGGAGTACAGTAATAAAGCACTTCTTAAAGAGGTAACTTATTAAAGAAAGTTTTCTTATTGATCAAAGCATATTCGTTGGTGACTTTCGTTGTGGACGGCCATTTTTCTCGAAATTAAGTTTGATGTTCTAATGAGTCTTCAAATGTAACCCAAACGACTATCTTCGTGAAAAGGAGCGCCCAAACACTCACTAATTCGGTAAATGCCTTCGAGAATAATCTTATTTTAAAGTTCTCAACACATAGGTAATTCAGAATCTGTCTTTATGGGCGATCGGGTGTAAACACTGAAACACATGAAGTATGCTGCAACACTTCGTGGCCGATCTGAAATTCAACGTAATCCAAAACGGAGGAAAAGTATAAATTAATTTAACGGAAGAAAAGTTCTCTCTATAAACACAAAATGGTATGTTTAAGATCACGCCTGTCTTTAAATTTATTAAGCACCGAGCGGCCTCATGGCATGTCATCTTATGAAAACGTTTATTTCTACGACGACCCATAGGTGAAACCAAGCAAAATCCAGCTTCTCTTGTTGAACCCCATCTCATTTACTTCAAACGAGTCTAGAATAGCGCGAATCCCTGGAAAACGGTTTTGGAATGTACGCTCAGAATTTAGGCAGTTGACAAGCCGCCATGTATAAAATTACACTAATTCTTAAACGAAATTTAGATGTAAACTTCACTGAAACACTACTATTAAGCGTTATTTCATTTGTACTTTCATATTCACTACGTTTGCGGCATGATAATACATCCTATACATCTAAAAACGAAGTTTACTAAATTTGAGCCACTTCTAACGTTTTTGGGCTATTGTGCTTTTCGAAAAAAATCGGCATTTCTAAACAACGCAGCACTGCCTTTACTAGTCCTTTTATGTTTTTAATTCTTTTAAACTTGTACTTAACTAACATAAACATTGGACTCATGCAGTGGTGTCGGTTTGCGAGTAATTGGCAATCAGTTGTAAATTTCGACACATTTCATGAGTTAGGTAACGCCCTGTACTTCTGTCACGCGTGTTATGCGTGCGGACCTAAGTCTGCGCCTTCCAAGGTCAGGCGGCCCCTGGGACAATGAAGGGTTGCGGCCGGAGGTGCTTCGCAATTCTCGCCACCTACTGTTATTTGTTACCCTGGGAGCGCCAGTCATGCCATCAATAACCCTGATTATGCCTTTCACGTGATTGTAGAATACCCACCTTATCTTCTGCTCTTTCTCCTGCCAACTGAGGTCGACAACGCCTCACTTGTCTGCCCAACCAAGTGTGTGAGTGGTGACGTGACTGCGCTCCAGGCTGTCGGGTGGCCAGCCGCGAAGGGTATATGCCGCCACTGCTACTTGGAACACTTTCCGATTAATTAACCAAGTTCGAAAACTGATTTGACGGGTATTCTAAGATTATCCTGAAGACGCACCACCGGCCATGGGACACAGCGCCCACATCAAGAAACGGGCCTGCCCTCCTTTTGATATTCAGTGCACTCTGTTGAGGAAAAATCTCTCGAAATCGAAAGTAATTACTAAAGGGTAGCAACGCTATCCTCCCGACAACTGGGCAAAGAAGTGGACTTGAAATCCCTAACAATAGCGTCTACTTAAGTCCGAACAGATTTCTTCATGAAGTCCTCGCCCAGTTTGCGATGCGATCTTATACCTAGAAAACTATTGGAGCAGCCCACGATACACTGAAGGGGTGCGCCATTACCATATATTTTGTAAGTATAAACCTCTCCTGTCAAAAAAGCAGACAGTGGTATGACCTCATGGGTAGTAGACAAGACTTGTGCTTTTGCAGAAATAAGTGATCGGAAAGTACGAGGATGGCATATAACTCCGTTACTGTGAAAGGGCCTGTACAAACATGTGCCACTATATGAAACCATTGAGAAATTCTTTCTGCATGTGTCTGAAATCCGCGCAGATTTAAAACGACTCCGTCACGACTTCAAATGCGTACTAAATTTTCCGCTTATGTGTAAATGGACTGCTACACAGATTCGCGAATAGACGAAATTACTCGAGTCCCAGAAGTTAAAGTAGGTAAAACTGAAGACTACTCGAAAAGCAAAAGTGGGAGTTAATTCATTTGGGCCCTTCCAGATCTTGCTGGAACCAGTTGTCAAAGATAAGGCATCATAAACGGATGACGCGGCAGCCAAGGGACAGTAGATCCAATCACCAGTCCGTATTTGCAGATCTTAAGGAGCTTACCCAGGACGCTGGACCCGGATGCAAAATCGTTAGTTTTATGACTGGAGTTCTTAACAAAGGTCAAGGTGTCGATAAGTTCACGGTCTGTCTTGGATTCAGCCGGGCAGGCTGCCCTTGCGGCTGCGAAACTGAAGGAATGGCTTGTCTGAGGAGTGTAAGTTGATGCATAGGTGAAGGCAGAAGGCACCTAGAAAATTACCAACCTAAGCAACACCTCTTTCGTGACACACAAACGGGACTGTGTGGGGATATCCTTCAGATGAATGTAGGCTTACTGCAGCAACCCGGGGGACAGGGTACGCGGGAGTCGGTTTTTTCGTAAGTGAAGTATGCGAAATGACTACTCGAAAGCCTTATTAGTTTGAAGGTAGCGCGCTATACCATACTTGGGAGCACTGTTAATAGCCAAAAGCACGGACACGTGCTTCACCGATATTCAGACGCTGGGTGAAGCAGCTGCCAGGGTTTGTTCGGCTCCTCGGTGGGTCCCCCAGCGTCCACCATGTGCTTTCCTGGTAGATATGCCAGTTTTGAAACTGCAGCTTTTAAATTTCCATAATAAATTGGTCGTTAACGTTGAGTAAATCAGTCTCTCTGGGACTTAGTGGCTCAGCCTGAAGTTTGATGGGGATATTTGGGCCGAAGTATAAGTTGGATATAAGTTTCTGAGGGAATTAAAAAGCTGCAGTTTAAAAACTGAAGTATCTACCAGGATAACATAGATGGAACGCTGGAGGACCCACTGATGAGCCGAACCTCTCGTAGCTGTGTCACCCAGCGGCAGAACATCGGCGAAACACGTGTCTGGGATCCTAGCTAGTACTTGTACTTCGAAGTATGATGTATCGTGCTACCTATGCCTGTACTACTAGCCGCCTGTTGGCAGTTTACGAATATAAAGCGGGCAATTCCGCTGTGGCTGGCGGACTTCAACCCAAATGTTCACATTGGATTTCAATCCGAGCCTATAAGTATCAAATAGGCGGATTTACTCCAAGTTGGTGATTAATGTCTGAGAAAATTAAAAAGTCGAATCTTCATATTTCGGCACCGTCGTGGGAGCGAGTGCTGGGTTCCTACGGAATCGGGGACTACAACGTCAACGGCCTTATCCTTCTGCGAACCTTCACTGAATACCGCCTCCTCCTCACCAACACTTCCTTACACATTCCGGGACAGGGAGAAAGGAACATGGGTACACCCTCGCTCGCGGAGCTAACCCCCGCTGGACTACATTCTCGTCCGGAGGCGAGACTACCGTGACGAGTTGGTGACTGAAAGGATGTGCGATGCCGACGGCTGAACGGATCCCCGTCTTGTCATCTCCAAGATGAGGTGTCTGCCACGAAGCTTCTCCTCTCGCACGTATTTGTACGCGTGTACCTGTAGCTTAACGTGGAGCGCTGAAGACAACTCTGACTTAAGAAGAGCTGAACAAGGTAGTTAGACAGGCATCACTCTCATAAGGCAAGGAGAAGAGAGAGAGATAAACTGGTACAAGGTGTATACTAGGGAAAAGAAGATCGGCATATAGAAAAGTGGTAAATGACACAAAGGGAGAAGAGTTATAACGAGGGGATGATCCGTCTGGATTGGGATTTGATGCCAACATGTCCGCTAGACAACCAGTGGTGATCACAGTGCTGGGGGCAAATGCAGGGGAGGGCCGTGGAAGGAGCTGACGTGGAGAGGGGTAAGCGTTACGTTAACGGTGAGACTGCGGGAAAGGGGGAGGCGGTGGTTATGCAGGGACAGGGCGCCGGTGATTTTCACCGACACACTGATACGCCATCTCCATTCTGGATCCTCACAAAGTGTTCACGTCATTCAAAAAACAAAATCGACTTCGTTTGGCGTCACCAGCGATAGCCTGGTCCTCGGCCAATCACAGTTATCCGAACCGGCCAATCACTTTCAAGGTCGACGCAGACGTCCTTGTCCAAAGCACTTGCGACTCTTGTTTCCACGGCGTCGGACCTGCGTCCCTTGTCCGACTGCCAACTTGTTCCTACAGTCTGCCCT
>CACRXP010000057.1:53567-64889 GCA_902702965.1 Spirometra erinaceieuropaei | reverse complement strand
ATGTTCAGTGCTTTCGTATTAATTAATCTCAAACGACTTCAAGATTTCTGGAGCAATTTGGATTACCGAACTAAATGGCAGCAAACATTAATTACTTTCTAAGGTATACTGGCTTTTGAGAATGAATCCGTAGGGATTGGTTGCAACCTGTGAAGGGCCAACACAATACTGACCTCGAGCCTCGGGTGTTCCACACATCGGGGTTGGGCATGACTGGCTGATGACGGCTAATAAGCCTGAAATGGCCATTCCAGTCTCTCTTATCTTTGTCGGTAATAACATACTGCAATACTAACCTTCGGATGCGGAGTTTGTCATGAGCATTCTACAGCAAGGTTCTGCAAGTCTACTTTTATTTTGGCAGAGGATGCGGTAAGAAGATAAAATAGATTGTGTGTGTGTATGTACGGGAATAATTTTGGCCCAAATTAGTGTTCTAGAATAGTATTTGTTGTCGTAATCGTTTCTGCCAGTTCTCTACTAGGAATGCCCCGTAAACAGTAGACACTGGGGATTTTGGACATGCAGGGATCGACACCATCTGCTACGTATTATATTATTGAGTTCCGAAGTCAGAATCCGGCAGTAGAGCGTTGAGTGAATGGATATTACCCTAGGCAAAAGGCGAAACGGTCTGCTGGCCGCCGGCTCAGTCAATTGTTGGTGGATGCTATGCACGTCAAGGTCACACACACACACACACACACATCGGTCAGGGCCGCATCTGATGTGCGCGCCACTGTGCCTGGTGTGGCATGTCCTGACGCCGCAGGGTCACTTATTTTGCCCAGATCCTTCCGAGAAGTCAAAACAACACAGGCGTGGTGGCAAAGACACAGTATAAATAAATTTATTACACACATCGTGCACAAATACGACACGGAACGACGTAAAAGAGTGATGATGTGGTTGAGGTGCAGACAGTGTTCTGTAATGCAACTGACTTCCTTCTCTCTTTGCCCACCGTGTTGGCCCATTCAAGCCATTAAATCATTCATGTGGATTTTGGAACACACACGTGAACCGCGACAAGTGATGTCAGTGCAAAACTGTCCAACCTCCGGTAACTCCCCCTCTTGCACTTTTCTGCCCGCCGGCTCGGGTTTCGAGATCGACGTTGGTCGTGCAGGGGCTGGTTGCTGAGTAGGCAGGGGCCTCTCGTGCCCGCTGCGGTAACCGTAGGAAGGGTTTAGGACATCGGAAAGATGTATCTTCGGGCACATGGGCATTCCACTGCAAGATAAGTTGGTACAAAGTTCCGAATTATCATCCGAGGCCTTCTCACTCTTTAGTTTTTCCAGTCGCGGAGGCATTGGAGTACTGTTTCCATTCAGTTTCGTTGGGAGACCTCGATTCTCAGACGCGTAAAGTAGATCATCAGCGTGCATCAACTTGCAGACGCCGGAACCCTCACACGCGAGGTTGGTACATAGAACAGACGCGTTCTGCTCTTCGGAAGATCGGATTGTCACTGTTGCTGCCGCTTCCGCCGCCGCATTGCCTGTGACGATAGTCGGTTTATTCTTCTCTGCCGTTTCCTTCTGCGGAAACTGCGATGAATTGGTTGATTTCTTCCCGCAGGACTGTCCAGGGGACCTATTATTTCCACTTGGCCCCGCTGGATGTGCGACAGTCGTACTGCAGAAGGTTAAGTCGTCAATGTGTATCAACTTGCAGACGCTGGGACCCGCACAAGTGAGAGAGTAGCAGATATTTCCGCAGTCAGACTGTGGGATCCGAGCCGTTTCACACGTTTCCGGTTTTTTGTCGAATTTTGGAAGTTGCTGGTTTAGGTTTGCAAACTGCCTGCGGTCCTCACACACTGGTTTTCCGAAATTTCCGAATGCTTGCGGTGGCGAGTCAGTCTGCCGACCGAACTCAGTGAATGTTACTTTGTCGTTCTGGTTGTCATGCTTTGGTTGCTGAACCATTTCCAGAAGGTCGTTAAGCAGACGGAAGGGTTGCGCCTCTGCCAACGTAAAGGCCTGTCTACAAAGCGGACAGAGGGAGGGTACGGTTTTGGTCAAATTCTTGAGACAGGGTTCCTTGCAATAGAAGTGTTCACATGGCAGTCTGTATGGCGTTTTACAAATTTCCAAACAGAGGGAGCACTCTATTAGACGTGATAATTCATCTGACAGGTCCACCATCGCGCTACTGTTGTGGAGTTTTCGGCATCACCGCTGTGTCTGCATAATGGTGACGATGCCGTATGCACGCGAATAAGTGTCAGTGAACCAATCGTTTTGTCGGTAGCACAACCAATGCCGTTTGCGCTGTTGATCCGTACGTTTAATTGGCGAATGCAGACACAATTTTAGCAGTTTCGCTGCTTTAAGTTGCACGACTAACTGCTGTTTCTATGAGAATTCCAATCAGACACATGGTTAGTTTATCAACTCCTACGGTCGATATAGCACTGTATTCCCGTTCGCTCATGATAAGACAAGTATTACATCTAATTCTACCAATTCTACAACTACGAGTGCTTTGCGATTATCATTAAAAATAATACGAGCAGCATCACCGATGCATCATCCGATACACTTTTACCATGACTGTCACAACATCTGTCAACAAATATTAGGATGGCTACTGCATCAGCGACTACTATTCATATCACAAACGTCACTTTAAGTCCTATTAAAAATTGGGGTATTGTGAGTGGTAATACCACTTTTGTCTCGGCAAGTCCCCTAAGACGTTGCCATAGGCTTACTACTACTACTACTACTACTACTACTACTACTACTACTACTACTACTACTACTACTACTACTACTACTACTACTACTACTACTAGTAATAATGATAAATCAGGCAACGGTGATGGTGATGATGATGATGATGATGATGATGATGATGATGACGATGATGATGATGATGATGATGATGATGATGATGATGATGATGATGATGATGATGATGATGATGATGATGATGATGATGATGATGATGATGATGATGATGATGATGATGATGATGATGATGATGATGATGATGATGATCACGACGACCAGGAGCAGCCTTTGGGAGGTACCAAACGACGATTTCGTGTCCTGACATCGTCGCCTTAAACTGACAGAGCCTGTTGCAGGCTTATTTTAGAAGAAGGTGAGTAGAAGAACACAGCGCATCTTCCTGACGTGCTGGAAAAAATAATCTACTAGTGGGAATAAAATGGAACGTCCGTGAAACAAATTCACGCAAAAGCAAGGGGAAGGGAACGAAATTATGGTGGTCTCTTGCTCTAAAACCATCTGCCTGGTTGGTTGGCAGTGCGAAGAGAGCAATGCGCTAAATCCTTTTGGCTGATACCTGTGCTGTCAGTATGGCAAACCATTTGTACCATGTGCCATCCATGCAGCCTCCGGATGCTTTCGCAATTTCCAGTGATGGGAACATGCGCACAGCCAGGTTTACTTTTTGCCGTTTAGGAGGTGGAAAACGGTGTTTGTGCAGGACTGGGCAAGGGTGTGGTTTACGGCCGGCGTTTCTTACTCCGGAGAGCATTTGTGCTGAGCAAAAGAGCTGAATATCCAAGAACTTTGTGCTATCACAACTTGCGGTCCTCCATATTGTCACCAATTAGAAGGGGACACTATTTTTGCCATTTGGTGATGATAATAGATGAATTTAATGTCCCTTTGTAGACATTGTCAAAGAAGGTACTGTATTGTCGTGTTTTTACTCCGATGACTACCTTAAAGCAACTTGACTGTTCTTAAACCGCGAGGTTTTCCTATTTCTTTCTCTGTCACGTACAAATAAACACCTCTAGTTATTTTCTTTTTGCACAAATGTTCCCCGTACTAAGTGACCCCGGCCATAAACTATACCCTTGCCCAGGACTGTGTTCGAAGTAGCCTGAGAAGTCTGTTGTTGATGCGCATATCAGCACTAAGACGACCGACCACTCACTCCCGGGTAATTATTCGCCCATTGAGGCCTCCCAGATGGGTGAGCTTTTCCACCATCGTCCTAAAGGAGTGCAAGTTCTCATACACATTGTCCGCTAATAGTTCATGGAGCGCCGACACCAATAACTGCGGCAAATTTCTGCCGGAAGAGCAGTGATCTTAACGCTGGGAGTCGATCGTTTATTCCTCTTGGGAAGGCAATAGGCTTCCTTGTGCAGCCATTTCGAATGTCAAGAACGATCACTGAACCGCATCCCCCACTCCCCTCGACTACCGAATTCCACTTTGTGTCACGACTTTTGTTTACTGTGAAGACTACCAAACTTTGCCTGGGTTGTCCATAAAGTGATGCCGCCTCCTCCGAAGGAATATTCTAATGCTGTATAAGAGGTCGGGTGCGGCGAGTTGTGGTTGACTGCCTATGCGTATCACAGAACGGTAGGCCCACCTGAACTGAATGGACCAGACAGTGCCCAAAACTTCGCTGCCTGCCTTGCTCTAGTTTTACTCATCAGTCGTAATGGTTGCCGTGGGAGATCACGCAGAGAGCACAGCTACGTGAGGTCACCGTTGAAGGCCGTACGGAACTAACATCAAACGCGTCAAGGTTCATGGAACATTTCATTCCTACCAGCTGTAGTCCCTACCTAGAGGCTCCACACACCACGCATTTCCAACTGTCCCATAATGCTCACCGTCAACTGAAGACCGCCCAACATGCTCCATAGGACCTAACGAATTGAGCGGACCCCCTTGCTCTGACAGTTCTTGACATTTGCGCGGCACTGAAGTCGGGTCTGGATTTCAGTGCAGCCGAATTGCTTTTCGGGGCTGCTCTCCGACTGCCAGGCGAATTGGCTATCCCAGCCTGTCGGCATTACGACGAGAGTCCTGACAGCTTTGAGCGTCGTCTACGTCAAATTACGAATCTGATATCCCCGGCTCCGTCTCGAACTCCACCGACCGAGTCTTATGTCGAGAAAGACTTGACCGACTCCACTCGCGTGTTCATCCGGTGAGACCGTGTGCGAAATCCGTTGGAATCACCATACAGAGGACCGTTCGGGACATTCTTGTGCACTACCAGAACCTGCCAGATTCTCCATGCTGACAAGGTGGACGTGGTCAGTATCCATAGGATCAAAGGTGTTATCCCTGAACAATCGCCGAACCTGTTCCAAGGACAAAAGTGTGCTAACTGTCTAGGCCCACTCCCCCATCTGTCCTAGTTCTACTTCTTCCCATCCCACCATCCCTGATTACGACCTTTACACTGCCACTGAGATTCACAATAATCATAGCGGTCGTCGAATGCAATTTCCCGACCGTCTTATCACTTGCCCCTTGGCGTCGTTTTCACGCAGGACATCGATCCAGTTGGAGTGTGTCGTAGCTGTACGCCCTCAACATCGTCCGCACCACTGCTTACCCATATCGCCTTCAGTCCGTTTTGCGCGCCTGTCAAGAACTGCACATGTGCGTGCGACTGAACTTTCGCTTCTCTGACGCCGATCGACATTTCTCCCTTTACTGACTGGCCACAGACAGACGAGGATCGGGCGCATGCAATTCGGCTGTGGATTTCCGGTTGAGCTGCGTGTGTCGCGTGAGCTTAAGGCCAAGGCAGACCTTAGGCACTACGAACTTCAGACCTTGGTCCGATTGGAAATATGAAATGTGAACGCCAGCTGAGAGGGAATTGTATTCTGTACAGAATGATCGGAGAACAAGTTGGCAGCCGGACAGTGGCAAACGTCCGACGCCACGAGAGCAGGCATCCCGAGTATGAGAGAGGAGTCGTCATGACACCATGGGCGAGGGCGTATGAGTCTGCCTTGAAGTTGATTGGTTGGTTCCAATATCTGGGATTGGCCGCTAACCAGACTACCACTGGTACGCACATATGCCCCTACAATGCGCCGCGTGGTAGATGCGCTGGACCATCGCGGAGGCCAGATCAGGGTGCGGGACATGTTACTGGGCTGCGCAACCCTAACAAATGCCATACAGGGGGGGGGGTGTAGTGGCGTGCCTAGTTACAGGCTCACACTGCGCCGGTTGTCTGCGCCAGATCCTACCTCCGGTCCTCCGGACGTTGTCGCGACACCAACCTCAGGCGGATGAGGAGGAGAGATTGCAGTAGATACATCGCAACTCCTCTGTGACTATAAACTAATTTACGCGCAAATCACTGTCCCTGCGCCAACTATACTGCGGGGCGCATCGTCAGATTCGGTGAACGAACTGTCGCTACGCTTGTGCAAGTAAGCTCGAGTGGCACAGCGTTGCAACAGACCTCAGTAAAGTTTGTTCATATATCCTCTCTGCCTTCTGATTTGACAACTTCTGGGTTGTCGCCTAGCATACTTCGACACGCTAATGCACACAGCCCAGAAGAGATCACACCTTCATTTTGCAGCCGCGGTACTGGTCGAGGAGAGCCAGGGGCAAGACAGACCACTATTTGATCTGAGCGTGCGAATTGGGCTGCTCTGCATGCAAAACAGAAGGTTAGTTGTAGACAGGACGTGTTACTGGGTACGGGAGACAACACGAGTGGGAAGCCTTGCAGAAACGGATGGGTATATGGCAGAGGGGAGAGGACTGGCATAAGCTGAAGGGTGGCCAATCAGCACCACGGCTTTCCGCACGGGGTACGTGACGTAGGGCCGCGCGCACGTGACGTGATGTCTAGACAGTCCGGGCAGCATACTCTGCAGGGCCATGAATCGAGAAACGGTTCTGCCGAACTTCACGCCACTGCCAGGCTGGAGGATACGGTCCTACCACAGGACTGGCGACTAGCACCAAGGTGGGCGCAGCTCGCCACAGTGGCACAAAAAGGAGCTGGTTGTCTGATTTGCTTACTTAGCCCGTTGCCTTCTGCAGTTTTCTGACGATGACTGGTTGAAGCAGTTCAAATGCCTAGACTAATAAAGCACTGTCTCCAACGCTTGACTTTTCTTTTTTTACATTTCGTAGGAGGCTTTCTTGGAATATTCAACTCCTCATTGATCAGTTATCACATCAGTGACAGTATTTTTAGGCGTGGAATAATGCTTGAACCAATTGTAGACACAGGGGGTACGGAAATAATTGTATCACTTACAGGATTGGGGCGGTCGCAGCTGTGGTGCTTTTGGTGACGCTGGGAGCAGAAATAACAATCATGGTCTCGCCATTCACGGTAGGGCCTTCGTAATAATATCAGCAGCTACACGCGTCCCAACTTCAGTAGTTGCTGTTATTGTTGTTGTTGTAGCAGTAGTGTAAGAGTGCGACTACTGCCGCGGATTGTACTAACGGTGCCAGTGTTATAATTTTCTAGTCGAACGACAGTCAGGGGGCGTAGAGCTATTAGCAGCATTGATTCTACTAGTTGGACTGATACGACAAGCATCAGTGATGGCATCACTCATCATCATCATCATCATCATCATCATCATCATCATCATCATCATCATCATCATCATCATCATCATCATCATCATCATCATCATCATCATCATCATCATCATCACCACAGGCGCCACCAGCAGCAGCAACGACAGGAGGAGGAGGCGGTGGCGGCGGCGGCGGCGCCTACAGAATTTACTGGCATCTTCTCAACAACAAGCGCACGAAGGCCCCAATGCGGCTGTCTGCGACCACAGTCCATGAACTGCTCGTCGTCGACGACTGCGTGCTCAACACCACGACCGAAGTGAACATGCAACGGAGCATGAACCTCCTGGCTGCCGGCTGCAACAACTTCGGACTGACCATCAACACGGAAGAAACGGCGGTCATGCACAAACCGTCACCTAGCGCGAAGTACAGCTCTCACTAAATCACTGTGAACGACAGCCAGCTCAAAACTGTGGACAGCTTCATTTACCTAGGAAGCCCGCTTTTGCGCAGCATAAACATTGACGATGAGGTAACCCGTCGCCTTCCCAAAGCCAGTTAGGCCTTCGGCCGGCTTTAAGCCTCCATTTAGAATCGCCACGGACTGCAAATGAACACCAAACTGAAGATGAACAAGCCCTCGTCTTGACGACAATTCTGTACGGAGTGGCTATCTCGACAGTCTACTCCAGTCGTGTCAGGAAGCTCAACCACTTCCATCTCGGCTGCCTCCACAGAATACTGAAGCTGAGATGGCAGAGAGGTTACCGGACAGGGAAGTCCTAGAACGAGTCGGAATCCTGGGCATCCACGCCATGCTGAGGCAACTGCGATTGGGATGGGGCAGCCATCTGGAGATAATGGACTACACTCGCCTACCAAACAACTTTTCTACCGAGATGTCGCCATGGGTGCTCGCCGACCAGGGGAACAAAAACAACGCTATAAGGACACTTTTAAAAAATCTCTGAGGCGATTGCAGGTTAACTCGGACTGGAAGAACTCCGCCCAGAACAGACCGACCTGGGTAATAGAAGGCAGTCGTCTATGAAGCAAACCGGGCAGCCAACGCCAAAACCAAAAGGACCGTTGGCAAGTCTCAGACTCCTCCGATTCGCAATATCAGCACTCAGTGCGACCCAACGTGTCCGCGCGGTCAACGAACATTCCGCGCGCAGATCGGCCTCTTCGGTCATCGCCGAACCCAATGCATCAACCACCCGACGACCGCAACTGCTGTCTCCACGACCGCCCCTGCTCCAGCCTAAACGTCAGACACGTGTGTGTTTGTCTGAAGTGGCGGACCGGAGGTCTGAGCATCAGGCTGCAACTGCTCTCCTTAATATGGCCTCTTTAGCACTCCCACTCCGTGGGATCGGAGTCGCACGTGGCGGCACGCCGAGGGCAGGCTCCGGCCGCGCTAGCCGTTGCTATCGTTGCTACTGGTTAGAATCCTGATTAAGTATTGTGAACCAGAGGTGTTGTGGTACGCGTAGGTTTGTGTCCGGCCGTGCCAACCCCCTACGCCTTCTCCCGCCTCCGATCTTCTTGACTATGTCTTGACACCGAGCCCAGGTGGGGAAGTGGAGGAGGGAGTGCGGTAGGTGTGGCGCAAGTCTACTATCGCCATAAAAAAATCACGCACAAGTCACCATTCCTGCATTCGCCCTGCTGTTGAGACCACGATGGACATCGTCGAGCACGACGGTTGAAATGTCAGAGAGAGTATAAGTCGCGAAGCACTCTGTCTACGGACATCTGGAAGGTCTAGGAGGCGTTGCCGTGTTCAAGCGGCATGCGCAGGAACTCAGAGGTCTAAGGGGGTGGTGACAACCTGTGTTTGGAACATCCACCACGGCGATGGGGCTCTGAAGGAAGGTCCGGATCAGGTCAGTCTTCGAAAAGACAGACTTGCCGAATAGGATACTGGCAAAATCCTGAAAATAGGGGAGAGGGTCGCGGCCGGGGATGGTGATATTGTTCAAGGTCCGGCAGTCAACAGTAGGAATGCCAGCATGCGCTCAAAATCGGCTTTGGTCGCAAGCAGTCATGCAGGCGCGAGACGCAGAGGTCGGGAAAGCACAGCAGGGTCAGTGGTTCGGATATGATGAACAACGCCCTGCGATGGAATCGAGGCACTGAAGTTAGGACGGAGGAGACAGGGGTATTTGACTGGGAACTGCCGAGATTGACAATGTGGGTCGGGGTCCAGGGAGCCGTTGCCAAGAGAGAGAGAGAGAGATAGCAGGTAAAGAACTTGATATTTGGCGAGGTTTTGACGGTCTGAATGAAGAGGTCGGGGCTTGAGTATCGACGGTCGGCTGCTGTAGGAGAAATGACAGCTGAGCACCAGTGTCTGCGGGGAATCGTCTGTCGCTCTAGTTGTCGCAGACGTAAAAGGCGCTATCAGGATTTGGGACGGCAGTAAGATTGGTCACAGTGACCTTCGGGCTAACTGGTTTGCTATGATTTGAGGTGAAAAGGCAGGGAGAGATGGAGGGCCGACATCGGCGCCATATTTCATTTCATACCAGCAGGCGGTGGTGACGTTGGGAGAAAATGAATCTGTAAAGAGGTTCGGCCAAAATGGAGCCAGAATATAGTGTGAAAATATGCTGAACTTCCGGTGGAATGCTGTCCATTGTCGGCAGCCGGGTATATCGTAAATTTGGAAGAGGGGAGATTGGCGTTTGAGGGGGAACACCAGTTGTTGAGATGGAGAGCAGGCACGAGAATTCCCAATAGTCGACAACATGAAGATTCCCACTTCACAAGTCAGTGATGACAGACTAGGTTGGCCAAGTTTTACTGATGCTAAAGACTGTACCGGAGACGCAGGAAGCATTTGCCGCAAGCCGTCTCTTCAGGCGTATGTTTGCGTGAATGTCTGCTCTTGAGCATTCTGGATCCCAGCGCATGTGCGCCCTTTTGCTCTGCCGATACTGTGGCCGCCTTCAGCCAATTAGTGATGGAGTGGCGTAGATTGGTTTCGAGCCCTCGCGTGGCTAGTGCCAAGTCCCATGCGGTCCCAGCAGCGAATTCACAGGGAGCGTGAGGCGGACAGAAATGTTGCATGACAAGGCTGCGGTATTACTGCAACTGTGATGTAAGGCAGGCTACGGAATTCTTGCAGATCAACTGCCATTGGCTACGGCGGTCAGTGGCGCTTGTCACGCGTAGTCGCCTTGTTGACTGCGTCCTGCCTGCTGTGCGCAGTGTCGATCGCCTAGCCGCAGAGAAATTGCTCTACACACCTGCGTGCGCTGGCGTGTTGAAACTGTGAATGTGTCTGTGTCACTGAACTGGCGATCGAGCAGCGACAAGCATGGCGGGATTGCGGATTACCGCTGACGAGTATGATAGCCTCAATAATTGCACTATCTGCTCCGGACCGTACAACAATCCCTACGTTCTTCCCTGTCAACATTGTTTCTGTCGGTTGCCCTGCCTCGAGGACGTCCTTCACTCTAAGCGGCATGTATGTCCCACCTGCAAAAAGCCCTTTGCTCAAACGGACTTAAGGCCATTAATTTCTGGTCAGGATTGCATGAAATTTGCCTGCTGCGTGGAATGTGGACAAGAAGTAAACGAGAAGGACCTAAAAACCTCAAGCCTATTCGACGGGCCTGTGTGCACAAACTGTGCAGCCACCGAGGCCCTGATCGATAGTCAGAACCTTCTTAGAGATGGAGATGCGGAATTTTGTTTCGAACTTGCCTGTTCCGGGCCACCTGCATGTCTCAAAAGGCACCTCGACATTATGCCATCGTGATTGCATGGATAGTTACGCCCAGCGCCCCATCACTGGCTATGCTGAACAGCTTACTCATCAGCAACCAATAGCCGGCGGATGAAGCTTCCGGCCAAATGGCCATTTGCGAACTCTACACTGTGCTCCTTTGCCCTGTTCATACTGGTCAGCTATTATTTTATGCAACAAAGCTTGACAAGAAGTCTCCATTTACCTCTCTCTCCAGATTTTGTACTTAAACGAATGAAGTCCCACCTTCTAGGC